>CM059583.1:127672500-128272500 GCA_030407085.1 Trichopria drosophilae | reverse complement strand
TTTATGGCAAATTTTATCTAATATTTTTTTCAAATTTTTAATTCGTAGTTTGCCTTTTAGTTCTCGAGTTATGAATTTTTAAACTTGAACACTCCGGAAACGTGCACCTACATGGAAAGGCACAAGCACGACTGAGTTCTGTCTCGACAGCACTGGTTACTGCGTGGCCGGTTCGCAAGTATTTTTTTATTTCAACTCGCTTTAACGGAATCGGAAAACTTATAACGAGAAGTTGTTCATAAAGGTTTGAACAAATATTCTGGAAATTTTCATTTTCATTACATTAATCGTTTAAAAGTAATGAATGCTTAAATTTGCTAGTGCACTCAGCGGCGCGTCTCACATGCCGCGCTGATCGTCAGTCGCTACCAAATTTAAACGTTCATTGCGTTTAAACTATGAAATTAAATATCTAATATTCGACCATTTTTATACTTTTGTAAACACCTCGATACAAACAAGCAAGCATGCAAAAACATGATTAACATCAAACGCAATCTCTAGACTGTCTTAACTACATGGATGTTTGAGTAAAGCGTTAAAAATTTGTATTAATTTATCTGTAGGTGTAATTAATAAAGAATATTAAAATTGTAGAATCTTTTACAATACATTTATTTCAATTGGTATACCTAAATATTAGGATGAAAAGCAAAATAAAGCAGTGCAGTGTACAATATTTATGCTATTGCTTTCACACTATTGCGAGATTGGTACAAGGTCCATGCGTAATGCTGGATCATGATTCGCTATGAGCTTTAACATGTTTTTCTCTATGGCCATCTTGGAAAACCTTTGGTTAAAAATAAACACAGACAATTTTAAGAAAATAATAAAATGTTAAAATGTGTACAATAAAAGAAGTTCGTTAAATAATAAAATAAGTAATGTATTTAAAAATAATAGCTTCTGCGTATGAAAGTTACAAAGTTTCCATTCATTGTCTAACTTCATTGTGTTAATGTTAATGCTACTTTCAAATTCAAAAGCTTTCTATGTTAAGAGTTTCAATAAACTTTAGGTGTCGAATGCTAATTTCAAAACGTAGAGTAGCATTCACTAGCTACAATTCATTAAAACTTAACGTATAATTAAAATTTTAACGTACTAAAATTTTGGATTTGAGATTTACATTGAATATCTGATATTCATAAAAACTTTTAACCTACAATAATTTTAGATTTGAGATTAGCAGTCAATGTCGAAGCGAGTTGGAAATGTCTGCACCAGGCAGTGAACTGTACTGTCTAGACAGTAATAATTTAGTCCCGTTGCATTATTTCTATGTATTTATTATAAAGTAACATTAAGTTCAAGTACCTATATTTTTAGTCCTTTGATAACGCAGTTATTACAATCAATGTAAATCTGAAAGACAAAAAACCTCCCAACTTGAGCCGATCGAGCTTACGTTGGACAACTTTGCTTCGCTGAATTGAATTCCGAGCTCAACACAGTGTGGAGCTACCGTTTTGTAATTGAAGCCCTAAACAACAATTTACAAAAGAAAAAGAATGCAAAGGCCTTTACGCGTGCTCTTCCCTTCTATTTCGTGACATATTTGAGGTATTTTGTAAATTTTGGGCTTCGCATGGTATTTTACCTATTAATGTTTAAGTTAGAATTATCACGAACCAAACAAGACTAAATCTAATTTTTCAACAAAATGTCGCTTACGTATATTTTTTCGTTGCGGCTCGAAATTTTTTTTGCTCAACACACAAGCTGCATTACCCAAAGGGAGGAAAAACAGCAAGATTTTACTGCTTGACCCTAATTTGTATTGTTGAAATTTGTTCATAGTAGATTATTCAACAGCAGCATTTTATCTGTCAGACAATTCTGATTCGAAAATTAAATCAAAATACATTTGAATTCTTTATTCTCTAAGCACAAAGCACGTGTGCTAAATATAGTGTAGACTTCGTAAAATTGTAAAAATCAACGGCGGGGTAAAATGATTGAATTTTCATTCAGGTTACGTCTTAGGGTTATATATATATCCCTAGTAAAAATTTCCTTTCGTGGGGCTTGATTGGAAAACTCGCAAGCGCCACTCCAGAATCGTCACGTTTTGCCCGGCAGCGCCATGTCTGCAAGTATGGCACTTACGTGGCGCGTCCCTGGCGACAGTTTCAAAGAAAAATCCATAATCATACAATAATTTCTGTTTTACCGACGAAGAAGAATGAGGTTATGTTACATCACTAGGATGGGCCATACATATGCTACGCAAGCGCCATACTTGCAGACATGGCGCTGCCGGGCAAAACGTGACGATTCTGACGTGGCCCATGCGAATTTGCCACGCAATGCACATGCGTGGGGCGATTTTAGATTTTTACCAGGGATATGTATATATATATATATATACGATTATGCTGTGATGATTATCAATTTTTAATTAATTCCCCCAACTACGATACATAAATAAAAATAGCAAATAAATTCCTGTTTCAAATTGCAGCATATTAAGTGAAAAATATCAATACAAAATGGAATACATTAGGTACACAACATTTCGACAACAATGAAAGTACGTAATTTATAATAAATTCTTCCTTTTTCAATATGTGTAGTATGCTCGAGTCTTCGCTGTGATGAAAATTATAACTAACGGAATACTCTCTTTAATAAGCTTTTCATTCTTATTAGGAATAGCAGAATATACTTACCTCAGCAATTTGTTTGAGCTTTATTTCTTTTTCTTCGGAAAATCCCATAAAATTAAATGATTTTCCAGAAAATATTTTGAAATCCACTTTATCATCGCAATCGCTTTCAAGGTCGATCCCTAAGAATGCCATCCTTCTGCTGTATTTTCTCGCGGTCATATGATGATAAATAAAGTGGTGCAATGTAAATGGTTAGTGCACTTGAATTAATATCTAAAAGAAAATTCTGCCGTTATTTATGACCAACTAATATTTTTGCAACTTAATTTTAAAACAATAGTTCATTAAACTTCACAGAGAGCTGAAAAAGTTGTATTCGTAATCAAAATTCATGAAAACGGCATCAAATTTCGATAGATTAGATAGGTGGAGTAGGTGTCTTGGACTGAGACAGTGTTCTTTTCTTGAGGGGAATCGCGAATATTGTATTGTAATATTGAACAAATCTTTCCCCTCTTCTTTTCCTCCTCACCCTTCAATCGTAACTTTCGAAATTTTGCATTGCACAATCCAATCTCCAGAACTTTGAATGCCCACGGAAAACACGCTTAATCTGGTAAATTGCGACATCTTTCTGTTATATATGATGGACACTGAATTTGGTGTATTGATTCCCGTGCAATTTAAGAAAAGAAATGTCTGGGCGTATCGGGAAGTAAGATTTTCGGATGTATTCCCTTTGGTGTCTTATACATATCGATATAAAAAATATACTCATATAGCCCATGATCAGATGAAGTGAATGCGAGGTTGATTTTGAAAGCCAGTCTAATAAATTTAAACAATAATTACAGTATTCGGAAAAATTAAATTTTAAATTAAAAATACCCCAGTTTTGAACAAATAATTGTTATATGGCGAACTCGTTCGAAAGATAGATAGGCTTCAAAAAATAATCGGTTACTTGGGGGTACTCAGAAAGATGTTGATCAGAAATATAATCGCTTTATGCGTTTGTGAGTAATCGTGCGTGCCTACGTACGTACGTATCTTCATCCTGCGCGGAAAAAAAAAGGATATCCATCCCGACTCGAAACTCCAGTCGTTATAACTTAGTGCTATAACAGCTGATAAATTGCGAGTAAACGGATCAGCTGTCGAGGCTGGCTATAATAACCACCCATCTGTGAGGAGCATCTGTGGTAGAAAAAGAATGCCGTAATGGATGCAAGATTAAGTAGGAATAGTAGTAAATGATCGTACCAATATGGACCTCTTTTTTATTAAGCATTTTGTCTGTTGAAGCATTGCAAAAATTATGTGATTGATGGTACTGCACAAAATGGACGTGTTCATTCTTACTCATACCTTTCAAACTTTTTTTTTTTATTTTAGGAAAATCTGTGATAAGGCTCGGTGGGTTCGGAAAATGTTAACGCAATCTGCAAGTATTACTTCGACCCAGACTAAGTCTGGACGAAGTATTGAATTAGGTCACTTCAAGCATAAAAATTACCCTATAGTTTTTCATCAAATATCGACGTTTCAGACCCTAAGGAACCCAAATCAACAATAAAAAAAATTTGTGTCCGTGATCTTGTACGTACGTACGTCCGTACATCCGTACGTCCCGTTTTTTTGTCTCGCGATAACTTGCGAACGGATAAGCGTATTGACATCAATTTTTTTTTTAAATACGCGTCTTGGCATAACTTAGATCTGATTAGATTTTGGGGCAGATCCATTACTAAAAAAAATTAGCCCCAATTAAGTTTCTTCGTAGTTTTTTGCATTTATTTTGAAAAATACAAATTATATTAAAAAATGTTTCAAACAAAAAAGATAGAGCATGAAATTCTCTATAAAAAAGGTTGTACGCATTTTCTTCCTAAAGTCAACGATAATGCCATAAAAACTGGTTTAAAATGCTTATGACTATTGTCTCAAAAAGTATTGTCTGAAAAAGTATTGTCTGAAAATGAATTTGGTCACCTCGGCAACAAAATTACCCTATAGTTTTTCATCAAATTTCGACTTTTCGATCTCCTACCCCTCAGGGGTAGTCTTCGCCAGCCCCTCGGGCGCAGTAATCACCTATGGACACATAAGTTCTTTTACGCCCTTGATACGAAAATAACTATTTCGATATATCTAAAAGATGTCTTATAGATATCTAAAAGATATCCGTCAGAGATCTTTTCGAAACTTTCAAGATGTCTTTGACGAATTATATGTATATATATACAGGGTCATCGAAAAGTATTGGACCCCCCTAATATCTTCAGTTAGAATGCACTTAGGAGAAAATGTCCAATAGCAAAGTTGTATGGTTTCAAGCGGGGAGTAAGATGATGACCTTGACTTTGACCTTGACCATGTCCTTCAAGGTCATTTCAAGGTCAATCTTATTTTTTTAAATAGAACCCCCTATATTTTATTACATATTCTTATAGCTTATCTCGAGAGCTTTCCAAAACACTATAATAAAATATTTTTTTATTAAGTACTTTTTGAGTTATAAAGGTTTGAAGTTAACAATTTTTTGACACAAAATGTAGAATATCTTGTAAAATATTATTTAGTTTTCAGTAATCATAACCTTAATACTTTTGTGCGCGGAATAATGAGACCAATTAATTGGTTTAAAGAAAATACATTAATCGGATCCCCCTAATATTTTCAGTAAGAATGCATTTTGGAAAAATTCAAACCTTTATAACTCAAAAAGTACTTAATAAAAAAATATTTTATTATAGTGTTTTGGAAAGCTCTCGAGATAAGCTATAAGAATATGCAATAAAGTGTAGGGGGTTCTATTTAAAAAAATAAGATTGACCTTGAAATGACCTTGAAAGACATGGTCAAGGTCAAAGTCAAGGTCATCATCTTACTCCCCGCTTGAAACCATACAACTTTGCTATTGGACATTTTCTCCTAAGTGCATTCTAACTGAAGATATTAGGGGGGTCCGATACTTTTCGATGACCCTGTATATATATTGTATATACAATATATATATAAGATCATAATGATAGAGACAGTAATTAGTAAAACACAGTAAACATGTAATATGCATCGAATAGTATATTACAATACACGCGCTTGAAGTAAGTGTTTTGAAACTTTTATTTATTAATACTTCGGCTGGCCTATTGTCGGGGTCGAAGTTTTGAAAATTCTCATTTTCAATTTTCATACATGTAAGATACACTATATTGTTGTAACATATCTATCGAAGCCACTTGGACCTAAATATGATCGGACCTCCAAATATCAATATAATTTTATAATATAATTAAAAGCTGTTAGTAAACAAACGTGTATTAAGGAATAGCCGACTCTCTACTGGGTCGAAGTTTCTAAGCGAACGAAACGAGCGAGGCTCTACGCCAACACTAGTTTTCATTTCAATCCTTTGCATTTACGTCCGTCATATTGAATTCCCAATTCTGACAACAGATTCGTGCGCAGCGACTCCAATTAACCACAGTACTAAGTTTCATCAAAATGGAGGCGATTATTAAATTTTCGCCCGCTACATTGGATCCGCAATTTTTAATTAAAAAATTCTGACTTCAGATACGTGATCAGCGACCTCAATTACCTTCTAGTATCAAGTTTCATAAAAATGCGGACGACTATCGCATTTTCGTCTGCCATATTGCATCCGCCATTGTGAATTTCAAAATTCTCACTTCAGATTCGTAAAACACATTTTTGCCTTACCTAGATTTTTTTTCAAAACGTGCTATATATTCTCGATTAGGCCGCCATCTTGTACGCGCAACCGCAAAAATCCTCCAGCTAACTTTTAAGTATAACTAACACGTCCACGAATCTGGTACATTTTAAGACATTTTAAACTCGATCTCCGGGACAGAAGCTTAATTTGAAAAAACATTGCTCCGAAAAAGTTAATTATTAATCTCCGGCTTGCGCGATCTATTTGCAATTGCTTGTGCTTACATGCGCGCTATGCCTGTGTTATCGACGCATATTCGGTGTTTCCGTCAGTCGCAGTGTACTGTTTGTAAAAGAAATATAAGTTAATCATAATACAAGAGCCGGATGGGAGAAGATCGGAAAATAACACTGCACAGTGTTCGGAGGCTTCAATTATGATTTTATTACTCAAGGCCTTAGACCACCCTAGAATTTCCGAAAAATCATTTTTTTTTTCTTTGTTTTAAAGGGTCCCTTAAGGCCTCGAAAATTATGTCCCAAAAGGTTATGGCCAAGAAAAATCTTTTCGAGTTTTAATACAAGACCTTGTGATTCGCAGGTAGTCCCTTTTGTTAGCGCTAGCGAGAAGGTCTGTTAGGTTAGGGAACCAGAATAGGTATGCGGTAGATATTATTGAAAATATTTATTTCCTGGCTAGTCTGGCGAGTTTAGAATAGTGGAACGGTTATTTCAGACAGTTAGACAGGGTCAAGCAGTCGAGAAGGACGCTAGTCGACAAACAGTCGTTTTTCTCGATAGTTCTGTAAATTTTTAATTTCTTTTTCAGGTGCAATTATTTTGTTGCATTGATTTGTTTTTGCAATGAGTGCCACGTTGTACAATGGAAAGAAAGGGACAAAAACGGCGGTTTCCAGCGTCAGGAGACCAAAAATATCGCTACGAAGACCGTTGAGTCGGCACGAGACAGAAGCACCAGACGTCTTGAACGCCAGTTCATCGGCAAAAAACTGAATCAATCGAAAGATTTATACGATATCGAAGTGAATCCAGAGTGTGGTTATCGTATAATTAACTTCATTGCAGTTTTTTCGGTTATTTCCGACATTGTCGTTGGCAAGATATGCCAATCGAAATTAAAATTTTCTGAAAGCAGTAAGTGTGGTTTGGGATTCAAACGTGTAGTGTCCTGTGAAAAATGTGAGAAGACTGAGATATTGAGTTGTCCACTTGTTGAGAAATAATTGCCATACGACTGCTTGGAGTTGGTTGGCACGGAATCAGAAAATTCTGTGCTTTCATAGAATTACCTCGGACTGCCTGTCACTCATTTTACCCTAAGGTTGTCAAAAGAATCAGTGTGAGCATCGTAAACGTACGAGTACCCAGGGAGCCGCTCACCAACAAAATCTCCACTTCGACCGGCGGATACTTCGACTGTTATCCAGACTTAAAATTCAAGAGCCGACGAAGTACAACCACGAATGGATTCACCATAGAGGAAAGAACATTCCAGAAAAGAAAGAAGGACAGAATTAAAGAGGACGACGCTCATTCTCTCCGCTAAAATAATGCGCGGTAATGAATAAATGGTATGTTACATCACTTCTGTTATTCGTGTTAATATCATTTTTATCCGCATAATTTAATCGGTTGACGTATTTTTTATCCGCGTAATTTATTCGTTTTATCTACGTAACTTACCCGTTTATTATGATTTTATCCGTGTATGTTAGTTTTGATGTCTCGTGTAACATATAATGGTATGACGTATGATATTTTCGATGATGACTTTTAAGATATATTTTATGGCACATGTAATGTGATGTGAAGGTAGAATTTCAATTATTGTATATATATGAGATGGTCGTGCAGAATAAGGCGTCAATCATAGATCGCTCGTACTGAACGTCGCGAAGGTCCCGTGTTCGAATCCCCATCTGTGCAATTTTCTTTATTTAAGTTCAGTGTTTGGAAAAATCAGGAAACCTTGCCGGGCGAAGGTACGAATTTGAGACCGCTGCCGGCCCCCGTCGGCAGTTATCGGAACCGTCAGCATCTCTGCGTCGTGGATCTTATGTCGGATAAAGATGGGATGATCCCAGCGACGTACTCGCTACGGTACAGACCGCCGAATCTGCTGGTGGTACCGATATTGGGGTTAGGGGGACTGTCTCTGGGTGGGTCTATGCCTAGTAAATTTGTCTTTGTGTTGTCTGTGATGTCCGAACCGTTCCATCCGAGAGCCGACCCGCAAATAGACAGTCCTAATAAGCACTCACAGAATATACTGCTTGAGGGCGCGGAAAATATGGGTTCTTCAAAATGATAGACATCGCGATGATTCAGAAGCACAACCGAACTCGAGCACTGCTCTGAACCCACTCGAAATAACGGAACAACAGAAACAGAAAGAAACGAAAAGGGGCGGGTGAAACAAGTTCGAAGGAAAGTCACAAGGACTTCCAAGAAAAGGAAAACAATAACAATAACAAATCAAACAAATCTTGTCACACGTCGAAATTCGGAGAACAATATATTGAAAATAAACTATCTCAGAAGAAATCATTCACTGCTGAATCGTATTTCAGAGCTTACATATGCCAACTCGGGTATTCTCGACCGCATTCGATATTCAGGATTTCACGCAACAGTGTTTCAACGGCAAACATATATTCGCGCGCTACGTGATGCACGCACACGCATTTTCAAAGTCAGGAAATCCTAAAATTGGATTTACGGTTGTGAAAGAACACCATGTAATTGACGAACTACAGGTCCTTATTCTTGCAATATACATGGGGTTACAATTCTACCACATATTTATAGTTAACCCTGCGTAACAATAAGAGAAGTTTAGCTCTAGAGAGCATTATTGAGAGGGAAGGGGACTCGCTCTTAATCCAACACCCCAAAAACATGTAAATATTGACGAGCGATCTCCGCGTCATTCGTCACGGGTAACGCAAACGTCGGCGGTACATTGGAATGTGAGCAGGTTCTACGCACCCACCTATGGTGCAGTATCACATGCTACAAACGGAATACGCGATAAAATGACACCATTTTAGGTTCTGACGTGTAATGAACAACTTAAAAAACACGGAATTCCTAGTTTCAGATGAATAAAGCCACTTTACATTTTTCGATCTGTTATACTCGCATGTGGACGGCTTTTTATACGTTGCACTGTGGGATATTGTCAGAAATATTATCAAATTTTTTCAGTTTTTACATAACTTTCCATGTGTAACACGTATCGCAATATTTTTTTTAAATGACACCTGTATCTATGTAGATTAATGGAAAAATAAAAGAAAATCGACACTTGCCTCCATCTACTCGGTGTCAAGGGCATTCGAAGGGCAAATTAAGAAAACTCCGCCAAAAAATCTGCAAAAATTCATGTGTATGCTTTTGGTGTTGCTGAATCCGAATCCGAGGTCCGTTTGCCTCCATCACGTCTGGGTCAAGGGCATTCGAAGGTCTAAGTAAGAAAACTCACAACAATTTCACGTAACCAAGCAAAACGTAAATACATTAGGCCTCCCACGGGTCACATTGATCTCGCGAAACGAGCAACAGATTCCGGTTCATTCAACTTTTTGTTTTTATTACTTATATTTTAATTTCTATATAAGGATTGCAGTGGCTGTTAATTTCTTTTCAATCAAAATTAATCAGCATGATATCCATAATGCTCATAAGGGACTAGAAATTAAGTTATAGAGGAAGCTTGTTGTAAGACAACCCCTGTGTACATTCGTAAAATTTTTCTCCTTCTCGTTGAATGTAACATATAATTTTTCAAAAATCTTCGTTACACTTCTGAACAACCAAGTTTCTCGCTTCAAAAGATAAATAGTTGGAAAAATTCAAAATTAAATATTGAATTTTTGTATCCAAAAACACTGTCGCAAGATAATTTTTTGATGCGCTTTTTTGCCATGTTCTCAATTTAAAGAGAAGGCACTGCTTAATTTTCGCGAAAAAATTTTAATGAAATTTGTAACTTCTCAGCCAAATGAACGCCAAAAACTATGGTTTTCAAAATATTTTAAGAAGATTACAGAATTACATCTGCATTTTTTATAATATCAGCAATGTGATATCCAAAATAAAAAAAAATGTTCGTATGACACTGTTAAGTACCAAATGAAAGCCTAAATAAAATAATTGATTTCTGCATTTTCTTTCATATGTTTTTAATGCAGATGATTTTTTTCCGTAAATTTTGAACTTTTAGAGAATTATCTACTTTTAAGAATAGTTAATATCAATATTCTCTTGTCTACATTGCACACCGACGAAGAAGGATTTTGAACTTTACGGGGGTGTCGAAAGTTTTTTTATGCCCGGGCGTGCGTAAAGTTAGTGCGTAAAGTCATTTTTTTTAGGGTTGAGGAGCTGCAGGCGCCGAGTGAGACACTTTACGCACTTGTGAAAAAAAACTCACTTTACGCATTGGACAAAAAACACGTAATATTCATTTGATGCTCACGCATGTACTCGTATATATACATAAATATGTGTATATTCTTTTCTCCATTTGACCTTCACATGACTTGAATTTCACATTTTGCGGACAAACGGATCTTGAATTCTCAAATACCAGGATATATATTTTTTTTCGGATCTTTCTGTCTGACTTTATCGTTTTTACCTTTAGATGGGCTTAAAATATCCCATTAAAATGACCGTAAAATAACCATGAAATGTTATGTAGATGTTCTTTTAGAGTAAAAAAAATTCCGGACTCGGACTCAGCAACCATGAAAACATATGCATGAACTCTTGCAGATTTTTTGGCCGGCTTTGTCAATTTCACCTTTAAATGCCCTTGATCCTGACGCAATGGAGGCAAACTAACCCCGGATTCGGATTCAGCAACACCAAAAACATATACACGAATTTCTGCAGATTTTTTTGGCGGAGTTTTCTTAATTTGATCTTCGAATGCCCTTGACACTGAAGTGGTGGAGGCAAGTGTCAATTTTCTTTTATTTTTCCATTAATCTACAAAGATGCAGCTTTTAAAAAAAAAATTATTGCGATACGTGTTACACATGGAAATTTATGTAAAAACTGAAAAAATTTGATAATATTTCTAACCACATCCCACAGTGCGTCGGATCATACGGAAGAAGTCACATCAAATATTGGAAGTGCCGTCATAAGAAGACCTTTTCCGATAGCTTAACACCTGTAAACACAGGTCGAGATGTCGTGATCCGGAAGGACGGTTTTCCGAATGGTCATACAGGTCATGGGCCGAACCCCGATGAAGTGGAAGCATTGCGCGTACTGGCTAATATTAAGGTGAGGTTTCCTACACCCACTTAACCCTATGCGTATAATTTTAACCTACACATTCATACACCCTCTGTCCGGAGCGTCCTCCCAGCGCAGTGTTGCGCGAAATGCATAACGTTGCAGAAGGTGTACAAGCACACTTACCTAAGGCCGCTAATATAATCAAAATTATACGACGAAAAAGATTGCGTCACATGCCTACTAACCCTACCAGAATTGAAGAGTTGAATTAATTACCTGATCAATTTAGAAAATCCCTTACGGGTAAAAAGTTTTTAATGTATGACTCCAACAAAGATGACTTGGTGTATGGAAGAATAATAATTTTTAAAACACGTGAAAATTTGAGAATGTTGTTCAGATCAGACATTTGGTATGTAGATGGAACTTTTTAGGTGTTGCCATCTATTTTTGTCCAGCTTTTCTCCATAATGGGATCAGTTGAATAAATGCACACGGGTTTACCGCGCAAAATAGCTTTTACTTTTGTACACGCCTTGTTGCAAATAAAAACTGAAGAAGCATATGCCAAAGTTTTCGAAGTAGTATTTGCAAATGCTGTATCTGCTGGTATTCGTCTCAGGCATCCAACAACAATAATGTCTGACTTTGAAATGGCTATAATAAATGCCATAAGGAGTGATTGTAATGCAGATATTATAAAACTTTGTTTCTTTCATCTGTGCCAAAGCGCGTACCGCTGAATTCAATCTGAAAGCATGCAACAGAAGTATGGAGACGCAGATGATTCCACAATACGAGACGCAGCATACAGAATGTGCGCTTTAGTTTTAGTTCCTCTGGAAGATGTCGATGTTTTCGATATGTTTTACGATGAAATACCAAAAGAGTTTTTACCACACGCCAATTATTTCGAAGTCAATTATACAGGGTATCCGAAAAGTATGGAAACGGTCCTGTAACTTTTGAAAGAAAAGATATTTCGAAAATCGCTGAAACACGTGAAACGATTTTTCAAAAAATCTATTTTTTCTGCGGGGGTATGAGATGAAAATTTTCGTCTGACCAATATCGGATATTGTGTCTATTAACTTCTCCACTCAATTGAAACGTAGCTTCATCGGAGAAGCATATCCAGAACTTGAAAAACTCATTTTCGTCACACCGTCTCATCATTTCCTCACAAAATTCTAATCTGCGATCGAAACCGTCTTCCGAAAGCTCTTGCACAAATTTTATTTTATATGGATGAAAATTATTTTGTCTTAGTATTTCATGGACAGACGATTTACGGACACCAGTTTGTTGTGCAATCTTCCTAACTAAAGTAAGGACCTCCTCAACAACACAAGCACAGACTGCTAAACTGTTATCTTCGTTTGTAGCCGGTTTTGGTGTCCCCGATTTTGGACGATCTCTGACAGAGCCAGTATCGTGAAATCGAGAAACAGTTTTACAAACAGTTGATTTGGATATGGGTAGACGATCAGTATGGGTATCATTAAACGGTTGGGCGACTTGTTCGTAAGATCATTTTTTATCACCATATCCTCGCAGAATAAAGATTTCGATTCTTTCTTTTTCTGTCAAAGACATATTAAATCAAAAGCAAGGATGCAGAATACAGAATTTAAAAATGGAAGAAATTTTGAGTAAATAGTGATAAAACGAAAAAAAATGAAAAAATAAGAAGAAATTATAATTGTAGAAAGTTAAAAGTAAAATTGTCGTACGAATAAACGCAGTATTATCGTATCACTCGAGTCACACTCAATAAAAATTTTGCTCGATCGATCTGTTGCCATCTGACAACGAGATATTGCACGACATAGTCGTGAAAAACTTGAAAGTTCTATCACACGCAAAGAGATATTTCAAATGTTTATTCAGTGGGTCACCTTCAACGAAAACGACGTTCTTGCGTACGTAAATCTTTTTCAGCAGGATCGCATACTTTATTCATTGAGACTCACAAGATTTCGTGATTCGACGGCACTTATTGTAAGAAACTCGTACTAAATTTTTAATACTTGAACCAGCTTTATATATTTAACACTTTAGCATAATTTTAATTTCGTTGATTCGACAGACACTCGTCGTGAGCGGGTGTATTTGTTTCTGATCCGAGTCCGCACGTTGTCTCTTTAACTGCATTTACGGTTCTTTTGATATTTATCAAATCAATCTAAGTTGGAAAATACATCGCGACATTTTTAAGACAAATTGTGCTCGAATTTACCGTGTGATCTAGGCGGTCTCGTTGACGAGAAAAAATTAACGATCATTGACATTCTTAGATATGACATTCTAAATTGTTTGTCATTTAGTGTACGTTGAATGTTATTAACTTCTGTGATGTGACTATTTTTTATTTTTTATTTTAACAGTGTCGTCATATTAGTGTGAGTTTGTCTCTCTTTTGTGTCTTGAAATTATATTTTATAACACTGACAAATTTTTATTCAACGTGTCAAGTACTTAACTGTCATGATTCGAATTTCGATTTGAAATTCTGCGCACGCGCTTGTGGACAATTATTCCGATTGACGTCGGTAATATTTACAAACAAAATGTCGATATCACAATCGTCACTTGATGCAAATAAGGAAGTATGCATTTATTGTGGACGAGATGATCCACCTCCTTCAGAATTCTGCTTTAACTGTCAGGGAGCAGCTCATTCTATCTGCATACTGGTTGAATTTCGAAACGAAGCTGGGACTTTTTGTTGCTGTAACTCGACCGAAAAACCTACCGGGCAAAAATCAAAACGTCAGGGAAGGCCTCCAAAATCCTCAATAACATCGAAACGCCAAAGAGTGGACGAAGAAAATCGGAGTTCTGGCGAACCGAGTCAGCTGGACCTGATACTAGGAAAATTGTCAGTAATCGATGCAATGAACGACGGCATTACCGATCTCCGAAGACAATCGGATTCTATGTCTATTAAATTCGATCACTTTTCGGCGGATATCCGTTCTATCGTTGATGAACAAAACCGTAGACTGAGTGTGATTGAAACGAAGACTGAAAAATTGGGAGAATTACAGTTGCAAGTAGCGGCATTGTCGGCAGAAAAT
Organism: Trichopria drosophilae; assembly: GCA_030407085.1. NCBI lineage: Eukaryota > Metazoa > Arthropoda > Insecta > Hymenoptera > Diapriidae > Trichopria > Trichopria drosophilae. Next base: position 128,257,850 of record CM059583.1, on the reverse strand, counting down.
CAAAGTCTCCGACAGCGTAATCGTGAAATAGAAAAGCGATTGACATCTATCGAGTATCTGGACAATCAGTGCGACTTAATTATCAGTGGAGTACCTGAAACAGTTAACGAGGTTGCCGTTGATTCGGTATGCGTTGTCGCTGCAGCTCTTGGTGTTCCCCTCCTATCTTCGGAGGTGGAAAGGGTAAACCGCATGCCCCCTCCTCGAGTAAATACTAATAATCCGTCACCAGCTGTCACGGCATCGACAAGCGCGGCTTTGCCAAATTTGCCGCGGCCTCGAAACATTTTCGTGCGTCTTGCTTCACGCGGCAAGAGGAACACCCTTCTGCAGGCGCGCCGGCGGTTGAAATCATTCAGTTCAAATGTGATTTTTCCGGAGAGAGCTTTAAACTCCGAAATTTTTATCAATGATTTCTTACCTCAGGAACACTTCAAACTATTTACCAGAGCACGTGAGTTTGCAAAACAAAAGGGATTGAAAATCTTTCGCCGAGGATCCTCAATTCATCTTCGAGATGCAAACGATACCATCCATGCCATCGATTCCGTGGAAGATTTTGAGAACTTAATTAAACAGAAATTTTGATATTTATTAAAAATTCGGGATTTCTAGTGCATTTCATCAGAATGACAGACGTGTCCGCACTACATGTTCTCAAAAGAATCGGAATAATGATACGTCATTAATAACATCTGGGGGCATAAAGAGTTATGGAAATCTAATTCTTTACTACCAAAATGCTCGAGGTATTCGGACGAAATTGGCAGATATTCGCAACAGCATTGGGATAATTCAACCTCAACCGGATGTTATCATCCTCACGGAGACCTGGTTATATGATGACATCATAGAATCTGAAATAGGTCTGCCCGGGTTTACAATTTTCCGCACGGACAGATCTTCGTCTTCTCATCAACGCGGAGGTGGAGTTTTGATTGCTACGAAATCGAATATTTCATGTTCGGTTGTGTCATCGTCAAAGTTTTTATATTCGGAACATTTAGTTATTTTAATTAGTTCGTATTTGTCGAGAAAGTTAGTGTCCGTGTCTTATTTTTCTCCGTCTGCGTCGGTTGAAGATTATAATTTATTTTCCGATTTGATCGAAAATATTGCGCTACGATTTACCGATTTTCCGAGGGTAATTTCCGGCGATTTTAATTTGCCGAATATAGTTTGGGGGTCGTCGGGATTTAGAACCGTAGGGTATGCCCCGCCTCAGATTAAACAGGCTGCGATCGTTTGTAATGATATCTTTTCATATTTAGAATTGTCTCAGTATTTCCCTGTTCATCCCAGCAAGGCTTACTCTCTAGACTTCATGTTTTCATCTCCTTCTGACACTTTACACCATTACAGTCCGGATTTCCTAATTCCGACAGATGCTCACCGTATTCACGCGTATTTTTATCTTACTTGCGAAAAGTCTGAATCTTCTACATTTAATTTTACATCTTTGAACTATAATAAAGCGAACTTTTCGGAGATCGACAGGGAACTTGCTAGTGCCAATTGGATGGATGTTATGGACGAACCCGACATCGAAAAGTCGTTGTCAAATTTTTATAAAATTGTTTGTAGTAGCGTCGTGAAACATGTTCCGTTAATGCGTCTAACTTCATGTCATTTCCCGCCTTGGTTCAATAGCGAACTTAAAGATCTTGTTTTCGCAAAGAAAAGGGCTCACCGTAGTTGGAAACGATTTAAAATACCCGCGGATTTTATAGAGTTCAAACAGATTCGTCCGAGGTATATAAAAGAATCGAAAGCACTCCATAAAAAGTATATCGCTGACATTGAGACAAAGTCGAAAATGAACGTTAAAACTTTTTGGTCTTTTATAAATTCTTCCCGTGATACTAATGCAATGCCATCTAATATGAAATATAAAAATAACTCATCTTCTAATAACAATGAAATAGCTTCTCTATTTAATAATTATTTCTCCTCATTGTACTCCGCTGTTACGAGTTCTAACCCGTTAGTAGAGCATACTGTTAGTCGCCATTCAATAGATAAATTTATTATTTTTGATAGTGAGATTAAGAATGCAGTAGGTAACACAAAATCGTCGTTTACACAAGGATCTGATGGCATCCCTTCTATCTTAATAAAAAACTGTTTGACCTCCCTGCTCAATACATTGTGCTATCTCTTTAATGCTTCGTTGAACGATGGTGTTTTTCCATCAAAATGGAAAGAAATTTTTATTACCCCATTTTCAAGAATGGAGATAAGAATAATGTCGAAAACTATCGGCCGGTTGCAGTAATTAGTTGCATTCCGAAACTTTTCGACTCTATAGTAGCCAATCGTTTATATGAGGTACTATCGAGTGGTATTATTGAAAATCAACATGGTTTTCGCAGAGGAAAGTCGACGGTCACAAACTTACTATTGTTTTCAGACTTTGTTTCAAATGTTCTAGCTGTAAATTCACAAGTAGATACTATATACTTAGACTTTTCAAAAGCCTTTGACGGTATAAACCATAACATCTTGTTGAGTAAATTAAACCATATTGGTCTTCCAGGCTCATTTATGCGTTGTATTCAATCTTATTTATGGAATAGATCACAATGTGTAAAAATTAAGAACGGTATTTCACCATCCATTACGGTACCTTCTGGAGTTCCACAAGGATCCCACTTAGGACCGATTCTTTTCACCTTTTATATTAACGACATAAATAAGCTTATACGGTTTTCAAAGTTCTTGATTTTTGCAGATGATATTAAACTTTTCTCTCAAATTTTATCCCCGATGGATGCGTCAAAGTTACAAAAAGATCGGAACTCGATTAGAGAATGGACTGAGCGGAATTGCCTTAAATTAAACGTAGAGAAGTGTAAATGCTTAAGCTTTGGTCGAGGATCGCAAAAATTTGAATTCGAATATAAGCTGAATGATAAGCAATTAACTAGAGTCACCAAACACATTGATCTTGACGTAGTAGTCCGCGAAGACTTTTCTTTCACCGATTATTTAGCTTATTGCCGTACAAAAGCGCTTAGGATGCTGGGGTTTATACGGAGGACAACTTCGAACTTTAAAGACCCTCATACTATCTCGTATCTGATACGCTCACTAGTATTACCGCATTTAACTTATGCGTCTCCGATCTGGTCTCCATATACCCAATTAGACATTAATATGCTAGAGGGGGTACTTCGAAAATCCCTCAGGTTACTTTTAAATCAGGACATCCTAAGTCGCATCTCGACCACAGCTATAATGCCATTGCCACTCAGTTTAAGTTCCCTACTATAAAATCACTACATTCCTGTTATGATGTATTGATTGTGTATCGTATTTTAACATCTTTATCGCATACCAATTTATCTACATTATTTCCACACAGAACCAATCCATACTCTGTTCGTAATCCTCGCACCATCTCAGAATCTACTCTCAAAAGTAACTACCTATTCTTTTCTCCAGTTCCACGACTTAAGCGAGCGTGGAATGCATTGAACAATAATGTTCGCGAAGTTAGTTCGTATGTGAGATTCAAAATATTGTCAGCGGATAACTTATTTAGATATTATGAATGAATGTGAAAACTAATTAAGCTTCAATCAACGCTATATTACTAGTACAATTATATGTCCTTTTATTGTAATTCTTCTTTTTTGGCGTAAAAATGTATAATTGTATACTTGTTTGTATGTTTAAAGGGCAGAAATGCCCGTATATAAATAAATAAATAAAAAATAAATTACAGCGCCATGTATCCACTAGAACGATCATAATAGTAAGGTAAAATTTAAGTAACTTTTTCTGAACAAACGAAATCTGCAATAAAAATTATTTTTTTTTTATTCCACCTGTATTTCCTGCGATATCCGACAGTTTACACACTTTTCACGAAACGGTCCTGTAGAAAGAACAAAATTTTCCAAAATCGAGGAAACACGTGAAACAATGGAAAGGACAAAATGTAAAAAAAAAGTATCAGAAATCTGCCAGTGATAGTCTCTAACCCGTGTTAAAGAGGAGGGTGCTAAGAATGTTGTGTGCTATGTTGAATCCGAATATTGGTTTCTGAGTTAATATAAGGAATTTTCATAGGATGAAAATTCTAATGACTCTTTTCTTGGTGAAGTCGGTCCCTCAAATAAAACAATTTAAATTTTTAAAAAACGTTTCGGCATCCTGATGTGTGCCATCTCCAGTTTATTTTTGCATTTATGGTTGTAAAGAGATAGAACGAAAAATCACACGATGAAACATTAACATGTCAAAGTAGTGTTGGTGAGTGGTGAATTTTGACAGCATTGATAGAAGTGGAAAGACCGATCTTAAGGTCATTTCCCGTCGAAGAAGTTAATTGACGTTTCACCACACTCACTAACACTTTACATGAAATGACATTTGTTGTACGCGCGTCTTAACCCATCTTTTTCCGAGGTAATGCCCACGACGCACCGACCGTGGAAAAGCCGCTGACAGTACCGACAAACTGCCGACGGAGGTCGATAGCGGTCCCGAAATCGTACCTTCGCAGAGCAATGATTGCTTCGTCGATTTTCCAAACAAATGGAAAACAAACAGAAGAACATTCCTCGACGGGGATTCGAACTCGAGACCTAGAGAACGTTAAGATTAGGAGGCAAGCACGCTAACCACTTAACCATCCCGTTCTCGGTACATTTAAAATATGTCAGAAATATTATGAGCCGGTTTTACGTAGACGAACCATATTTTGAAACGTTAACAAAGTATGCATGGTTAATCTTATATCGAGAAATCTAACGTAACGTCATAATCGTCAAGAAGGTACTCGTTTCCGAAAGTCGGAGTCGTCGGGTATACATAACATTTCCACCAGTGACTAAACTTGACGCTGTGACGTATCGTTAAACATCTCTACAATCTGCAAGTTTCTGCTAAAACATAGTTTTAAAAATCATTCTGTCCGGACGGGAATCGAAGAATCGATCTATGCCTCCGATGTCTAATATACTACCATCACATGAACGAAACCGAAAGTCACTTTTACTTTTTGGTGTGAAATCTTTTTCTCTAATTGTGTAATGATACTCAAAAGTAACCTATAATTGTCCCAAGTAATGGGACTCGTACAGATCTTTCACTTGAAGTGTACAATTTTGTTAGTTATAGCAATGAATTTTTAATGTTGTATGAATTGAAATGAAAAACGACATGCTACATTAATTATAGTATATTACTAAATTACCGGAATACGTACTTAATGCAATATATGGAATTGCAACTCAACACAACAATATAGAGTGTATCGACAAACTATTGAATGCATTCTAGAATGCATATGTCACTTCGTTAATTCATAAAAACACGAAGTTCCGTTGAATTTCATTTGATCAAAATTCTTCGAAAAAATGTTTAATAAGGGCAGTTTTTTGGCGAGTTAATTGAAGGGGTGCTTGGAATAAATGCCTATAAATATATTAGCGATGTTGTATCCATTTTTAAACTCCAATAAGTAAGATTTAATGTAATAATATTTTTACATTAAATCTTATTTTTATGAAAGAAATGTTTAGGATTACTTCGTATTAATTGTTTTAAATTTTCATTATTTTTTAAAAAGATTTGGTGGAATGAACAATGGATAGAAAGGGTGTCTTCCTAATTATAGTTTTTGGGTATTCCGTTCTTGTGTGCTGGGCCCACATATTTCGCGATACGGGCCTTAAACGCGGAGTTCGCTAGTTTTATGCGAAACCCTCTCTTCTTCTTCTTCTCCAGCAGGGAGTGGTCTCATTGGCCGCGACGGCAGACTTCTACAGTCGCGCACGCGTGATAGCGCTTATCTCGATTCTACAAAGTCTGGTGCATCGTTTAAAACAAAATATTAAAAAGTTTATTTAACCTATTATAAACAGCTAATAAATATGAAAACAACATTTAAAATATAATTCTTTTTTTACACATCTTTGCGACAAAAATAACTGTAAAACAATTTTTACCATAATTACTTCATTCTTTTTATATGCGGCGGTCTTTCCTTATACTTTCATAGTTGTTTGATCACGTTATATTATGAATGATAAATGAAACTCCCTAATACGGAATCAGTTGTATTATATTATTATTTCAGAAACATGTCTTTTAACAGGTATTTAGATTTTCAATTATATGCTTCAATAGGACGTTAAAGACAGAAACGTTAAGAAGATATTATAAAAGGTTTTGAACAAAGATGAACTCTTATACGGAATGAAGTAATTATGGCAAAAATTGTTCTTAAAAAGCTACAAAGTTCATGATTATTTCACTTGTTTACAAATGATTAATTTTTAACCTAATGCCAATAACATAAATAAAATCCGTACATAAGACATCGCGATCCAAACCGGTAACGCCTTACGAATTATGGACAGGTATAAAGCCTGATTTCTCTCACGCAAAAATATTTGGATGCGACGCTTATGTCCATAAACCGAAGCAACTTTGACAAAAGTGGGATGCGAAATCCGAAAAACTTATTTTCGTCGGTTATCAAGGCAATTCGAAAAATTATTGATTATTGAACCCACAGCCGAATAGAATAACTGTTTCACGAGATGTGATTTTTAACGAGTCTGCTACTCCAAAGTTTGTTCAGCCATCTGTTAGTGTTCCTTTATCTTTAAACGACGAAAATACCACAACCGATCATGACAGTCCTGATCGATATGTAGCTTGCTTCGCATAATTCAACGAACCGAAAACTTATAAACAAGCGGTAACTGGGAAAGACTCCGAAAATGGATCGGTGCGATACCTGAAGAATTAGCGGTTGACGAACAGAATCGTACGTGGGAAATAATGTCTTTGCCTGAAGGTCGCAGACTTGTTTTTGTTTTTAAAGTAAAAACTGCATCATCGGGCGAGGCTTCGCGTTACAAAGCACGTCTATGTGCTCAAGGCTTCTCACAAACAGTGGGTACAGATTATGACGAGGTTTTCTCACCTGTCGTACGATACGATTCTGTTCGGATGCTATTATCAATTGCTGCAAGAGCGAATCTGCAAATCTATCAATTCGATATCAAAACCGCGTACTTAAACAGCGAACTAAACGATGAGATTTATATGCGAATCCAAGACGGATTAGGTGTAACCGACCGTAATTTAGTCTGTAAGTTCAATAAAGCCTTGTACGGGCTAAAGCAGGCTGGACGGTGCTGGAATAATAAGTTTGATATGTTTTCAAAGAAATACAGTTTTGTTCGAAGCATCGCTGACAGATGTGTTTATCTTGACTCTATCTATGATGATAATGTATATCTCGCGTTGTATGTTGACGACGGTCTTTTGATGGCTTTTAAACTTGCTACTATATACAAAACCTTGAGTGTTCTTTAAAATATTTGTGATGTCACCGCATGTAAAGCTGATTGTTTCATTGGTATGCAAATCGGACAAGATCGGGAATCAAAGGCGAGCTTTATTCACCAGAGCAATTATATAGACCATATTTTAAACAAGTTCGGTATGCATGATGCGCAGACACTCAACATACCTGCCGATCCTCATGTTTCGCATGTAACTGGAACCCAGTAACTGATAATAAACCGGCGCCACCGTGAAGTATTGTAACCAATCCTGCAGTGGAACCATGAACGTCGGTAGGCAAAGAAGGTTAGAGTTTAGTGGGTATGTCTGTATCGGATAGATGGGTGAGTTCCACACTCGGGGGATCTCGCATGACTCCCTTTTGGTGCCTAACGCATTCCCCCATGCTTTGGATAAAAAAAATACTGAACGATATCGCTATACCGAGCTTCGCCGCGCACTTTATTTAGAATCACCCTAACTTTTTATTTTTTAATTTAATTTAATTTCAATCGACCTCAAATTTTTCAAACAACTTCCTTTCCTTGTAAGGAACAAATCTTTCGCTCAAAGTTTTTTGAACTCGAAAGTGCCCCATAGATTTTTCGATGGGGAAGCTGCCCATGCGCGGATTCCGACAGTCGCGATTTAAAAATTAATTTGTTATTAAACAAAATTTCCTTTTACGATGTTTTATTCTTTCATAGTCATCGCTAGGATATACTTCATGTACGTCGCAACCATTTCATCAATAATTGTCAGAGATATGACAATTACTTCGACCCAGACTAAGTCTGGACGAAGTATTGAATTTGGTCACTTCGGGAAAAAAAATTACCCTATAGTTTTTCATCAAATGTCGACGTTTCAGACCCTAAGGAACCCAAAGAAACAATAAAAAAATTGGTGTCCGTTAGGTTGTACGTCCGTCCGTCCGTCTGTCCGTCCGTGGGCAAAATTTTGTATACGCGATATCTCGCGACTGGCAGGACGAATTTAAAAAGTACAAACGGATTTGGGTTTCTCTTGGCCAAACTTAGATCTGATTAGTTTTTGGAGACAATGCATACTAGAGTATGGGGAGGTTTAACAAAAAAACGCTCAAAAAAACACGTTTTTCCATTTTTTAACAAAAAATACAAATCGTACAAAAAAATGTTTCAAACAAAAAATATAGAACATCGAATTCTCTACAAAAAAGGTTCTATTCATTTCTTCGTAAAATCAACGATAATGCCGTACAAAGCAAATTAACATAAATTGTACATACACATATACAATGCATATGTATGTATATTATATACATTACATGAAAAACAGAGACACAGAGGAAGCAGGGGAGTGAGGCGGGTATCAGGGGCGGGAGGGAGGCTAACTTTAAAAATTTGATTAAATTTTATTTTAGTATAATAATTTGATTAAATTTTATTTTAGTACAAAAATTTGATTAAATTTTATTTTAGTATAAAAATTTCATTAATTTTTGTTTTTTTCAGCATCAGTGTGAACAAGATGTGCTCATTTATCAGTGCTTCGGCTGATCTGCGGTCGGGGTCGAAGTTTTGAAAATGCTCATTTTCAATTTTAATATAGGGTGAATATGCCAATCAATGGACGATTTTCTACATATTTCTATTTCTTATGAATGTATGATGCACAACATGCAACAAAATACATATTTTTATGTTCTTTGAACATTCAAAACAATATTTACAGTACTATTGATCTTCCAGTGTTTATTATTTTGTAAAATCAAAGCAAAGTTTTAAAGCCATCCAAAACTGGTACTGAAAACGTCCCATTTGATTTAACCCGTCTATTTATTCGGGTTTAGCGGATTTTTTTACAAACGTATGAAGACGAGGTTAATAATTAAATAAAATCAAAGGTTGAACTACACGGTCATAAAGAGCAGAGTCTAACGATTCTAATGGTGGTATCATAATTAAATTTTCATAAAAGAATTCAAAAGTTACAATCGATCAAAGTGTGAAAAATGCTTAACCGTCCATTCATTGGCATATGCACCCTATTTAAGGAACAAGATATTGTTACAATATACGTATAGAAACTACTCGAACCTAACGATGCTAGAACTACCCTCTGCCGCCTTCTTTCCTGGCAGTGTTAAAATGGGAATATTCCCGGAAGCATCAGCCTTTCGTCAGGGAACTGCAATATGAATTTAGCCAAAATTGTAGGCACCCGGGTCGAAGGCATCTAGTTTATGTTTTAAAATATAAGTTATTTTACGGTTCTACATTTTTTTGTTTTCATTATATTTACAAAATTCTCAGAGCAAATTTGTTCGGTTAGCCATTCTCTACATGCACGTATTTTTCTTAAATCAAAATATCAACTTTAAAAAATTGCACGTTTACCTCCGTTGGACGTTCTCCCGTTGTTTCCCCGTTAACGGCCGTTCGATCGTCGAACGAGTTGTAAGGAAATTGGGCCGCTCAATTGTGGTATTCCGACAATCAAGAAATACTAATTTATTTACTTTTTATTTATCACTTTAATGACCATTAGGCAATTGTTGAACAAATTACTTGGATATATTCTTTAATTACCACGATATGAAACAGATGCCAACGAATATAGACGGCACACAGGAATTTTCGAGTCTTTTAATCATCTGACTGACAGATAAGATGCAGACCGCCATATTGAGGCTCGATCGAGATTCGAGAATCGAATCGTGGTCGCAAAGTTGTCGATCTTTCTTGCACTAATGCTGAACGACATTCTTTCTTCTTCTGTCGCATACAGTTCATCACAGTGTAGGTGCTTGTCGCACTCATTCTAATCGGCATCATCTAGCTCTCTCTTACTGGAAACTCTCTAAAGGTGCAATTGCACGATGGGTGGTAGCGCCCGATGAAGAAGAATCTTCGATCATGAAATCTTGGGAATCGATGAAATTGATAATTCATATCTCAGGACCTACTAAACCGATTTTAATCGGACTGGGCTTAAATAAGAGATACAAAAAAATAAAAAATATTCGCCACAGTCAACATTTGGAAATGTCACTCAGAAAAGTACGGAAACGAAAAGTACGTTGAGTGTACATGCAGTAAGGCATACGGGTATGAAAAAAAATTTCGCGACGAAAGCGAATAAGTTTTATTTCGATTTTAGAAAGTGGTTCCGCCAGCTTAACAGACCTCGCTAGGATCTTCTTATGACAATAAAGTTCTGAATAAAGAAGTATTGGAAGATCTACCAGCTCTAAGTCAAAGCGACGTTAAAATAGCATTTAATCTAACTGGAACACATTTAGATGCCAAACAGTTTCAACGAGTTAAATATCCTGCTCAAAATTCCTCTCTCTGAAAAGCAAGAGTGATTCAGTTCTGTCGAGATGAAGGCTGGCTTAAAGTAAGTTACTAGAAAGAAGTAGCCAATATGTTACCGTTATACAGAAGAGTCTGGGCATATGGTGTTAATTTGGAAAATCACAATAATGTTCTTGATAAGATGAAGGACTTTATTTCTAAATTAAGGGAGGAAAAACTAGAAAAGGAAACAACTCGATTTATTAACAGTATTTATACACATACAGTATTTGTACAACTCGATATATTACTATTCTAGAATATGCTCAAGAAATTTCAAATCGAAATTCGTCGTCCTTCCAAAGTTATGAGCATTATACCGAGCGTGCTCGGGCGCTCATCTTAAATATTTTCAAAAATTGTAATTGCAGCAAGGTACTGTTGCAGGGCAAATAAGATGAAAAACACACATAAACAGCCATAAAAGTTGCTACATTCTCTACTTTTTGCGTTACCCAGGAACAACGACGTGGACGTAGTAGTTTTTTTTGTTCCCATCGGGGTGATTTTTGTAAGTGAGTTCCCTCGCCTCACACAATGTCGGGTGTTTTTTATGCGAGTTCCCTTGCCTCTTGCAATGTCGGGTGTTTTTTTTATATGAGTTCCCTTGCCTTTCACAATGTCGGGTGTTTTTTTATACGAGTTCCCTTGTCTCTCGCAATGTCGGGTGTTTTTTTATACGAGTTCCCTAGCCTCTCACACTGTCGGGTGTTTTTCTGCGAGCCCCTTGCCTCCTAGTATTTGGAGTTTTCTATAAAGTTGGTGCAATAATGGTAGAAAAGTAGTTATATCTCTGAATAACCAGACAAATGCGAAACTCCCGCAGATTTCTGTCTCAAGACTTGCGATGTCACCTGTGAATTCTGCGAAGATATTGGATTAATTAGATGTGTTTGGTGTAACACGTCACTGTGCATGCAGCATTTTGTTGCAATCGCAAATGAAAACCCTGCACATTATTGCACCAACTTTATAGAAAACTCCAAATAGTAGGAGGCAAGGGGCTCGCAGAAAAACACCCGACAGTGTGAGAGGCTAGGGAACTCATATAAAACGAAACACCCGACATTGCGAGAGGCAAGGGAACTCGTATAAAACAATACCCGACATTGTGAGAGGCAAGGAAACTCATAAAAAAAACACCCGACATTGTGAGAGGCAAGGGAACTCGCATAAAAAAACACCCGTCATTGTGAGAGGTAAGGGGACTCACTTACAAAAATCACCCCGATGGGAACAAAAAAACTACTACGTCCACGTCGTTGTTCCTGGGTAACGCAAAAAGTAGAGAATGTAAATTTCAACTATTTACTTCATGATATAACACTAATGCAATTTATAATTGTTACGTATCCGGAAACTTGTTGACCGTGTTGCAACGGCTATTCTTAATCTACAATTTCACAAACTCTAACGTCATGTTGATAATCAGTAATGTCAAAAATCCCTAGCCAACCATGTTTCACAAAATTCCTGAAAAATAGTACAAATTCGTCCGCCATATTGGTTCCGCCATTTTGAGTTTTCAAAACCTGACTTTACAAACGTCATCAGCGACGGCAAAAACATAAAGATCCCAATTTTCATTATATTCATAAAAATTATTAAAAATTCGACCGCCATATTGGATCCGCCATTTTGAATGTTCAGAATCTGACTTCAAATTCTTCATCAGTGACCTCAAAACGTCAATATCCCAATATTGACAGACATGCTACAAATAATTTTTAACATACTATTATTCAACCCTAAAGACATTCAAGGGCCATTTGTACAAACATTCAAGGGTGATTTCTACCCCAAAAATGATTTTTGGGGAAAAACAAAAAAACACGTGTTAAATACTTTTTAAAGAAGTACTTGTATACGCAGTTTCAAAAAAATCGGTGATTATCACTTCCCTAGTGTTACTTGTTAGATTCTTTATTAATGGCACGATATATAGGTTCCTTTTAGCCAACCGTGATAATTGTACATAATCTAAGCTTAGATTTACAATAATATCTAACAATAATCGCAATAATAATAATACGAAATAGGAAGTAACTTCACTTAATATTAAAGGAGAATAACTACAAATTTCATTTATCCGGCGAATGAGGTATACGATATTAAAAAGGCAGTTTAATGAATAGTAACAGGTCACAACACAATTGGACGTAAACCTTAAGCAAGTACCATTTAATGAACCTATAATACATTGCGGCCAGATGTATCAGCTTCCAATAGATATTCATGTAGCCTACTCTTAAATGACTGCATTGAGGTGCTATTAGAGATAATTTAGGGAAGTGAGTTCCACAATTTGCTAGAAGTAACAAAAAGGATTTAGCAAACACAGCTGTGCGATGGATGGGGATTCGTAATATAGCCCCACCAGGCCACATCTCACGCGGTAAAAGATGGAAATCCGATTATATACACTTTTCATGTTTTACCCCCTCCAAAAAACCTTCCTGCAATTAAAAGTGTTGAAAATATTTCAGGTTATTTATTACTACCAGTAGTGACGTTTTGCACACCCTCCCCCCTTCTTCCCCTAATTGTCCTTGTTGCCATTACAAATTTTAAAATAATTGAGGTTGTTCATTACCAGTATTAGAGACAATTGAAAGAAAAAAACGAGTGTCCTGGGGCAACGACCATTACATTGCCACGGACAATTTCAGTGGACGGAGGATCTCAGGCAAGATCTAATGCGCTGCTATGAGGAGAGCTGTCCGCAACAGCGAGGCTACATGGCGCGAATGCATAGTCGGTTTGCAGTAATGCGTCCCGAACTGGCAGATATGTGGCCTATCTGAGGCGGATAAGTTTCGTTGTTCCCAGCTGTGCCTCAGAGGCATGTCCAGGATGTGCAGACTGCTAAAACGAACATCGTTAAGAAATACCGACGGACTTCTCTGTCAGATATGGTATCATAATTGACGGGGAAAAATAAGGTGGCAGCCACGAATATGTTGGCCGTTTCACCAGTGCTCTATACATTTGGAGCACTTAAGTGGAAAGTTGACGAGCTAAGGGGTCTTGTCCGATGCACACGGAAGATGATTTGTATGCAACGCAGTTTGCATCCAAGATCTTCCGAGGAACGACTGTATTTGTCCCGAAATATGGTAGGTCGTGGCCTTTTGATCCTAGAGTGTATTCATGACCTATTGATTCTCGAAACGGCTTGCGACGTGATTAATCGAAAGGAGGATCCCCTGATGAACCCTCTGAATAGTGAGGCAGTCGCTCCCACTCTCTCTCCCTGCCTGCCGTTCAACAAAAATGTTGAAAAAAAATATGTATGTCTGAAAGTTATACAAATTTCTTTCGAAAATATGGCTGTATTTTAAGAACAACACAACGGGAGCTGCAGATGGTGATTGATATTCGATAAGAATTATTAGATAAATATTAGAGTAAGAGACAGTTCATTGAGAAAGTCATTATTTATGGTTAGGATATAAATCCGAAAATGAACGGTACTGTAAGTAAACATTTTTTGTTTAATAATTTAATTAAAAAAATACTTGTATTCGACTAGATTTGACGATAGAAAAATGACAAAAAATTTATCAGCAACTACTGATAGCAATTATTACAGTACAACTACTGTATCAGTCGTAAACACCGCGAATTTGTGCTGGCGTGGCAAAAAATATATTCCTCAGTTACTCAACAAAAATTAGATATTTTCGATACATGAGCACAACTTGCCGCCGCCATGTCCTGAGCTTTCTCGAAATCGATAGGGTTATCGTTTGCCGATTTTTCATGGACATTCAAACAGCTGAATACCGTAACGTTGCGCAAAACGAGGATAACGGGATGCAAAACGTCCGTCACGGTACGCAAAATATTTTGCGCACTGCGGGACGCTTTGCTCACAAATTTTGAGCACTGTGCGGGAATTGGCTGTTTTGGGTGCCTACGAACGGTATGCAAACGAGGGTTTGCACGTTTGTGTAAAGAAAAAGTTTTTGTCATGTTCCTGTAGAGTCAAAATTTCTCAAACGCGCCGTCTAATAATCGTGAAATCTTATTTTAATCGAACGTGTGATTTTTTTGTAGCGTTTCAACTCAATAGAAAATGTACCAAAGGATTTTGAAGAAAACAAATTTTTGTTGATAATATAAACAATTTAATTATTCTGATATTTTTATTTAAAAAATTAATTCCTCAAAAACTAATAGATGGATTTGAAAAATAAAAAATGGGATCGATTAAAATAAACTTGAAGTGAGATTTTTTTAACAAAAAATTACCAGTTGGAACTGTACAAAACGGGTGGAAATGAAACGCGTGGTTTGTCGTTGAATGCAATATTAAATTTATTACGACACTCAGGACGTAGGCGACAATTTATACAGCCAAATATCGGACCGACGCGGGTTTACTTGAGTGGCTCTCCTAGCTCACGATCAATTTTCGAATGCCAGCCACGAGGAGGTTTCCAGGGGAACCAAACTATAACAAGAGACAAACGTTCTCCGGCCAAACCCAAAAGGTGGTGCTTTCGAGCGCTGATATCGAAACACAAATCGATGAAATACAAAGACCAATTATTGTGAATTTGAAACAAAGACTACAGAAATCGAATTTCCAAATCGATTTGTCCACGCTTAGTTCTCAAGATTTCTCAATCGCCAGAGGCCTGTAAAAGACACTTAGTCATACACATGTTCCTATCAGGTTACTATCCATCAGGAGATTGAGCGTCATGTGGACCAAAATATGTCACGCATCTGTCGATTTATTGAAAATCGCGGAATCGTAGATGCAGGATACCGGCTCGTGAAAAGGAAATACACTCGAGTTATAGTTATTAAATTTATTAATTTTCTGGTCACATAAATCCAAGTTTTGCACACAAAAATGATGATCCGCACAGTATAAAGTGACCGACCCGAAACACCTTTTTCGAAAAAGATCTATTTCTATGGGACAAGCAAATCGACGCCGTAATTCAAATATCGAGCAAGGATAAGAGACGCTATCCGTTCGAGCGTGTCGATAAATCTGAATCAAATTTGGGCGGAAGTCGCACGTGTGACAACGATAAAGAGGGCGCGAATAGGAAATACGTCGCGGTTGTTTACAACCTTTAGTTCTATTTTAATGAAACTAAAATGCGTGCGAAATTGCCTATTTGCAAACTGCAACATCGTCCCCCCCCCCGTTGCAGCGACTCGCCTGCAAGACCGAGGTTTGTTAAAACGATTTATGTAGAGCCAGTAATGCTGGAATACTTATACACTAGAAAAAAAAAAACTTACATACTAAGTCTCACTAATTTCCACCGGTAAGCGCGCTAACTGAGTAATAGGCCGAGTGTACATGGATGACGCAGTACGCAATTTAACGACGCGAACAATTCCATCGGAGCCGGGAGAACAGTCTACTACGCGGGCTAATGGCCATTTCATCGGTGGAAGATTAGGCTTCTTAAGTAGAACTAGTTGCCCACTCGCGATGGGCTTGTTCGGAATCTGCCACTTGGTTCGCTGCTGCAGCGAGAGCAAGTAGTCCGAAGACCAAAGTCGCCAAAATTGCTCTAGCATCTGTCTGCATTGTTGCCACCGCGATAGTCGGTTGACAGATAGTGTCAGTATCGATCGTTCCGGCACTGCCGTCAAGGGCCCGCCAATCAAGAAGTGACCAGGCGTCAGGGTGGCTAGGTCTTCAGGATCTTCGGACAAAGGGGCTAGAGGACGCGAATTGAGGACAGCCTCGATTTCGCAGAGCAATGTCGTGAGCTCTTCAACGGTTGGAGTGTGTCCCATCAAAACGCGATTAAGATGGAACTTGACGCTCTTCACGCCGGCCTCCCATAGGCCACCGAAAAGGGGAGCTGCTGGAGGTAGAAATCGCCACTCGACATGATCCTTCGCTAGTAAGTCGCGAAATGCCTCATCTGCGATGGCTTGATGAAAGGTCGTTTCCAACTCATTGCCAGCGCCTACAAACGTGGTGCCTTGGTCACTATACATACAAGACGGAAGACCTCGTCGAGAGACGAAGCGTTTAAAGGCAGCCAGGAAGGCAGGAGAAGAATAATTGGACACCAACTCAATGTGCACAGCTTTCACGGCGAAGCACACAAACAGTGCAATCCACGCAGGATGAGATTTGTGTCCGCGTCCGCTAACAACTCGAACTTGATATGGACCTGCGTAGTCCACGCCACAATGAAAAAAAGGTCTCTCGGGGCGAGTTGAACGAGAAGCTGGCAGATTACCCATAATCTGTGAGCTGAGTTCGGCTTTAAGTCGAGTGCAAATGACGCAATGAAATATGGTTGATCGAATTAGTTTTTTCGCTTGGAGAACCCAAACCGTTTCGCGAAGAGTGCGAAGGGTGACACTCACGCCGCCATGCAAGCAGGTGAGATGCGTGTAACTGATCAGCAATCGCACTACAGGGTGCGCAGCTAGAATGATGGGATGTTTCGTAGAAAATGGCAACTCGGAGTTGGCTAATCGACCTCCAACACGTATGAGACCGTCGTCGTCTATATACGGAGTCAACGAACGGAGTTTGCTTTTTGCGGAAACAGTTCGCTGAGCCTGAAGGTTTACAAGATCAGTCGGAAAAAGTACGGCTTGTAACCATCGGTAAACGGCTGTCTCAGCACGGTGAATCTCATTGGAGGTTAGACATCCTCGTACAATTTGTGAATCGATGTGTGTTTTCCATCGAAGGACGTAGGCGACGACCCTAATGAAACGCAACCAGGAAGATGATCTCGAGGCAAGTTCATCCAGCGTATCAGACGTTTGAGTGGTCAGGATGGCCACTCGAGTGCGTTCTTCCAGTTCCACACCAACACCGAGTAGCGGAGTGGTATTAGGCCAAGCTTCTGATTTTTCACTCAACCATTCAGGTCCCATCAACCACAGACGTGAATGAGCAAGGTCATGCGCCGAAATGCCACGGGAGGCTAGATCCGCGGGGTTGTCGGCGCTGGAAACGTGGCGCCACTGGACGTGGGGAAGCGATCGCTGGATCTCGGACACTCGATTGGCAACAAACGTCTTCCATTTCGAGGCATGACCGCCGAGCCAATGGAGAACAATCGTTGCATCTGTCCAACAATATACCGTGAGGTTAGAAAATTGCGGGATCTGCTGCACAAAAGTGGTGAGTCGTGCTAGCAATACAGCGGCCGAGAGTTCGAGCCGCGGAATTGTCAGTTGCTTGACAGGAGCTACCTTAGTTCGGCTAGAGAGGAGACTCACCTGAACGTGGCCATCGCTGTGGACAACACGCAGGTACCCGACTGCGGCGTAAGCCACGCTGGACGCATCGGAGAACCCATGAAATTCGCAGGACACAACATCAGGTCCCAGTCCTATCCATCGGGGAATTGTGAAATTTTCAAGAGCAGACAGGGATTCGTAGAAGTGAGTCCATTGGGTGCATAAGTCCGCTGGGAGACGAGTGTCCCAATCTACCGATGCCAACCATAATCGTTGGATAAATATTTTCGCGGTAATCACAACTGGCGAGACCCACCCGAGTGGATCGTACAATTTCGAAATGCACGATAGGAGAGAGCGTTTTGTCAATGAACTTGGCCAAATCAGATTTATCCGGAATTGATAGGCATCGTGGGTCGGATTCCACACGACGCCGAGAATCTTTATTCCGTCATCTTCAGAGAGAGGTTTCTCCCAGGCCAACCCGTGATCGTCAGGGCTGATGTCGGACAAAAGGTCGGGCTTATTGCTGGCCCATTTCCGCAGGGTGAAACCCCCTCCCTTCAAGAGCGTGATGAGCTCATCACGAATCTCCCGGGCGGTGTTGTTATCGTGAGCGCCGAATAAACAGTCATCCACGTAGAGACCGCTATTCAGAATAGCAGCAGCGCGAGGAAATCGCGCACCATCATCCGCACTTAATTGCTTCAGCACGCGCAGTGCAAGAAAGGGAGCACAAGAAACACCGAAAGTTACGGTGTTTAGTCGGTAATCTACGATTGGCGATTCAGAATTTGGTCGCCAAAGAATTCGCTGAAAATTTCTGTCTCGTTGATCTACGAGAATTTGGCGATACATTTGTGCTATATCAGCACAGTAAACGACATTGAACATCCGCCATTGCAACAGAACATGACTCAAGTCTGCTTGGAGTTTTGAACCAGTCCAGAGGTGGTCGTTCAATGAGGTGGCGTTCGACGTTTTATGCGAAGCGTTAAAGACGACTCGCAGCTTTGTGGTCGAACTGGACACCTTCTTCACACAGTGATGTGGTAAGTACACTGTCTGATTAATGGGTGTCGACTTTACTGGAGTCATGTGACCTTGAGATTCATAATCGTTCAGAAAGTCATGATACGCCAAGCGGTCGTTTTCAGTACGTGCCAGGCGTCGTTCGACAGCTTCCAATAATTTCGAGGCGGAGTTACGAGACTCTCCGATATTTATCGGAAAGGACGATCGAAATGGCAAGCGTACTACATACCGACCATCGGGAGTTCTAGAATGGGTATGCTGAAAGTGGGATTCACAAGCTTCGTCGCCGTCTGACAGGGGTTTTGACGTGGGAATATCTTCTATCTCCCAGAATTTTTGTAACCCGTCATGTAATTTTGAGACGTCTGTGCAATGGAATACTAGTGTTTCGGATGGCACAGATGGCGCAGGTGGGGCGGTCCAACCGGAAAGAATCCACCCAAAAACGGTATTTTGGGCTGTTGGATGGCCAGCAGGGCCTTTGAGTAGGCCATCTAGTAATACCGAGCCATAAAGGTCCGAGCCGATGATAAGATTGATCGGTTCGGAGCTACCGGGGTTGGGATCAGCTAATCGTAAATTGTGAAACAACTTCCAATCAGCCAATGATTGCTTCGTACTGGGCGCGTAAGACGTGAGCGTTCGCATGATGATCGCATCTGTACGAAAAGATGGATTCGAATCTTGAACAGGGGAAATTCGAATATCCGCAGCACGATTGGCAGAGCCAGCTGAGGCTCCTCCGATAACGCCGATTGACGTTGACACACGATTGACTCGTGTATTAAGAGCATTTGCGAGTGGTTCAGATATAAAAGTCCAGGTAGATCCTTGATCGAGCAAGGCACGAACTGTGATCGAGCGACCGTTAGTCGAATGAATTTGGACATACGCGGTGGCTAACAGAATGACCGATGATTGAATAGGCGTATTTGATGCAAAATGCGTAAGCACGGGTTCATTCACGCCAAGCGTCGTTCCGCGCGACGAATTCGTCAATTGAATTGACGATGAACCGGATACCGAGGCCTGATCGGATGTCTGCTCTCGATGCAGCAGTGTGTGGTGCTTTTTACGGCAGATAAAGCACGTATGCGGACTCTGACATAGCGCGGCCGCGTGTGGCCCAAGACAATTAAAACACAAATGTTGTTGTTTAACAAATTCATTGCGCTTAGAACTAGTTAAATTCTTAAACCGTTTACATGTATACAAAAAGTGCGAGCCGGAACAAATGGGACATTTGCTAGTGTTCGTGGTAGCGTGAGATTGAACCGAGAGTGCATTCTTACGCGACGAGGTGGCGATCGGTTTCGATTTTGAACGAGCGGTATAATCCGAACACGAAGGATTCACGGATGCTTGGAGGCCGCAAGATCTATTATTTAAAAAATCCTTAAATTTCGCGAAGGTTGGATACGTCTTTTGTGACCCGAGTTCCAATGACCATGCCTTACGTGAAGACGGATCCAACTTCGTTTGAAGTAGGTGCACTAGCATCGCATCCCACTCATCGACGGGTAACTCCAATGCGTCTAATGCGCCCAAAATCGCGGTCGACTTATAATAAAGATCACGCAGATCGCTCGCGGAATCGGCGCGGACAACCGGTAACGAAAAGAGCGAATTTAAATGTTTATCGATTATACACCGTTTGTTCTCAAAATGCGATACTAAAAGATCCCACGCTACCACGAAATTATCATTAGTGACCGGTAGATGCGCTATCATTGAAAGCGGCTCACCTTCAAGCGATGACCGTAAATAATGGAGTTTACAGATGTCATCAAGTGACATATCCTTTGTAATTATTGATTTGAAATAATCCGCGAATGTGTCCCATTTGTCATATTCACCTTTGAAATGAGGCAACTCGATGCGAGGCAGCTGCGATATTGGACGCCTGGACTGGATCGGATTGGCTGCATCGTTCGCTGATGGTGGTACCGCTGTTGATGAGCTGGGCCTCAACAGCGCAAGCATCTCCTCGATATCAGCGGTGTTGTCCAAATAAAATGTTTGAGCGGTAGCATACCGTCGTTCTGTAAAATATGGATGACGACGTTCTAAGTCGCTAGCACGTTGTTCAATTTGCGTGTTAATCTCCCGACAGTGTGTCCAAATTGTTTGCATATAATTCTTTCGCACTTGCAGCTTTGCCATAGTCCGTTCAGCACTAGCCGGAAGAGAGGCGACCGTATCCTTTAATTCTTGAATGTTGATGACTTGTTGAGCAATCAAATCTTCAAGTTCTTGCGTCATGTTGACACCTGGTAAATCAGCTCTTTCAAATTCCAGAGATCCTTGTTTGAAAAATGGAAACATTCAACAATGGTAAGTGTAGCTTTGAATGTCAATTAACGCTGAAATCCATTCATAACAGTTTCGAGAAAAACAAACTGTGCGGCAGTCGTGCAATGGTAACACCGCGAGGAAATCGACTCTCGAAAATCCAAAATGCGAATGCGAACGGAGGCGAGCTTGGAGGCAGCAGAGCGGGGCGAAGAGCGGCGAAGTGCGACGAAAAGATGCGAAGAACAGCGAAGAGCGGACTCCGGTCTCGGCTATAGTCCTAGGTACGGGGTTTTCGTACGGGGAGCGGAGCGGGAGGCAGCTGACTTCGAAGATGGAGATGCCGTTTGCGTGGGGTTCCCCTCGGTCGGTGTCCAAGGAGAGGTCCGTCTCGAAGTGGGGACGATAGCTTATGACGTCACAGTTTTCCACACCGTTTTACACGCGCGAACAGAAAATCCCGAATGGAATTTATGATGACCCTTTTTTTCCACTTTTAGGGTTTTTTCTTCTTTTTCAATATATGCACTCACTAGAATGTATGTCACTGCACCCCATGCCACATGCATCCTGGCAGGATCGCCAAGAAATTCTGTCGATTTATTGAAAATCGCGGAATCGTAGATGCAGGATACCGGCTCGTGAAAAGGAAATACACTCGAGTTATAGTTATTAAATTTATTAATTTTCTGGTCACATAAATCCAAGTTTTGCACACAAAAATGATGATCCGCACAGTATAAAGTGACCGACCCGAAACACCTTTTTCGAAAAAGATCTATTTCTATG
Source organism: Trichopria drosophilae (assembly GCA_030407085.1). Taxonomy (NCBI): domain Eukaryota; kingdom Metazoa; phylum Arthropoda; class Insecta; order Hymenoptera; family Diapriidae; genus Trichopria; species Trichopria drosophilae. Next base: position 128,235,897 of record CM059583.1, on the reverse strand, counting down.
GGACAAGCAAATCGACGCCGTAATTCAAATATCGAGCAAGGATAAGAGACGCTATCCGTTCGAGCGTGTCGATAAATCTGAATCAAATTTGGGCGGAAGTCGCACGTGTGACAACGATAAAGAGGGCGCGAATAGGAAATACGTCGCGGTTGTTTACAACCTTTAGTTCTATTTTAATGAAACTAAAATGCGCGCGAAATTGCCTATTTGCAAACTGCAACATCGAACCTCCGGACTTCTTGTTCACCAGGAGGCCAGCGCGGTCAAAATTCGAGTCTGACTCCAATCCCCGAACTCGTAAGCACACAGGTTACTCTCCATCCAGAAGCGAGCCACGTGTGACATCAAAGTTCGATATCCAAAACAATATCTGCTTTCAAAATTTCCTATAACGCAAACCGAGTTGGATAGACTTTCGCCAATTTGGTGCGGGTTTCGATCACATAGAACTCGACTCCGAATCTGCGAAATATCTTTATACTATTGAAGCTTACTTTACGCTCAGGATACAATGAAAGGTTTCAGAGAGCTATTCGCAAGGACGGCCCTGAGTGTCCACAAAGATACTTATCAAATTCGAAATCAATCACACGAATTCAAACAATAATTCGCAATTTACGTGGCTCCTCAAGGCTCGCAAACTATAAATCGGTACAACACTTTGCTGGTATTATCGATATTGTCGCCTTTCAGGATCTTTACAAACATGTGCCTAACACATCCCCGTCGTTTGGCCATAACACAATTTTCAAGAGAAGTACCCCCATTCGGGTGCGCAATGGCATAGGGAAAACCCCACTCATGTGGGGAAAAAACCTGTGCCGGGTACCGCAGATTTCAAACATCGATTCTCGGTACCCGACTCGGGCTCCGTACACCATTCCAGAATCGACGTTTCGCATATTCGAATTTGTCATTTAGAGATAATAATACTTTCGCAAACATATACATTGAAATCGGAATATCGTACTATGTAACCAGGTAACCGAACTCCGAATGGAAACAAACAAATTTTATTAATGACAAACATACAAAGTGGCTTGTCGTAGTCGAAGGTTACAGAAACCTAAACAAACAGAACGAAGTGAAAAACTAAGAAAACGCATACAATTCATAACACGAGTCTCGCATTTAATACAATACAATATAGATCGCACGATCCTTAATTTAATAATAAATTAGAAGCTTCGAAATGTCCCGATCGAAGTTTTATCGGCCGCATTCGGACAATAGTCTAGGAGCTGGCGGCATTTTAGGTGACTAATTTATGTCAAGCTGAATTTTTTTGTATGTGTTGGCATGGTCATGTCTGCCAAAAATTTGCATGTGCCAAAGTCTGTCCGCGGGACACACAGCGTACAGAATTGTTGTATTTCGAATTATTTGCTCGTAACTTTGACAAATTTCTGTCAAGCTGATTCCTCTTGTTATTCATTATTTATGACATTATGATGAGAAAAAATTAACTGTCCGACAAAAAAGTCGGGAATGAGTCCGTGTCTGCCATTTTGAAATCGCAAATTTTTTAATGAAAATTGACTAATTTCTGTCAAGCTAATTTTTTTGTTACAAATAAATAATAATTAAACATTAACAAAAATGACCTTGTCCGACATTTTGAGTAGGACGTAACCGCTCTCTGACGCTTTGATTTCGTTTACTGAGCATTTTTTGTTGACTGATTTCTATCAAGCTAATTTTTTAATATAATGTTGTAACTGTTATTTCTGATACATTGATATATGTGTCCGACATTTTTGACGGGACAAGGACTGTTTAAAAATGGAAAAGTATGTTTTTATTAATAAGTACTCTGATGTAATACGTAAAACCAAATGTTTTAAACAAAAAATAAGTCATTAACTTGCGAAAATTTTAGAATTAAGTTTTTTAATCGAACGAAATGAAATAGCAATAATTATTAATAACAATCACTAATAATAATAATAATTTTACCGTTATTTCGGAATTTCGAACTATAGAGCAGCTAACATTGATAAATGTATAGAAATTCGTTTTATATTATATATATACATAGAATATTTTTAAATTGTTATTATTAATGTATCGATATTATAAAACAACATTATTACTTGCTTTTCTTACGTATATACATGTATAATATAGGCAGCTAGTAATATATATCTATATTAATCTAATATTTATTTACTTCTTAAGAATGGATGTTTCAATACTTATTATTTCGACTCGGAAAATGTGCGGCGCTTTGATAATTGCTTATTTTATTATCCGTTGTTATATTCGTATACCTCACGTATTCAGCGAGTGTGTTTGAAACTTATTAATTCGTTTAAAGTTGTTATAGACACTGGACATTTTATTTAGTAGACGTAGATTTTAAATAAATATGGAGTGTTTTTTATGTGCGAGTCGGTCAGTTAAACGTGACGAAAAATTAAAAAATTTTACTCCGGATATTTGAAATAACTGCAACGCGTTTTTATCAGCAAGAAAAAAATTAAATTTTAAATATCGTGACATTATTTTACCTCAAAATATTAATCAGACAGCTTTGGGATATCACTCCCATTGCTACAAAGAGTTCATAGTAAATAAAAAATACATGAGTGTTGCAGAGAAAATGGGAACATCAACATCGAAACGCAGGTATGTTAAACTGTTTTAAATAAATAATTTATATATCCAATTGAGAAATATATCATTATTATCATAGTTTAATTGATGTATACTTGTAAGTAGATATTGTATTACTGAAATAATTAAAACATAAACATAATTTTTTAATAAGATTTATTTAATTCAAAAGTCCACCAAACCAAAAAAATCTTAGATAGTTTTTTAAACATAAATGAAGTTTTCGTGTAGATATTTGATAATGTTACATAATCTGTTAAGGAATTTATATAAAGTAAAACTTTGACAAAATTTTATACAAATTCGTTTATTTCTACATTTATCAGTCGGTTTCAATAAAGTAATATAATTATTATTTTCATTGAATACATATTATCAATACACAATACGGCTCTATTAATTTAAATGTTTGATTTTAACAGTTTGCCGCTGTATATACTTTGCTATATTAACAGAAAATTACATTTCAGAACATTTGTGACAGTGATACAATAACTACTTTAATCATTTTTTTCCGAATTACTTGCATTTTATATTGAATTCGTATCAATTTCTAAAGCAGATAGAATCTAACAAACTTTTGTATAAAAATTGTATACATATTTAAATGATTTAAAGATTTGATAAAATATTAATAAAAAATAAATAAATATTTTATACAAAAGTCGGTAAAATTGTTTAACGATGCATTTATATATACTTTTTTATAGTGCTTCTTTTATTTAAAAGATTTCACAATAATTATTACATTAGTTTTTACCATATTTGATTTATCTTTGTTCATTCAAAATACGCGAAGTATAACAATAAATATAATATAATACACTATACTTTTATTATTTTCAAGTGTGATATACCAATTCTAGTTAAGAAAAATGATTATTTATTCAAAATAAAATAAAAAAAAAAGTTTTTTAGAGTAAATTTTTTCTTTCTCTGTGGAGACGTGTTATATATAAAATTATCGGTTTTTGGTATTCCGTAATTTGTATTTTTCCGTATAAACGGAAAGTACACTTTTTGCTCAATTTGGAGAAAAAGTGTACTTTACGAGACAAAAGCAATGCTTGGATTACGGGTGTAAAGTGACTGTAAATATCTATTTACTATTTGTGGATGTAAAAATTGCAATTATTTATAATGGTGTATGTATGTTGTAGTACTTCAATGACAATGATTCAATCGGTTGAATCTGAACCAAAGACAATAGCCGAAACATGCGCTACTGATGATGATTCTGTGTCTACGTCTACTGGACAATTGACATCTGCGTCTACTAGTCAATTGACTTGGAAACCCGTATTATTTATTGCAACCAAGCATGCAGATAACAATGAGACTGATGCAGAACGATCAGCAAATTCGTCTATTAATGTAAAAAGGTGTGTACATTTTAGTAAGATATTGAAACTTTTATTGGATATAAAATATATTACATATTATATTTGTAATGGTATGATTATTATAATGTATTCATATAATCGTTATTATTTTTTAATATGTATTACGTCACTGTATACTTAATAAAAATAGTTTAAAAGTATTTTAAATTAAAAGTAAATATACGAGCATCAGCTAGCGAGGAAGATTCAGCTACTTACTTATTAATATATTTGTTGTTGAATTGTTGTGGGTTTTAGGGTTGGTGAAGACGTTAACATGAAGATACATCCCCCTGATAGTGGTTTAGATGACTTTCTTATTAAAGAGAAAAATAATTCTGATGATCTGAGTATTATTCACAATAATTCTACAAAGGATGACGAATTAAATAATTCAGATTTATTTACCGACAATAATGCAAATGAAAATTCAAGTTTTGAGGTTGATCGTAGTGTTGTTAATGATCCGGAGTCGCAAGATTCTTCAGATTCCGTAAAGCAATGTTATTTTTGCGAAAAAAGTCGAAAAAAGCATAAAGGTAAATGGTTACATAGTCGAGTAATTAAACAAGCTGATCTTTTTTTGGAAAATCTTAAGTCTTTGGCCACTGAACTGAATGACGTAAAAATGCTTAAAAAAATTGCCATTTCTATTAACGACGGCATCAATATTTCGTATCATAATTACTGTAAGATAAAATATGAAGCAGAACATGCAAAACATGATAAAAATATTCGATCCGATTGGCACGATGTTAGGGATTATACCAAAATTGCAATTGGAAAATTATACGAATACATCAATAATGAAGTCTTAGTGCAGTCTAACATTGTATCATTAAATTACCTCAAAACATTTTATGTTCAGAATTTGTATGAGCTTTATGATGACAAGGAATGCGAAAATATATTTTGTACACGATGGATTCCAGACAGAATTAAATCTCAGTTTTATAATCAAATAAAATTTCAAAAAATCGGTCGTCTTTGTTGTTACCAGACAGTTTGATATTGAAAAAGTTGCAAAATATTATTTTTGAAGAAGAATCAAAAATATTTGCGCTTAAGTACAGGAAACATTTATTGGACATAGAAAAAGTACATTTACCAGATTGCATAAACGAAGAAGCTCTAATTAAAGGAGAGTGCATTATTCCAAACTGGTTGATGCAATTTTGGACAATTGTTCTTGGTGGAGTAAAATCTGCATGTTTAAAAACTCAACGTACCCAACGACTTGCCTCATCATTTTCTCAAGATTCGATATTTGCGGTATCACGTGGCAAAATTAAGCCTTCGAAGCATATTAATGTTGGGATTGTAATGAAAAGTATGACAGGCAGTAGAAAAGCAATTAATATTCTTCACAGGCAAGGGCATTGTATAAGTTATACTGCAATAGAAGAATTGGAAACATCAGCTGCTTATGCGACCACTACAGAGAAATTAATATGCCCAAGTGGGATACAAAGATCATTAAATTTGGGTATAGGAGTAGCGTGGGATAATTTTGATAGATTTGTCGACACTAATAATGGCAAGGATACTCTCCATGATACCGTTGGTATCGTTTATCAAGACATTCCAAGAGAAGATGAAGTCGTTACAACCGTAAGTAACATAAATAATTCCGATTCTGTAGTAAGTGTTGGGAATTGTAGAAAACGAAGAATTTTTGAGCCAGTAGGAACAGATTTTCCAAGGGACGCGAAGAAATACAAAATGAGTTGCCATTTAATCCCACATGATGATGAATCCCGGAATCAGATCCCTGAAGAGTTATCAATTGTTAAAAATATAAATCTTGCGTGGATGATATCACATGCTTTAAATATATCGAATACACCTATGTGGGTTGGATATAATGCCAAAATTCTGCAAGACGAATCACGAATGCAAAAAATAGAGTACCTTACCCAAATTAATGAGTCTCCCACAGACATAAATGTTGTCAAAGAGACAATGCGCAGGAGTCTGACGCTTGCCGATGAATGTGGCAGAATGTACATGCAAGTAACATACGATTTAGCTATAGCTAAAATAGCATTTAAGATCCAATCTGCAGAAAAGGAAGAATTTACACGATTGTTCGTACATTTAGGCTCGTTTCATATCATGATGGCTTATTTCAAAGCGATAGGCAAATTCATAAACGGCTGCGGAATAACAAATATGATCGTCGATACGGGGATCTTAGCACAAGGCTCAGTTAATGGGTTTTTGTCAGGAACCCATTTTAACAGATGTAGAAAATATCACCCACTTATTTCAGCTGCGATTCAAATCCCGCATTTTGAAATGTTTTTGGAATCAAAAAATATAATAAAAGTTGCTGATAATGTTACAGACTATTTAACGGAATTTCAAAAACAGAAAAACAAAAATCCAGTCATTGAAAATGAAGCATCCCAAGAACTTATGAAGGATTATACAACTTATACTGAAGCGACATTAAATGGAGCACATGGAAAAACGCCACAATTTTATTTAATGTATGTTCAATTAATAAACTATTACCTGTATTTAGAACAAAGTATTAGACAAGAAAATTTTGAACTGTTTAAATACATTTTACCAAAGATAACAAATTTATTTTTTTCCTTCAATCAACCAAATTACGCCAGGTATTTGGTACTGTACCATAACAACTTATTGAATGTAGAAACGACCCACCCTGGGTTAATAAATGAATTTAAATGTGGCTCTATAGGCATAAAAAGAACAGGTAAACCTTTTTCAAGAATTCCGATAGACTTAACGCTAGAGCAAACGATTAATGCAGATGCAGCTCGAAGAACATCAGGAGTCATAAATTTGACAAATTCATTTTCTGCTCGCCAAAAATGGGCTGTTGTTACACATTCTCTAAGAACAGCATTATCTACGCATTTATTGGAAGTTTGCGATTTAAAACGTCATGAAGATGTTACAGATGACCTTAAAGCACACGTAATTGAAAATCGTTCAAAAAATATTCGAAAATTCATTGACAACGTTAAAGAATGTACAAATCCATTCTCAAATATATTGCATAAGGATCATTTGTACAATATATCAAGCGGGCAATCCGTTAATGAAAGCGTATATAACTTCCTTTCATCAGTGGAAAAGGTTGGCAACCTAAAACGTCAGAAATTTATTTCAGATTGCAATATCGACGCAAATAACTTCGAAAAACGCATCACCTTCAATAAGATAATAAACTTCGATTCTATGAACAAAAAGAAAGTTAACATTTCTGGAAAGGTGCAAGAAGTTAAAATACAACGAGATATTTTTGGAAGATTGCTTTATGCTTCGCAACAAAAAGAAATCGACATAGAAAAGGCGTTGTCATACCCCTTAACACCAATTCCCTTTTCTTTGTGCCACCTCGATGGCACTATTTGCAAGACGCCAAAATCTGTTCTTCTAAACGAATTAGAACGTCATCAAAGCTGTTCTGATCGCCCACTTCCATTTGTAAATATAATAGACGGATTCTTTATTTTGCATCAAATGAAGCAAGTTCCCACGATATACAGAAATATAGCAATAAAAAATTTTAAAGAAATTACATACGTTGGAAAAGAAATTCACCTTATTTTTGATAAAATTAATAAGCCATCAATCAAAGATTATGAACACTCATTAAGAGACGAAAACGATACTCGTTATAATATAACGAGTAAAGGAAAACGCTCCGAAGATTTTTGTAAACAATTACGCAGTAGACATTTTAAAGAAAACTTTATACAATTTTTACTAGAGGACTGGACAGACGATGAGTTTGTCAAGATTTGCGAAAGAAAAATCGTGAAAGTCAATTACGATAAGTGTTACGTTTTTCAAGTCATCAATGGAAAAATGAAAAGAACCATCGACATGGATCTAACTTGTATACAGGAAGACGCTGACACAAAAATTGTTTTCCACATTTGCCAAATCCTAGTAGACGTGCGTGTTCAAATACGTTGCTCAGATACAGATATTTTAATCATTATGTTGGGCAACATGCAACATTTAAAATCAAAACTTGAAATTTACATGCACTTAGGTACTGGAAATAATCAACGGCACATAAATGTTAACGAGCTATTTGCAAATCTTGGCGAGAAGCTGTGCAGTGCTTTACCAGGTTTTCATGCTTTCACCGGTTGCGATTTTAATCCAGCTTTTTTTAAAAAAGGCAAAAAACGACCCTTAACAATACTTAAAGCTAATGACGATTTTCAAGAAATATTTGCATCGTTAGGAACAATATCAACAGAGTTAACGCAACAAACCGGTTTATTTAAAAAATTAGAAGAATTTGTCTGCAGAATATACAGTCTTAAAACAAAAAATGTAAATACAGGAAGATTTGAGCTATTCTTAAAATCGTATAAAATCATAAATTTAAAAGAAAAAATATTAAAAAAGTCGTTAACGAGTTACGACGCCTCAAACTTGCCACCCTGTCAAAGAGAATTAACACAGCACATTTTACGTTCAATTTATATTTCTTCAATCTGGAACAACGCACATAGAAAAATTCCAACTTTGTTGAATCCTAAAGACTGTGGATGGGTGGAAATAGACAATCACTACGAATTCTACTGGTTTGATGGCGACCAGCACCCATCAGTGAATGATATAGTTATGTCTACTGATGCAGGTAAAATATAAACCATTATTTCAGTCAAAATATATAAAAAATTATTTAATATTTGTTGATAGACAATATAAAAATATTTATTCTTCTTGTAGATTCTGACAGTGAAGATGATGATGTACGTAATTCTGATTCGTCGAGCGATGACACTGACGTTGACGAAGAAGATTAATTCCCAAATTTTTTGCACAATATCGGAATCTCAAAAATGTAATGCGGCTTATAATCGCAGCTGAAAATCTTAACAAATCTTTACATTCCGGCAAATAGGTATTTACTTCTTATTTCAACGAATTCAAGCTACTTTTTAGTACCTCGTATGTTAAAGCATAGGAAATAATGCAGAATAGCTCGAATCCGTTAATTTAAAGTCAAATAATTTCCGGCATTGGATTATACACTTATAACTATTCGTATATATAATAAATAATTACTTTACAAAAATTGCATATATATACATTTTTCCGTACAATCGATTAATAGTATCAGACTTGTTGAAAATCAACATTTAAGAAAATAGTTTATGAAAAATGGCTATAATAAATGAAATTAAACAAAATATTTTCATCAATTATTTGACTACAAATTAATATCTAACATTTAATTTAGTGATATGAGTAAATAGCGATATTAATATTGGCAATACGCATGGGTTAATAATAAAAAATATAACATTTATTTTGGCAGACAGCCAACATGTCCCGATATTTTTGTCGGACATATATGAATATTAATAATATACGCAATTTCTGACAATATGGTATCACTGTCCGACAGATATACATCAGGCAACAAAAAATGCTCAGTAAACGAAATCAAAGCGTCAGAGAGCGGTTACGTCCTACTCAAAATGTCGGACAAGGTCATTTTTGTTAATGTTTAATTATTATTTATTTGTAAAAAAAAAATTAGCTTGACAGAAATTAGTCAATTTTCATTAAAAAATTTGCGATTTCAAAATGGCAGACACGGACTCAGTCCCGACTTTTTTGTCGGACAGTTAATTTTTCCTCATCATAATGTCATAAATAATGAATAAAAAGAGGAATCAGCTTGACAGAAATTTGTCAAAGTTACGAGCAAATAATTCGAAATACAACAATTCTGTACGCTGTGTGTCCCGCGGACAGACTTTGGCACATGCAAATTATTGGCAGACATGACCATGCCAACACATACAAAAAAATTCAGCTTGACATAAATTAGTCACCTAAAATGCCGCCAGCTCCTAGACTACAATTTTCATTCACAATTTACGCAGGCTTTTCCTTACAGAACCAAATCAGCTTCACGACCGATCTCGTCAATACCTCGTAGTTCTAACCTTAACTACTCTGACGCGACCATCGGGTCCCGGCAATACTTCTTGAACGACGGCTTTCAACCAATTATTGCGAGGTAAATTGTAATCTATCACGAGTACGTAGTCGCCAACAGCAATGTTCGACACCTCCTTTAACCATTTAGGTCGCGGCAACAGAGACGGAAGATACTCTTTGGTCCACCGTTTCCAGAAGCTATCGGCTACCGATTGCGACAATGGCCACTGTTTCCGTAAACAATGTTCTCGAGTCTTAAAACGTGGTAATGCAAATAAACCGGACGAGGTCCCTAGTAAAAAATGGTTGGGCGTTAAAGCCTGTTGATCGCGAGGATCTACGGATACGTGCGTTAACGGACGGGAATTAATCACGTGCTCTATTTCGAGCAAAATCGTGAGTAAAGTTTCCTCACTCGTACATGTTCTTTTAGGACCGTGCGTAGCGCTGATTTGACCGACTTTATTAGCCTCTCCCAGGCTCCCCCCATATGTGGCGTACTCGGCGGCAAAAAGTGCCAATCAGTTCTTTGATTTGTGGCATATTGAACTAACTGGGATTTATCGATTAATAATTCGGCTTCGCGGAGCTCTTTGTCGGCACCACGGAAGTTAGTTCCATTATCCGAATAGAGAACGATAGGTTGACCTCTGCGAGAAGCCATCCTTCGAACGGCCATTATAGCTGAGTCCGCAGTTAAGGTAGAAGCTAATTCGATGTGTATAGCCCTCGTAGTCATGCAGGTAAAAAGAATGCCCCACCGCTTTTCGCGCCTTCTACCTATTTTGATCAACATCGGACCGAAATAATCCACGCCGCAATGGCTGAACAGCCGAAGATTAATCGCGATTCTTGACGATGGTAAGTCACCCATACGAGGTGTTGAGGTTTCGCTCGGGAAATTCGGCATTCGCGACATTTCGCGACTACGGCTTTTATTTGCGTTCGCAATTTCGTTACCCAAAATTTTTTGTGCATCTCGTTTACCACGGTTTCGTGCCCACTATGGTTCATTTTAAAGTGGTAAAATTTTACCAAAAGACGAACCTCGGGATGCGATCCATCAAAAATCACCGGGTTACTATTATAGATCGCTTTTAAAGTTTCATTGATCCGTCCTTTTACCCGCAAAAGGCCGTTTTTATCTAATTCAGGGGTTAACATTATTATCGAACTTTTCGGATGTATAGCGCGGTTTGATTGCAAAGAGGGTATTTTTTCGGAAAATTTTGCGATTGCATTAAATTTATTCGGAGCCGTTTTGCCCTCTCCAGGTATACTGAATTGATTTTGGCGCTTTTATCGCCTTTGAACCTATCGATCGCGACCAACACCGTGGTTGTCGCTCGTATTAGACGAATCCATGAGGAAAAACGCTCGCTTTTTACTGATATCTGATTACTGATATCTTCGCAACAATTCCCACGAATGCCTTTCGTTTTTCTAGCGAGATTTCGTCTATTATTGCATATGACGGAGCTCGATCTTGCGGCCACTCCGTTTCATTTTGCCTTAAAAAATGGGGACCTTTTAACCATCGGTTTTGATCCCAAGAACCCCAAGGAATGTGTTTGGTTGCGTCGTCAACCAGATTTAGGGACGAAGGGACCCACCGCCACTCTATCGGTTCGGTGATTTCACAAATTTCCGATAGACGGTGCGAAACGAAGGTTTGGTACGTTCGCGCGTCCGAATTGATCCATGTTAAGACGGTTCGCGCATCGGTCCAAAATGCCCTACGGGAAATTGTTAGATCTAGTTCCGACTCAATCGTTTTTGCCAGAGGACTGGCAATCAATGCGCCTTGTAACTCCAAGCGTAGGATGGAGTGCGGTTACAAAGATGTCACCCTTGTTTTAGCTGCTACGAAAGATGTATCGATATCTGTACTTGTCTTAAATCGACAATACGCTACCGTAGCGTACGCTTTAGCACTTCCATCGCAGAACACGTGTAGTTCTATCTCCGTATTTTTACTACACAATTTCGTATAGCAACGCGGTATTTCGATATCTTTAGCTCTCTTTAAATCTTTTAACCATTCTAGCCAGGCCTCCTGGTCTTCATCCCGGATTTGTTCGTCCATCCTATCGCGCTCACCCATATATTTTGTAATAAAATTTTGGAACGAATCAATAACGGAGCTAGGAAACCGAATGGATCGAAGACGGACATTATGATCCGTAAGAACTGGCGTTTCGTAGGTTTGCGCGTACCGTTTCTAATCTCGTTCGGCACAAGTTTTTCGAAAATATTAAATGAAAAAACGTCGCGACTTATATCCCAGCGTAGACCGAGGACCTTCTCATTTTTCGATTCGCCGAATACGCGAAATTCAACTTCCGAGCTCTTTGCTCCATTTTTCGATACCGCATTTATTACTCGGTCAAAGTTGCTCGCCCAGGCGTGCATTTGAAAATTGCCTTTCTTGATTATATCGCGAATTCCCGTTACGAATTGAATCGCTTCGTCGACGCTGTCGCAGCTGCCCAGCAGATCGTCCATGCGTTTTATAATTTCGGCACATTTCGGATTTTCTACTGAAAAAAGATCAGCGTTGGCATTTTTTACAAATAACGCGCGAGAAACATGTCGCTCATATCCCCTTTGTACGCCACCGTTCCTTGCCGAAAGCGCAAGAGGACACCGAGAAGTGACAGGAGAAACTCAGGGCCTGCTAACAGTTCATCGTTTAGGCTAGTCTCGCCGAACTTAGCGGCCGCGTCAAACACTAACCTAATTTTACCCGGTTTGTTGACATTCCCGACTCCGAAATGCGGTAGATACCACTTAGACTTTTCGGTACTGGTTTCTTCAAATTTTTCAGCGTAACCGAGTCTTATAAAACGCGACATTTCGGAATAATAGAGCGCGGCATATTTTTCATCGCGATCAAGTCGGGCCTCAATACTTCTTAGGCGTTTGAATGCGCCTTCTCTATTTTCTGGAAAATACACGTTATCGTGTCTCCATAGCAATCCCGTTTGCCACGAGTTCCCGATTTTTGTTGTTGTTCGTTATAAAATTTGGTTCGCGCGTTCGATTTGCGATGACACCTTTCGTTTGTAGTTATTCCTATCGCATCAATTTTAACCGACTCGCGAACTAAACTATACAATTCGTCATCGGACGGGGATCGACCGAGCTTCTCAGTCTCAGATATCACGTAAGACGCGCGAATTGACGTAGGTCGGTCGGAAAATCGGAGCGAACTGTCGTCCCCCCTTTTTTGCCATGTGCCACACATCCTAATAAAGTACGGAAAACGCAAATCAACGTTTGTCACACTGAGATTCTGTCGGGTTAATTAAGCGCGCATTGTCCTGTCCGATAAGGATTGTCGGAGTCGCTCTAAAATACGTTTCAACTTCGTTTTTGAACGCGCCGGGCAACCGGTCTATCACGTCTCTCTTCAAAGTCTGACTGGGTAAACTCAAACTCTCTACCGAATGAACGCCTGAAAGATCGGGAACTACAGCGTTACTACCCGATATTTTTAAGTTTACTTTTTGGCTTTGAACCTGTAGGATTGAATTAGGCGCAATACCCGAGAGTGACAACGAGGTTATGGGACCGGCAGCTCCGATCATTCTAGCGATATCGGCATTGATTAGAGTTACCGTCGAACCGTCGTCCAACAGCGCCAAGATACGAAATTCGGAGTCAGGTCCAATCAACGCTACCGGTACGATTTTTAATAATATTATATTCGGTTCTAGTCACAAGTCGCCCTTTGATTCGACTTGTATAGATCGCGAAGTATTTTCATTCCACATCCTTTCAGTTTCGTGGCAAATGAAATTATTTCCCGACGCGCTTATCTTGGGTAATTTCCTAACTTGCGACGCGATTCTACCGGCTACCAAATCCGGGTTCCCGAAACGCAATTCGTGTAGATCGAAAATTTCTTTGGCGCTGCAAGTGCCCAAAATGAGCCCTTCCACGGCGTCCCGCGCGATTTATCTAATATTTGTCTAATACACTAGCTAATCCTCGTTTAATTCAATCGATGTCTGCAAAAAAATTCGCGAAAATCACTCAGCAATCGCTAAATTCATGGCGCAAAGTGTTTTTGCTTTTTTCCTCGCCTCTAACGTCACAGGCGGCGGTGGGCGGGCCATCTGAGCATGCTCGAGGGCCCTTAATGCGTCATATTCCAGTCAGTTTTGCATGTACGAGAATTTCTAAAAAATAAAAAGAGATTAGTTCACGGAGAGAAATTTCTAACGATTATACTACGGACATCATATCGGTGAATCCCATGCCGGTACCCACCGTGAAATCCGGTGGGTCTTGAGCAAGTACACTATCTATCCAAAGTCGAATACGACTCGATATCTCCGTGTATAAGCAAAAAAAACGCGCGGAAAATAAACATTTCTCGAAACCTACAAAAGAATGAAATTCACTAAAAGAATTCTATCTCCGTTTCATCTTATTGGCAAAAAATAGTTTTTGGACCTTATTCGTAAGGTGGCTAAGCTATCACAAGCTCTAGCAATGGAGACGACGAGGATCAAAAATACACTTTCACTGATAAATCCCCGTTGTTCCAAAACTTTCCACGTTTTCAGGCTAATTTGACGGGCCTATGAGAACAAAAACGATTTTTTTTTTAACTTCATTTTAGGTGTACTTTTTACTCCGAAATATTCCCCCCCCCCCCCCCCTCCCGAACCCCTATAACATATTTCTTTTGGTTTCGTTTTTATCGAACGATGCACAATTATTGAATTAACCTAACTATTCTAAAAGTTAACGCAATTTTTCTATTTTCCTCCTATTTTAGGAGAGCTGTTAAAAGAATAATTGTCCCTTATTTTTCCTTGTACTACATCATCAAAATTTCAGAAAAATCGACGTCTGATACTTGCGTAGTGTTGCTTCAGAGAAAACAGACATTATTAGCGTATTCGGGCGGACTGCACCGCCTGCACCGTTTTTGCACCGTTTTTGCACCGCTTGGGGAGACTCCACGGAATAATGCTAAACATATAGCATTTGAGTGTGAGTTGTTCACCGCCCGAACACGTGCACTGTGACAGTGGAGAAACGGTGCAGGCGGTGTAGTCCGCCCGAATACGCTATATGTTAGCTAGCGTATGTGCCGCTATTTTAGCGGCAAACTTCGTTTCGTCACATAAATATAAGTTTTAAATACGAAAACATTGGGATAACATTTTTATTTAAATTTTGCAGTTTTGTAGAATCAATAAAGAAGATTTTGAATCATTTCAAAATGTTTGTATTGCTTATTTAGTTAATAACCATAGTTATAAGTAGAAGAACGAAAATTCTTCGCACTGAAAGCAAACATTTGCATTTAATCACTTCTGTATTGAAAATGGTGTATGATAGAAAAAAGTTGTAGTTAACCTATTTTGTAAAACAGAAATTTAATAATAAAAAGTCAGTGAGAGTCCTACGTCTAAATGTAATAATATAGCTGTGTTCGAAACCTGAACATGCACTACTTGTTCCGTGTGTTTTAGGATCCATTTCACCTACGTCTTTTTCATAGTTTTTTTTTAATTATGAACATAACATTACATAGACAATGAGCTGCTTCATATATTCAATACTTATGCAGCATTCAAAAATATTGAGAATCTTCATTAAGAAATTTAAATTAATCTCTATTTAAAATTTGAATCCGCATTATTAGCATTTGGTATAATCTTGACTACTTCCAACGAAAATTAGCAAAACACGAGATATCCGACATAATTGTCAAAAACGGGATATTTATTTATTCTTGCATGAAAAATTTTAATTAATAGCCTGTATCAGTATAGTCACGAAATAGATTATAATTAATACTGTTACTTCTAACCCAGTGTTATTAAATATACACATATGATAAATTATATACATTTTTTTAAGTGCGTAAGAAAATATTGTAAAATATCGATCTAATAATATTAGATCAGTAACTTTTTGTGTGTATTAACATTGTTATGAAAATATTTTAATATATTTAATTATATAATTGATATTTTCTTAATTTATTATTAACAGAAAATCAACCAAATTAAACTTACTAATTTTTTTGATAGACGTAAACAGTTATATTTATTCTAAATATATTTGAATTCAATATATAATGAACACGTGTACATGCATAAACATGTCCGCATCATACGTTGGTTGTGAAAACAAAAAAAGATTGCCTGAAACAACTAAAAAACAAGATATGCAAAATTTCCATAAGGATGCGGTTAAAAAGCTACATTCTACTCGGTAATTAGTACAGTAATAAAACTTTATAAGCAAACACATTTATTTTTTGCAGGACTTGGAACAATTAATTTTACTGTCTCCTGCATTTGACCAAAAGGAAGACAACTAGAAATATTCATTTGTTCGTCCAAATTTTGCAATGGAAATAATATTCGTTTTTCAAATGCACGTCTTAAATTAAAACAAGCTAGAAGTCAAAGACATAACCTCCTCCTCCTCATTCATTCAACCGGCTGTCAAAATGAAAGCGATATTGGAAGAGCCGGAGTAACATTGAATCGTTATTTCATTATAAATAATATGAAAATATGTATTTACCGTAGTACGCGGAAATCGGAAGACTACCTTTTTTTTCTCAATATTAAAAATCATGAAGTGCAAAATTAGATTCATAACTATACATTTTTCTTATGTACATACGAAATGTCTATTGTTTTACTTTGTTGTTTTGTTACCTACGTATTCAACTGACGCAGGCGGAACCACAGAATAACTATAAAAGAAGAGAAGGTTCCGCCTTCACAACTGGCAGCGAAAGAACACTATCGCCCCAAGCAGATGGAGGTGAAACTAATGCCATAAAAGGGGAACAAAATTACATACCATAGATTTCCATGTTGTCGCTATAAAAATAAATTAATTTATACAAAGAACAACATTTATTTTCAAAAGCGACCTATGATGCAGTGTGCACCATTGACTATAACACAGAGTACTGTGTGGGTGAAAAGTCCCAACGGCTGTAACACCATTGTAAAAAGTGTTCGCCAGATTCTGAGGCATTCGAGCTTCATGGAACCTGCATGGTTATATTTTCTGGGTCTCTTTAGAAAATGCGGCACTGGTTGAGGGTTATCCGACAGCAAAAGGGAACGCAAAATATTTTGCCTGCAGAGTCCGAAATCATCATGTTAATTTTCTGTTATTGTTATTTTTTACTATTTTATTAAAATAAATGTTGTTTTGTAAAATTATATTTTGTTGCGTTTAACTTTATTTATGCTAGGCTGTTATTTTATATTAATTTTGTTGTTTTTACTATTTCTTCTACATTTTTTCTTTTGATATTATTTTGTAAGACTATATAAACCGTTTTAAATTTTCGATTACGCCTTGGTTCATAGGCTGCACCAGGGACGTGACATTCGGTGGCAAATAAATGACCGAGCAGACATCGGAGAAACTTTTTGCCAGTGTTATTGAATCTTGCTTTTATTTCTGAAAGGAAGACTTACGTGTACCAAGTAATAAAACAGGTCTTATCCATCCATGCACTTTTTTGGTTTGTATAGACGACTGGTATCGCAGATTTATTCAATACTTTCAAATAACGAGGTGTTTTATATATCCCGATCATGTATAATGGAATACGATGGGTGCCTTTTCCATTAGCGCAAAACATTAGTTACCCGATCCTTCTGCAACTTCCATCCTGAGGCACTTTTATTAATTTTGCTTGTCATTGTACGTGTTGGCAAGCACCCAGACAATCAGCTAGCTGCATATTGCCGCATATAAGGGAAAAGTCAGGCGGCGGATATGTCCGCAGAAATACGGAACATGCATCATCACACAGACAGCAAATTTGCTGGAAATTCTCACCTGTCGATTAGTCTGCAGCGATTCTAACGCATTTCTGCCGAAGAGATTAAAAGGGTCGGCGAAGGGATTAAAAATGCACGAACACGAATACGATGCCGTAGCGATGAAGTTTAAAACAGTTTGACATTCAAATTTCAAAATTCAAAATCAATTGTACATCTAAGAGCAACGATTGCTTCTCTATCGATATCTTTAGTCTTTGTTTTTCATGTACAGACGCATGGGGGAAAATAAAGACAAAATATATCGATAAGGAAGCAATCGTTGTTCTTGGGTGTATGTATATGGGCACGTAAAACACTCATATATATTTGTATCTATCTGTGACGGAAAGCAACAGTGATGGGAGGTAAGGACACTTTAGACTTAAGAGGGTCAGGCGCCATCTTCCTTGTCCCCCCCCCCCTCCCCGAACATATGACCTAAGAGGGTGACTACTGTATATGGATATATCAAAACTATAGATTTTCATTAAACTAAGAATAAATTAAGGAACCCCACGTAAATTGACCCTATACCGGCGAATCTCGGGCGGCGAAACATATCTTGCATTACATGTTAAAGAAGTCGCGAATGGCGATCGAGCATTAATATATGACGGCCGAGCGGAAATATAACCAATGAAAAACTAGTTAATTTTTCAAATGAGAATTAAATTTTACATTTGAATGTATGTGTATCAATATGTTTACATCACACAATAAAGAGTTAATATTTCAATAAACGTTATGTGGTATAAGTAAAGAATATTTTTTGAATAAAAAATATCATAACCTCTCATCGAGACCTATACGTGTTAAATTTCTGTGCAGCAAATAAAACTTCAACTATAATAGCACTTTCTCAATCAATATACTGATAGAAGTTTAAGAGAACATCAGTATTGCCTACTACAATACAGTAGCGCCAAATTAGAAACAACGGTGGCTTAGATTAGAAGCGAACTGTCGTTCCAAATCATAATACAAGTATTACTCCCGGATCATTGGGAATAGTGAGAATGCTGCCGCATTGAGAAAGCTAGGATGAGCCGCAGACGTCCGATGCGCCATCTGTCCGACTCGCCAACTCTCAGAACGCGTGAATTGTCCGACTCCCTATATTCATTATGGCGGTTTAATTATTAATAGGTTTACATTGTGAAAGTGATAAATTTTCATTTTTCAAAATTTGTTATTTTATTTATCTTTTATATTTATACTTTCTATAATGAAACTTTTTTTATATAAAAGCTTTCTTTCTGACAAATGAAACACTTTTGCAATTATTGCCAATTTTCTCCATCATTGTACTCAATAATTGCATGTCAGGTACAATTTTATCAGATGGTTTTCCCAATAAAAAAATTAGTTCATCGGTGGGTGTGTATAGTTACACCACTAAACTTGTAAGTAAATATTCTGAGGTATTACAATTGACATCCGCTTACATATTTTATACTTTTTTTAATGCCCTTTACTTATTCTATTCTCATTATTCTCTCTACTTTCTAAACCTATCTTAGCATATGTTGCAATTCTCTATCCTATCATACGTTCTCTCTAATCTAAAGATCTGCATTTTAATTTTATTTACATCCTAGTCTGATTACATTGCTTAGTGCTTATACTTTTGTCCCGTTCTATATTCCCCTTTTCCTTCTAAACGTCCGCTAAGCCCTGTTAACTACCAATATCCTGTCATGCTTTCATTCATTAATTCTGTCGCACCCTTCTTCCATCTAGTTATTTTCACGCATTCATTCATCCAATGTTCCCACCCTTCCCCTCCCATCCAACATAGTCTGCAGTTTATGACTATCTCCACTTCCAAATAACTTTCCCTCTTGCTTTATGTACCTAGGTCATCCTATCGCTCTTATTCTCTTGTTCCATACATTGTATGTGCAGTTCTCTATCCTATAAGTCATTCTTTGTAAAATCGAAAAAGATTTGAGATGACATTTCCGATTTTGTTGAAAATGTGGAGAAAGTTAGGGTAAACCTTCGGATGAGCAGCCTATTGGAAATCGAAAAATCGACAAGGTACATTTGACGTATTTTTGCATCCCGAAAATGAATATGACAATATTCAAAATAGAAATTGGCGCTCGGCCGTATTTTGGCCGCTACATTAAAAAAACAGCAAAAAAATGCGTTTTTTTTTCAGTTTTTTGGAGTTATTTCGAAAAGTAAAAATCGGATGAAAAAATATTTCAAACAAAAGTTGAAAACCGAAAAATTCTTTACAAAAAAGGTTGTATACATTTTTTAGGTAATCGCAAAAGTAATCTCGTAAAATAAGAACAAACATGATTAGATATACGTTTGTATGCCTTTAGCCGAGTTTCTCGCTAGTAAAGTGGGTTTCAAATCCTCAGCGCACGCAATAAATTTTGAAGAAGAGGATATAGTAAATTGTGAATTTCCAAGACAATGCGTGAAACTAGGGGGTGCGTTCGTGCTGTTCGTGTTTTTTAAATTTAGCCGCCAAAATACAGCCGAGCGCCAATTTCTATTATTATATTCATTTTCGGGAGGCAAAAATAAATGGAATATACCTTGTCGATTTTTCGATTTCGAATGGGCTGCTCATCCGAAGGTCTACCAAAGTTAGTACTTAGGATACATATGAAATTGGTAAAATGATTTTCCGATATTGAGTAAATTTTCAAAATGGCGGTCACATGAAATTCGAACATGATGACAACAATTTTTTTTTTTTTAAATTATAGCTCTTCGGAATTTTTTCGGAATTGGATGAAATTTGATACACTATAGTAAAAAAGTCTGAACTTTTTGAAAAAAATATTTACAATAATAATTTATAATAATAAATATATAAAAAAAACAATTTTTATTTTTCAAAGTGATTTTTAACCACGGTGCACCTTTTTTAATTTCTTAAATGCACTTTTACTTGATAGCTAATTCTATACAAAATCTTTTGAGCTTTGTAAAATCGTGGTGTCTTTAATAGTTTGTCGGCTATGGACATTGAAAGTGTTGATCCCACCGTGCAACTCGGGAGCGCGCGCCCTGCCGTATGCTCACGTACATGCTACCGACGCTTTTCGCAGCGATCAACCTTTTTTATTTATGATTGTGAAATACTTTTTTCAAAAATTTGAAGCATAAAATTTCATGAAATTATGGTTTTATACCTCACGTACGTAAACGCAACTAATAATACATTACGAAAACAACATCGCAACTGTTTTGTACGAAAACCAATCCAGCGTAGATTGATTCTGTTGGTCCAAGTAAGGATATGTTTAAGGATGGAAGGATGAGAATTGGTTAGAAGGGTGTGTAGAAAAGAAACAAAGATTTGAGCGAGCGTGACATAGTATTTAATGCCCAGCGGGAAAAGCCCAAAGGCATAAAAAACCCTTCGAAGAAATACAAATGTTTTAGGTAATATGTGTAGGTGTGGATTGTGTCGTAGGTTTGTCGTATATTCACCGACGAGATCGTTTACCACGGGCCCCGCGGTATTTGTTTAGAAAGAGTCGTTTTCCCTTAGCACCATGTGGATGCAACTAGTTATACCAGGAGCATTTCCCCTGTCACCATGTGGGTGCAACTAGTTCTCACCGGGGCGTTTCCCCTAGCACCATGCGGGTGCCGATCGCTATGAAGGGATGTTTCATCCTGGCACCATGTGGGTGCAGATCCCCTTTACCCGAGTATGGATCGGATCGCGGCGTGAATCCGGTATCAGTATCGGAATTGATCTATGGCGTGGACACGGTGGATACTCGCGATACGCCTTACAAAAAAACGTCCGTTCGCGAGCGATTCCTGAAAAAGACTAACTACCCGATCGGTGACAAAGAAGAAACTGATAGCCCGATATCGCGCGCGCTTACAAGAATCAATGTTCGGGCGCGCTCCGAAGCGCCAATCCGCGACCGTGATTCCAAAACGCCGCCCGCCGCGAGCCGCGAGCGATGACGATCGCGAACGCTAAGACAAAACCGCGCGAAGCAGTCCGCGCTGCAGATAAACGAAATTGAACAGCCGCGAAGATTCAAAATTGACCTGATTAAATCACGCCTTCGACACATTATCCGCCCACATCTTTGTAATAAATGCTTAATATAAGATTTAACAGCTATTCGACTTAACTTTTGAAACTTTTGGAATTTTTATCGTATCAAGACGATCTTTTTCGTTTTGTCGGCAATTATTTATATTTTAAGAAAAACAGTATGAAAATAACATGTACATCATTGTTCCTGTTCTTTTATCGAATATTGCCAACATCAGCATTACCCGATACGTACCGCGAGGAGGTTGCTGGTCGGAATTTACGCATCATTTTGGCCCTGAAAAGGGACGATTATGTATATGTATATAACCATGTACCAAATTAGAGACCCGTGGTTCGTCATTTCCGCAGTATTTTTTTTACTCCAAACCCTATTTTAAATTTTATTTATCTTGATTTGTTTACTTTCCTAACATAACTGAAATAAGTTTAGACTCAACTGAAGAGGACGTAATTTTACAAGAAATATAATTTTTATTTACGGGAATAAAGGTATGGAAATCTCTCGTTTCAGTCAATGTTTGCGCTTTCTCGCAAGGTTCTTTTAAGAGCTCGGTGTGCTTTTCAGTATGCTCTACAGTAGTACTGTAAATAAATGTAGTACTCTGCATTGCATCTTTAGCCCATTCGTATAAGTCTAAAGGTGTAGTCAGCTGATTTCCCAGTGTTCGCTGCAAACTCGCTTTCGCAGCTAATCTTTTAACAGTCCCTCCAACTCCATCACACGGACTCTTACCATGTAATGTAGCGAAACAATGCCATTCAGCCTCAAAATTAAAGTCTTCAAAATGATGTGGGAGATTAATAAAAATGGTTTTATTTTTATATTGAGATGCAGCTCGTTCACTGAAATATTTAATCTTTTTAACATTTGGATATTTTTCTTTTAGTTGCTCAATAAATTTTTTTATAAATAAATAAATTGACTGCTACAGCGTCGTGAGTTAAGCATTCTGAAATTATCACGTAGGACTCATAAAGTATGTCGCATGCAAAATTTTCTGCAAAGTCACAAAGAACCACAAATTCTCCTGGACTTAAACCAATTTTAGTATCTGTTAAAAATTTACTTAGAGACTTTGCAATAAAATCATGCATCAAAAGCTTCAATAAATCGGCAGCTAATTTATCGATATAACCATCGACATTATCAGTGATGCTTTTCAAATTACTGTGATCCGTTGATGTCCATTTAATATAACTAATGTCATCAATTAAATTCTCATCTAATAATTCGTGTAAAATAATTCTTATATTGCTCACTCCAGGATATTCATTACATTTGACTGTATAGCAAGAAAAACTAGGATTTTCACACATCATGTGTCGCAAAATTGTTGCGTGATCCTGTAAAAAACATCGAGTTTCATTGTTTTTTGATAACCCTTTGAGTTGAGTTCCTGCAATCATTAGTTTGACATTCTGGAGTATTTTGCATGCACATACGGAGTGAGTTCCATTCCCACAAGCTAATTGACATTCAACAGGTTTGACCTCAGTAAATTTTGAGACACTTATTTCAGATTCAGGATGATCATTTTTAAACGCAATATGTAACTCTTTCAATTTTTACAGGAGCAATCGCTTTTGCAAGTGAACTCGACCACCATATTTTTTTACAGATTTATAATCTTTTTGACCTGGCATCTTCCGACTGTGCTCATCATTATAATAAAAAATTTTTACAAGTTTATCTGTTTCAGAGCTGAGTTTCTTT
Source organism: Trichopria drosophilae (assembly GCA_030407085.1). Lineage (NCBI taxonomy): Eukaryota > Metazoa > Arthropoda > Insecta > Hymenoptera > Diapriidae > Trichopria > Trichopria drosophilae. Next base: position 128,212,356 of record CM059583.1, on the reverse strand, counting down.
CCAGGTTTAGGATTAGAAGTAGAGCCAATACCTTGCTCTTCATGTTTTTTAGCTATTTGAGCCTGGTGATAAGAAACTGAAAAACGTGATTGCAACTCGCGAGCGCTCCAATTTTTGGAAGTCAGTAGTTTTATAATCTCTGATCTGTTAGGAGTTTGACTTGTCTGTTCTTTTAATTCATCGACATGAATATTCAAATCATTAGTATCATCTTCAATTTTTAACTTAAACACTTTCTGTAAATAGATGTTCATAGCGTTTCGAATTTCTTGAATTTTCGCTAATTTTTTTTTTATTGATTTCAGATCATGTGATTCATTTCAGATTATGGTGCTATGCCTAAAAATTCAATACATTCGTTCGTGGTAGATAATATGTCTGGACCAAATTCTTTTTCAACATCATCATCACTTGAAACAGATTCACTTGGAGCAGTTTCCATTATCTCGTCGTTATTTTCTACAATGTTGCTACTAGCATTATTTTTTTAGTTTGATTTCAATCTACAAGTAGTGCATAAAAATATATTATTGACTTTACGTACAGAAGAACCGTAGATGTTATGGTTTCTCTTTTTTAAAAGACTGCTGCAACACTTTCGATGCAATACCTTCATGTCAGGGCTCATTTCCTTATTTCGTTGTAGAAAAGAATCTTTTTTGAAATGAATATTTTTTTAAAATAATAAGTAACTTACAACAAATTATGAACAAAATATTAAATTAATATGCATTCAGCAATATATACTGCATGTAATATTGGATTACGATTCACAGCGTCAGGCGACATGTAATGTAAATAGAAACCCACTTCCATATCAGGAACCGAATAGAACCGCAACAGATATGTATGCCTCTAGCGGCAGAAAAGTTAACAACATTGTGGCACTAGTAACTTGAAAATAGCATAATTAGAAAAATAAATTGTAGAGACTCAATTGTTTTCCAAATATCTGGGTAGAAACTGCACTTTTTGATGTTCAACGTGTTAAAACCATAATTTCATGAAATTTTATGCTTTAAGTTTTTAAAAAAAGTATTTCACAATCATAAATAAGAAACAGTGAAACAAGAAAAAAGGTTGATCGCGGCGAAAAGGGTCGGTAGCACGTACGCGAGCACACGGATGGGCGCGCGCTCCCGAGTTGCACGGTGGGAACAACACTTTCAAAATTCACAGCCTATAAATTATTAAAGACACCACGATTTCAAAAAGCGCAAAAGATTTTTTATAGAATTAGCTATCAAGTAAAAGTGCATTTAAGAAAGTAAGGAGGGTGCACCATGGTTAAAAATCACTTTGAAAAATAAAAATTGGTTTTTTATATATTTATTATACATACATATATATAGAAGGCATATAGAAGGCCGCCATCTTGCCTGACTGGACAAATTAGAATAAGGGAAGGACTACTGTACATAGGTCAGATTTACTTGCCAACTTTATGCCATCTATGGATACTCGGGCAAGGCTTAGTCATCATCCCACATAGGACGATACAAACAAGTAAACAATCACAAATACTATACACATAATCGACACCGTCAACAGTTAGTCGGCGGCCTGTGTCGTAGCAGGCGCATCGCAAACATTGTCTTATTTTCATTCAAGACAATATTGACGAAGCGTCGACCACGGAAAAACCATTCACGGTGTCGATAACTACCGACCGATGTCGGTAGCAGTCCCAAATTCGTACCTTCGCCCAGCAAGGTTTCCTGAATTATCCGCAATGGAAATAATCAGAAAAAGTTGCCGGACGGGGATTCGAACTTACGACCTAAGGAACGTTCAGTTTACGAGGCGAGCATGCTAACCACTTAACCATCGCGTTCCTATATATTTATTATTATAAATTGTTATTGTAAATGGTTTTTTTTCAAAAAGTTCCGACTTTCCTACTATAGTGTACCAAATTTCATCCAATTTCGAAAAAATTCCGAAGAGCTATAATTTCAAAAAAAAAAATTTTTTCATCACGTTCAAATTTCATGTGACCGCCATTTTGAAAATTTACAGAATATCGGAAAATCATTTTACCACGTTCATATGTATCCAAGTACTAACTTTTCCCACATGTTCAACAAAATCGGAAATGTCATGTCAAATCTTGATCGATTTCATAAAGAATGACTCTTTTTTGTATCTTTCCTGATATTGCACTTCTTTATCTGTTTCCCTTAAATTATCTATTCTACCATCCATTCTTTCCCATCCCTCCTCGCCTATTCCACATCTCCATAAATAATTCCGCCTTTCCCTACTTGCTTCCGTCCATATATTTTCTTTTTTATCTTGTGTTCTCTTCCTCATACATTCCTAAAAAATTCCCCCTTTCTTCTTTCTTCTTATCTCAACGCCCTTATGCCCGCTTCTGTCCGCACTTTATCCTCTAGCCTTTTCCATTCTTACCTTAGTTTGCACCAGCGCGTGTTCCATTTTACCCCCGCTTCCTACTAGAGCGTCGTATAGCTACCACCATCGTATTGTAGTAGATCCACTGATCTTGGAGCAGTTTTTACGAATGATGGGTACATACAATTTCATTCCTTTGGCAACTTCAACAATAACGACACCCCCAATACCTCCGATACCTCATTTACCTTCGACAGCTCTGACACCTCCGACATCATCGACAGTTCCGACACATGCAACATCCCCCACACCACCGACACCATCGACAGCTCCGACATCACAGACACCATCAACAGCTCCGACACCATCTACACCACAGAAAATCTGTAATGAAGTAATAGAAGCAGAAGACATATCCGACAAGGTTAGCCACCGACAATAGCGGGACCATCGAACGAGACTGTGTATTAGTTGAATACGTACAATTCGTATTATACTCAAAGTAAATTTGATGATTCGTGATTCATTTCAATGTTATTGAAAAATTCTGTACATTTTTTTCTTTAAATATTCCTTTTCATTTTACAATTTTAATTTATGTATCTTCAGTTCAAAGAAACAAAGAACTATATAAAATGTTAAACGACGAAACAAATATTTTTGGTAACCTCGTGCTTTGGCGGTACGCCCAAAAAGTGCAAAATATTGAGAGCCTAAGGAAATCGTTGGGGAAACTCGTAGTAGTAGTCGAGAAGACCAAATTGAAAGACGTAAGAAAATTCAGTTTTTTCTATTTTTATAAAACTATCATTTTGTGTTCTCTGTACACTAAGGGCCTTCGAGCGCGTGAACAAGCAAGGAAAACTTTGCTCCAGGTTCTAGGTTTTAATAATGATTTTTATCGAAATATTTTTTTATTGGAATATTTATTAATATTGGTGCTAGCGAATTAGTGAGTTTGGAGTCATTCTGTAGCTAGGAAATAATAAAATTGCGAAATTTCCGAGGCATATGTAAAATGATAGGTTCCCTAACCTCGCGTAGAATTCGAGATTGCTATCATTATTTTTTATTATTTCCCAGCTACAAAATTACTCCAAAATCACTCATTCGCTAGCTGTAATATTAATAAACATCCTATAAAAAAAGATTTCGTGAAAAGTAGTTATTAAAACCTACAACTTGGAGCAAAGTTTTCCTCTGGTTTTAACACTCTTGAGAGCCTTTAACAATACATAAATATATGTATTCAATTACATTACAGCGAACCAACGGACAGTAGTGGATATGTCAATACTTCAAAGAGTACCGACCTCAGAAGATATGGATGAAATATGCAAAGTCGGGGAAAACACATACTGGTATAGAGGTTATGATTCCAAAATAAAAAATAAGCGCGGATCCACTATAATTGAGGACTATATGATTTTAAAAACAGACCTTGCTCCGAAATTGGTAAGACGTAACATATAAGACGTTTTGTTTACATATTCGTAAATTGTGTATGGCAATAATTGCGATTTTTCTTAGATTCTCGCTGATTTTTGCCAATTGACAAAAGATCTGCCAGTTGCGCCAACCATCAGTAATAAATTGCAATTAATGTGAGCCGATGTTGCCAGGCAAATAGTAAAATTAGTGGGATTTCCTGACTACATCGACCACAACATCTACCCAGATGTTCCAAATTATGGCAACTTGCAAGATATAGTTCGAGCGCATCCTACATTCCATAGCCTTGGTAAGTAATGTAAAATTTACTTTTTCAATTCATTAAATGAAACTTATTCGTATTCTACATTAAACATGCAATTGCGCATAAATATTTATAAACGAATTATAGGTTCACGAAGTATAAATTTATTTTTAGATCACCAAAATGCTGTTGCATTCATTCTACTTGCGCATCTATTTAACTTTACTGTGAACAGTAAGCAGGTTTAAAACAATTGGCGACCGCGAAAATTGGATATTGTGGGGTCGATTATTCAGCATATGAAGGTGAGATATATGTCATTTGATCAATTTTTAATTCTAAAGAAACATTTGCTTGCTTGCCTGAACAAAGCGAAGGAAAAAAACAGACACGACTGAGTACTGTCTGGGCACTGGACAGTGCTGGTTACTGTCTACGAAGCAGTTACTACTGTGCAGATAGTAACCTGTGCTGTCTAGATGGTTATCCGTCGTGTCCATCCATTCCGTGTATGTGCGCAGTAAAAACTGCCGAAGTAATACCATTACAGGCTTGTAAAATTAAATGTTATTTTCGCTAGTCCACATGATGAAATCACAACTCTGATAATGGCAACATTACAGTTTTATTTAGTATTTTATGACAATTTAATTTAATTTGTTGATAAACAACAATCATAATTTCTTAACCGCTTTTAAATAATATAATTTTCGAGTTTATTACTCGGTAAACACGGTTCTAGGACGTAAATAATTAAAATATAACATAATAAACGAACTTAGATATAAGCTACTACAAGACAAATTGAAAAATTATTGAACGAAGCCGGAGTTTTTGTATGTTACCGTCGTCCAAAACTTTTGACCTATGGAACTGTTTTAATATAATTAAAAACCCAATATTATAGTAGGTTCGGAGTCCCTCTAACGGTAACTTTAGAAATAAGAATGTCTACTGTTTGTAAAAGTGTACAATACATGTCTATTGTAATAAAATTACACTTTATTATTGTATATTAGTTTTTCTACAAAATTGTTACATTACTACGGTCGAAATGGGTCGTATTTACCTACTCCAAAAGATGTAATTTTAAAACTATAAACCTTTGGACTACTCTGCAAGTTGTAAACTGCATATTTCAAATTTAATCTACTTGCCCTGATTGATGTCTCTTTTAGAGAGATGTACGTTAAACGGAAATATTTCCTAACTTTTGTTGAAAAGAATCACACATTTTTATTAGTAAGACCCCAATCAGGGAGGAGAAAACAAAATTCGTTTATTTATCAAAATACGGATTCAACGTAAAATCACTACGCACATCTAAATTCTCAAATTCATTGTAATTATACAATCTTCTCCGAATTTTGACTACTCTCCAAGCAGATCGTACTGATTACCCTCCTTTAGGGTAGTAATTATACGTCTTTTTTTTACTGTGTACTTAGCTACGGACACACGTGCGTACACATGTGCACACTGTAACGTACACACGCTTGTTTATGGGTGAGCATATCATTTTCCACTTATTCCTTCGATTATTATCATATAAGTTTATAATTCTACACTCATGCACTTTTCAGTTCCGCGACAGCATTGACATTATGAAGAAAAAGGTTAAAAGCCATTTAAGTAAATATAATTTGCAAGAAACTCCCGACGTTCTGTGTTGTGGACCTCTTCAAGATTTACATTGCTGCCACGTCCTATTAGGGGACTATATACAACATTTTTCCAATGTTGTCGATGCAGTTAGCTACGCATACCAATTATTCTTCGTACTTACATCAGCACATGTATTGTGCTTTATACAGAAATATATTTTCCAAATGGATAAGAAATATAAACGAAATAAATAAGAAATATAATAGCTTTAAGAAAGATAAACGAACTAGTAGTGGATTTGGAGAAAATGTAATATAAAAGAAAAGTATATCTCCTTTTTATACCTTTCCATTTATTGTTTAAATACAGTTCCTTATACCATCTTATTTCTGAAATTTTATACAGAATTGAAATTTTCGACCAATATTGTTAGAAAAAATGTTTGAAAACAATTACATAGATTACTACAGTGAAGTCTCGAAATCGTTAACAATACACTGAAAAGAAATCTTTCAATAACGTAGACAATGCTTTAAAACTGATGCAATGAGAGGTAGAAACTTCACCATGTTAAATTTGTCATGCATTGGCGTTCGGTTAGTAAAAACGTACCTGACTTGTCTACACCTGCATTAAACGGTTTGAATCATTTCTACTGCTCCATAAATAAATCGTCGTCTCAGTCATAAATCATTCTTATCGATTTTTTCACGGAGGGGGAAACGCGTTAGGCACCATAGGGGGTTGAAGATGTTGGTTAACCCCCCATGCGTCGAACTCCCTTGCCCTTGATATTCAGGGCAAGGTTTACCGACTATAACACTAACCTCCCTTTGCCCTCCATAATCAACTTCTGCAGCCTGAAGCAGAAAAGTGGCTCCGATATCCATCCCTTCCGCTGCAGACTGCAACCGGGCCATGTTGATGGTAACTGCAACCACTCCTTCTACCGTTGGGTTAGTGGTTGCAGGATCTCATTTATTCTCAGCAGACGGAGAGATCCCAGCAGCACTGCTTTCTGCATTCGGCCTGCGTTGGAATTTCCATGTTGTTGGCAGGCCGGAATACTTTTGATGTTATCGAGGAAAGTTGGTCTCATTCCTCCCAGCCCTCCAATTATTAGCACGACGAGCTTGATTTTTAATCCTCGACACAGCTTACGAATCTCAAACAGGAGTTCCTGATATTTCATCCGTTTTTCGTCTTCCTTGCTGACTATGTTTGTCTCTGCTGGTGCAGAGAACTCGATGACGAAGATGGATTTGTCATCGAAATCAACAAGGACGATGTCAGGCTTATTGGCTGATATCTGCCTGCTGCGTAGGTGCTACGGAGATGATAATACAGCACTCGGAGAGCCGCATTGTGACGTTGGATGTATGCTGAGACTGCATATCTTGGATAAGCTGCCAAGAGCTGCATTAGTGTCTCAACATGACATCCACACGATCTACAAAGCGTACTCTGCACCGCCTGGTGTAAGATGTTGTGGCGGTACGCTAAGATATTGACGACCCCATCCTGGCATGCGAAGATAAAACCCTCGGTCTCGCCGGCTGGACATTTCGAAACAATTGTCCATGCAATAGCTTGTCGATATACCTTCCCTTCAACATACGGAGTTGTTCCTTTCGAATGTTAGCCCTGAGACGCACTGGGCACAGATTGATGACTGATTAAGCTTCCTGCGCACCACTACGTCCCACGTTGAAATCCAGACCGAAGTTTCGCGCCGCTCGTTCCGCCGCGTTGTACAAAAACTCGTGCAGAGAACTCGATAACGAAAATGGATTTGTCATCAAGTCAACAAGGATGATGTCAGGCTATTGGCTGATATTTTCCTGCTGCCCCTTCCCCTGAATTTCATGCTGATGAACTAGCATCATCAGGGGATCCTCCGTTCGATTAATTGCGTCGCAAACCGTTTCGAGGACTAATCGGTCATGCATATACTCCAGGCTTAAAAGACCACGACCTCCCCTATTTCGGGGCAAATACAGTCGTTCCACGGAAGATCTTGGATGCAAACTGCGTTGCATACAAATCATCTTCCGTGTGCATCGATCAAGACCCCTTAGCTCGTCAACGTTCCACTTGAGTGCTCCAAATCAATAGAGCGCTGGTGAAACGGCCAACATATTCGTGGCTGCCACCTTATTTTTCCCGATCAATTCTGATGACCAGATCTGACGGAGAATACGCCGGTATTTCTTAATGATGGCGGTTTTAGCAGCCTGCATATCCCGGACATGCCATATAGAATAAATGGGTGATCTTATGTACATGTTCACCTGGCGGCCCACACATGTACCCTTGCGATTGTCGGAGAGCAACGGGTAGAGGTAATAGTGAGATGCAGAAGAGTAGAGAACTCAAAGAATCTTCCTGATAGACACCTCTTAGGAATTGAACCAGTCTAGACATGGCTCTGCGATGTCATGACAAAGCGCGTTTTCCAAAGAGGCGTCAGGTCTTCTACACTTCTCACTATACACGGAAAGAAATTTTAAGTAAATGCCACTGCTCAGGGAAGTAACTGCTACCGCACGATTTCTGACGAATTTCAAATGGCGGTTAACATTCGAAATCGTTAAAAAGAGCATTTTTATAAGTAGATACACTTTTATTACACCTTTTTGAATAGTTATTCATAATTTTCCGACTATTTAGTTATTAATAATTAATTCTAATGATCTATAAACGGAAAAACAAGATACACTAAAAATGCACTGAAACTTTTTTGTAGAGCACAAAATTTCCTACAAAAAAGTCAGCGAGAGTCCTAGACTAAAGTTAATAGCTTAGCCACGAGCAACGATGGAATATGTCTCGTATTTTGTAAAAATTCTAAAATATCCATAATTAACTTGTAAAACAAAATTCCAGCGTTATTCACGGATAATCTATTAACTTTAGACTAGGGCTCTCTCGCTGACTTTTTTTGGGGATTAGTGTCATACGCCTCTCCACCAGCCAGTGCGGAATGGGTTGGTCTCCATTTATATAAGAGGTGGATATTCGGGCTAGGTGTTGATGTACAGAAGTGAACTTCTTCCACCAATAGTTGTTATTCCATCCCAGCCCGGCGAGGAGAAATTCCTCGCGCTTTTGATAGTATTATTCACCTCTAATTCAATGACGGGTGGGCAATCTTCACTTCGTTGCGAGTTCGTCACACAACTCGGTAAAGATTTCAATACCTGGAGTGTCTGCATTAAGCCTGGACGTTTTCTCGTAGATGCTCCCCCAGAATTCCGCAACTGAGGCCATCGACGGAAACTCGCGCGAGGCTGCGATACGATGTTTGAAGAGGTTGGACGGATTCGACCAAAATTCGATCCTCCCGTCTTTGCAGCCTCATTTTGGCATCCGCCAAAACCCGAATTTTATCCGCCAAACGTTGCTTATATCGTTGTTATTGGATTCTGTCCTTCCTCTGTGCAAATGAACGACTGCACACTTGTCTAATCCGAATTCCATGCCGATGTCTCTCGAGTATGTGTGGGCGATGTTCAGAGATCGATGTAATTGATCCGAATATTTAGCCGGATCATTTACACCGGTTAAATAAATTATTATTATTGTTATTATTATTATTAATTGACACATGAATTTAAGATATATATATGGGACGTTCCGCGTCAACTGAAACAACGCTCCGAACAAAATTGTTCTTAACCGATTTTGATGTATGAGGGCTCAAAATGCCCGTGTTGAAAAGTTCTTTCGAATGGTGTCTGGCATATATGTGACATTCAAAATGGCGTTCAGCTATGGCGGTCTAAAGAGCCAAAATAGAGAATACGTTTCAAATATGAGCGAACAAAAATGTTAAAGGTCACTCGATTTTAGTGAAAATCAAAATGAGGGTGTTTTTGGATTCGCTGATTACGAATATGAACTCAGAATTGTGAAATTCAAAATGGCGGAACTAATATGGCAGTCACAAAAACTAAAGATCGTTGAATTTGTCTGAAAATGGATATTCGAGGGTTTTTGGAGTCGTTGATAACGAATATAAACTCAGAATTGTGAAATTCAATATGGCGGACGGTTTTTTGAAAATGAAACGAAATCTATTAGAAACGTGTTACTCGGGGGTTTTTGAGGTCGCTGATTACTCTGAAAGTAATCGTTTACAAATTTTCTAAATTTGAAGTCAGCTTTTAAAAATCAAATACATTTCGTTTCATTTTCAAAAAACCGTCCGCCATATTGGATCCACCATTTTGGATTTTGAAAATCTGACTTCAGATTCGTAATCAGCGCCCTCAAAGACCCTCTGAGTAACACGTTTCATTTTCAAAAAACCGTCCGCCATATTAGTTCCGCCATTTTTAATTTCACAATTCTGAGTTCATATTCTTAATCAGCGAAACCAAAAACACCCGCATTTTGATTTTCACTAAAATCGAGTGAACTTTAACATTTTTGTTCGCTCATATTTGAAACGCATTCTCTATTTTGGCTCTTTAGACCGCCATAGCTGAACGCCATTTTGAATGTCACATATATGCCAGACGGCATTCGAAAGAACTTTTCAACACGGACATTTTGAGCCCTCATACTTCAAAATCGGTTAAGAACAATTTTGTTCGGAGCGTTGTTTCAGTTGACGCGGAACGTCCCATATATATATATATATATGTAATTCTCCGTCAACCGGTGAACCCGCCTACCCAAAATTGGTTTCAATAAAAATGATCGAGTAAAGGCTTAAAATTCATAAAAAAATAAGGGCTATCAAATGCCGTATGCACATTTTTATTATCCAAAACGGCCGACCCAATATGGCGGCCAAAATGTAGAATTCGATTTATAACAATTTTTAATCGCAAAGGAGACATTCACTTACGGTGTTTTTGGGTTCGCTGATTACGAATCCATCATCAGATTTTCAAAATCCAAAATGCCGGATTCAAAATGGCGGATGAAATATCTGGAATATAAATTTACTTGAATAACTCTCATTGCTCGGGGGATTATGAAGTTGGCAGAATACGAATTTGGTACCAGATTCTCAAAATCCAAAATGGCGGATTCAAAATGACGGACGAAAATCCGAAAACTTAAATTTATTTAACAATTCTCATTTGCCACAATGTTTAAGAGGTCGCTGAGTATGGGTGTATGCCTGCGACCGCACGCACGTAGGCGAGCGTGTGTGTGTGTGTGTGTGTGTGTGTGTGTGTGTGTGTGTGTGTGTGTGTGTGTGTGTGTGTGTGTGTGTGTGTGTGTGTGTGTGTGTGTGTGTGTGTGTGTGTGTGTGTGTGTGTGTGTGTGTGTGTGTGTGTGTGTGTGTGTGTGTGTGTGTGTGTGGGTGTGTGTGTGTGTGTGTGTGTGTGTGTGTGTGTGTGTGTGTGTGTGTGTGTGTGTGTGTGTGTGTGTGTGTGTGTGTGTGTGTGTGTGTGTGTGTGTGTGTGTGTGTGTGTGTATGTGTGTGCAATAGGTGCTGCTATTGGTGAGGTAATAAAAATATCAATGTGCGCTCGGACATGCCTATACACCCACGCGTGCGCGTATGTTTCATCCACAATTTCAAATTTAGAAAATCTGAAATCGGATTCATATTCAGCGCCATTTTAAACATTGTGACAAATGAGAATCGTTAAATAAATTTAAGTTTTCGGATTTTCGTTAGTCATTTTGAATCCACCATTTTGGATTTTGAAAATCTGGTGCCAAATTCGAATTCAGCGACCTCCATAATCCCCCGAGTAATGCGAATTATTCAAGTAAATTTATATTCCAGGTATTTCATCCGCCATTTTGAATTCGCCATTTTGGGTTTTGGAAATCTGGTACCAAATTCGTATTCTGCCACCTTCATAATCACCCGAGTAATGAGAGTTATTCAAGTAAATTTATATTCCAGATATTTCATCCGCCATTTTGAATCCGCCATTTTGGATTTTGAAAATCTGATGATGGATTCGTAATCAGCGAGCCCAAAAACACCGTAAGTGAATGTCTCCTTTGTGATTAAAAATTGTTATAAATCGAATTCTACATTTTGGCCGCCATATTGGGTCGGCCATTTTGGATAATAAAAATGTGCATACGGCATTTGATAGCCCTTATTTTTTTATGAATTTTAAGCCTTTACTCGATCATTTTTATTGAAACCAATTTTGGGTAGGCGGGTTCACCGGTTGACGGAGAATGACCCATATATATAGGGTGGCCGATTTATTTGAAGACATAGAAATATCTCGAGAACTATGCACAGAATTAAAAAAGGTGTGTGCTGAATGTTGTCCGACGCAAAGGGGGGCATCCAATGATAATGAAATCAACCCCTGAGGGTGGCCGGAGGGGGGAAAATAAAACTTAAATAGGGATCCCCCATTTTTTATTGTAGATTTCGATTCCTCGGAAAAAAGTGCACCATTTTGATAGACGAGTTTTTGCGTTTTGATTCGATGATAAAAATTAAAATGTGCAAAATATCGTTACAAATTGAGAATGTCACCAGAATTCATTTCAGATCAAAGAAAGTAAAGTAGACGTATCTCATATTTTTAAAAATGATATGTAATAATTCTTAATTTATCCCCCACTCTCACTTTCACGGTGTGTAAGGGGGAACGTGAAGCCCTATTATCAATCTTTTATCCTTCTGACAAATTGATCAGATGACAGCTACAGATAATTGATTTGCCGCAAGGATATCCCCAGGCCCGCTAGTTAGTACTTTTAAATCGCCGCAATACACTGAGAGACCGACTTTATTAAAATTTAGTATTATTTTACCAAATTTTAATATTTTCTATATTAAAATAGGGAAAATTTGATCTCTTTATTTTCATATACTAGTGACTGATGTGTTTATTTTATGTATATTTTATTTGTCCAAAGTTGTAAACTTGAAGAAAAAAAAATTCTTCACAATTTACATACTGATCTGTAAAAAAAAACTATCCGATAATAGTATATTTATTTTCCTGTTGCTTTGTTTTTGGGTTCAAATATTATTGCTCGATGGAATTCTTAAGAGTTATTGCCCGAAATTATTTATAAAAATATATAAGTTATGTGCAGATTAATTATAGATATATTTATTATATTACTAAGAGATTATTTTAAAAATTAGTGAAATCGATATATCATAAGAGAGAGCTTTAGTATTTTGATGCAATTACTTTTATGTTTGTTACCATGAAGTTTGTTACTTAGGATCTAAATTCTAACCTTTTGTTTTATTTTTAAAGATCTTAAGATTTTGAAAATAATTCTATGTTTTTGATAATACTAATGTTATATATGTACAATTGGATTTTCTTAATTGTTTTATTATTGTTTATCAAGCAATATTGTTACTTTTTAGAATATTATGGTATTTAAAAATTTTAAATAAAAATTTTAATTAAATCAGAGATTCATATTTTGTGTTATGTGCTTTCATAGTCTAAAATTGTATATAAATCCATAATTTATTTATGCTGAAAAAATATTTTGCGAATATTGAAGGATAAAAAGATTTTTGTTAAGCGCTATTATACAACCCTATCAGGACGGGCAACCGCAAAATAACCGGAAAAAAATAACCGGTCGAAAACCGCCAAAAAATAACCGTCGTACAACCGTAATTACCACGAAAAAACCGGACTACGAGAAAAAGGCGTATGGTTAAAATTTATAAAATCACCGCAGAATAACCGATAAGAAACCGCTCTTCAGGAGCGTCAACCGGTCATTTCCAGCAAAATTACCGCAAAATAACCGATAAAAAACCGATCGTCAACAGCGTCGACCGGTCGTTTCCAGCCAAATTACCGCAAAATAACCGATGAAAAACCTCTCTTCAAGAGCACCGACCGGTTGTTTCTAGCGAAATTATCGCTAAATAACCGATGAAAAACCACCATTGCAAAGCGGCGACCGGTCGTTTCTTGCACAATTACCTCAGAATAACCGATGAAAAACTATTGTTCCAAAGCGTCGACTGGATGTTTCTAGCGAAATTTATCGTAAATAACCGATTAAAAACCGCTCTTCTAGAGCGTCAACCGGTCGTTTCTCCCAAAATGACAGCAGAATAACCGATGAAAAACCGTTCTTCCAGAGCGTTGATCAGTTGGTTCTCGTAAAATTACCGCAGAATAACCGATAAAAAACCGTAGTACCATAGGGTGGATCGGTCGTTTTTTCTTAAAATTACCGTAGAATAAACGATAAAAAACCGCTGTTCAAGGGCGGCGGCCGGTTGTTTCTCTCAAAATTACCGAAGAATAACCGATGAAAAACCGGGGTTCAAGAGCGGCGGCCGGTCGTTTCGGACCAAAATTACCGCAGAATAAACGCTGAAAAACCGCTCTTCAAGAGAATATAATAGTTAATAATTATTTGCAATAATATTTATATATGAGGTTTTTATTTACTTATTTTCTGTTTTGTTATGCATATCTATAATCATCTTTTATAGATATAACAAAACTAGTCAGTCGCTGTAGTAAATGTGTATCAAGGTACCACGGTGAGATAATTCACAAACGTGCATGGTGAAAACCCGAACGGTCAGGCTTATTATACGAATTACGGCGCTACTTTGCTAGAGGATTTCGACGCCACCTAGTGCTGGCCGAGAAAACTCTATTTGAATGAAGGGTACTGTTTGTCGGGACGTATCGTGTCGAAATTACCGCTGAATAACCGCTAAAAATCTGTTAATCAAGATCGCCGACCGGTCATTTTGCGAGAAATAGATTTTTAGCGGTCATTCAGCGGTCATTTCGACACGATACGTCTTGACGAACAGTACCCTTCATTCAAATAGAGTTTTCTCGGCCAGCGCTAGGTGGCGTCGAAATCCCCTAACAAAGTAGCGCCGTAATTCGTATAATAAGCCTGACCATTCGGGTTTTCACTAAGCACGTTTGTGAATTCTCTCATGGTGGTACCTACATACACATTTACTACAGTGACTGAGCAATTTTGTTAGATCTATAAAATATGATTATAGATATGCATAACAAAACAGAAAATGAGTAAATAAAAACTTCATATATATACATGTTATTGCAAATAATTATTAACTATATTCTCTTGAAGAGCGGTTTTTCAGCGGTTATTTTGGTCTGAAACTACCGGCCGCCGCTCTTGAACCGCTGTTTTTCATCGGTTATTCTTCGGAAATTTTGAGAGAAACGACTGGTCGACGCTATGGCACAGCGGTTTTTTATCGGTTATTCTGCGGTAATTTTGAGAGAATTGACCGGTCGACGCTCTGGCACAGCGGTTTTTTATCGGTTATTCTGTGGTAATTTTAAGAGAAACGACCGGTCGACGCTCTGGCACAACGGTTTTTTATCGGTTATTCTGCGGTAATTTTGAGAGAATCGACCGGTCGACGCTCTGGCACAGCGGTTTTTTATCGGTTATTCTGCGGTAATTTTGAGAGAATTGACCGGTCGACGCTCTGGCACAGCGGTTTTTTATCGGTTATTCTGCGATAATTTTACGAGAAACGACCGGTCGACGCTCTGGCACAACGGTTTTTTATCGGTTAATTGGCGGTAATTTTGCTGGAAACGACCGGTCGACGCTCTTGAAGAGCGGTTTTTCATCGGTTAATTTGCGGTAATTTTGCTGGAAGCGACCGGTCGACGCTCTTGAAGAGCGGTTTTTTATCGGTTATTCTGCGGTAATTTTACGAGAAACGACCGGTTGACGCACTTGCACAACGGTTTTTTATCGGTTATTCTGCGGTAATTTTGAGAGAATCGACCGGTCGACGCTCTGGCACAGCGGTTTTATATCAGTTAATCTGCGGTGATTTTTGGGAATAACAACCATAAGCCTTTTCCTTGCAGGCCGGTTATTTTGCGGTGATTATGGTATTATAACGGTTTTTTTTTGGCCGTTTTCGACCGGTTATTTTTTTCGGTGAAATTACCGTTAAAATGCGGTTGCCCGTCCTGATAGGGAATTGAGATAATGTCCTATAATTTGACAGACAGTGATTCGAGAGTTTTGTCATTTTCTCTTCTTTTTTATTTATTTTTTTTTAATAATATAAACATGACCCAATCTTCTCCCCGCTAAACAATATTCCGTTACAGCAACATCTTTGAAACGTCGCATTATAGCCATGCGACCAAACTTGTTTCATTGCAAAAACATTTTTGGGACGTCCTTGGAACCAGAAATGTCCTGCCACATTTACGGTTTTTAAATAACGTTTCATTCGTAACGTACCTGCGACGTTTGAAAACTATACATCCAACGTTGTAAAAACGTTACATTAAACGGTCATAAATAAAAATTATAAGAAATTCGACGAATTATTTTATTCAATTCGAATTTTATTATTATTTATGTATCTTTAGATATGTTATGAAAGAATGTAGTTTTATAATTTTACTCGCAAATAAATCTATGAATCTAAGAAAAATCCATCCCGACCGAGGATCGAACCCGGGTCTACCGGTTACAACGCTGACGTCTTAACCACTACGCTTGCGAACGAGAGCTCTTATACTCAATCGTAGAAGGCTTCTTGATAAATGCGGGTTTAGTTTAAACAAGATATGTTTAATTAATTTTGTCATTTCTATATTGGGAATAATAATATTTTAATATTATTTGACTATTTTATAGTAATTTATTGTAATTTAAATAAATATTTTTAAGATATCCGTATAATATTTTTTTTAAACGAAATGGATTAATAGACAATGTTTAAAAAAATGTAAAGTTAATTGACACACGTATATTTTACAAATGCACTACTTGGAAATAATTTTATAATTACGCGGATATTAAAATTATCATAAGTGAACCAATTTTTAAATTATGCATTAAATTTAATACAATTTACATTAAAAATAATACGGTGTGAATTATTTTTCTTTACAAGTGACGGAAATTTACAAATTTTGTACATAAATATATTAAAAGGGAGCGAGTTTTTTAAAATCAATACACTGTATATATAAAATGCATATTCTCTAAATATTAGAATACCCGTTTCAATTTAAATGTGATGTATAACAATAGATAAATTTCACTTCATTGCAGTCTCAGTCTCAAATGCCTCTATATTTTAAATTAATTTTTGTAGTAATATTACAAAAAAATATTGAATTTAATGGAGATCAATGTATTCAAATAATATGATGCATCAGAAAAAAGAATAATTATAAGAAGAAAAAGATTGCATGTAAATCGTGCTAATATACGAAAACAAATGCTGCTTCCGAACGCTTCCGAATCTTAAAGGCAAAGTGTGAGATGAAACCGGCCGAAACGATAGAAGATATATACAATAAATCATCTCTACGAAACGTCGCATTCGTAACATTACATGAATGTTACGTTAGTAACCTGAACGCGACGTTTTACAATTTCTTGGTAATTTTGTGACGTTGCAGAAACGATTCCGCGAAACGTTTTTAAAACTGTTATAAAGTCACGTTCTGATAACGTTACGCATTAACTTTACGTATTTGGTTGCTGTGGAACGTTGTGTAAACTACAACAAGACGTTGTTACAAAACGTTACTTTTTTGCCATAAATGGGATAAAATGTAACGTTCCATTTATGTTACATGTTTAGCGGGTCTTCTACGCAGTATCAAATACTTAGGCGACTACTCCGAAGATATTCAGTTGGCCATGTGGATAGATAGGTTTTGAATATTTTGTAAGAGGGAAAGACTAATGGTTAAACCAGGAGATATTTAGTACTTTTCGTTTCGAATCCAAATAAACACGCATAAAATTCTTCTTGTTAGTTATAATGCGGATCAAAATTTGAAATGGTTAATAACTATTTATTTTATTATTCCCCATTATTTGCATAAACGGGTTTCTCGCTAATATTGCTGTCACCACTTGTGATGGCTATGAGGGGTGTGTTTAAGCAACATTGTGATTTACTATATAAGTCTTAGAAAACTTACTTTTTTTCTTTACTTTTATTTGAAAAGATAAAAATGATATTAGATATTTTATGCTCTTTTATTTTGCTGCAAGTAGAACTCTAACCACCTTTAATATCGCAATACTGGTAACAGTTCAATATTATTAATGAACATTTTTAAACTCATTTTTAATCTCTTTTCTTCGCAATTGCAATTTTCTGGTAGTGCTGCTGTTACTTCTTTTTAACAATACCAGTAAAATTTTATAACTGTTCAAAAATTATTTTTTTTTATTGCAATATAATTTTTTTACTTTGACCCACGCCTAGCGCCTTAGGTCTGGACGAAGTATTGAATTTGGTCACTTCGGGCATAAAAATTACACTATAGTTTTTTTATCAAATGTCGACGTTTCAGACCCTAAGGAGCCCAAATCAACAATAACAAAATTTGTGTCCGTGATCCGACGTCCCGTCTTTTTGTCTCGCGATAACTCGCGTACGGATAAGCGTATTGACATGAATTTTTTTAAAATACGTGTCCTGGCATAACTTAGATCTGATTACATTTTGGCGCAGATGCATCCGTCCATTACTAAAAAACATTAGCCCCAATTACGTTTCTTCGTAGTTTTTTCCATTTATTTTGTAAAAATACAACTTTTATTAAAAAATGTTTCAAACAAAAAAGATGTAGCATGAAATTCTCTACAAAAAAGGTTGTATGCATTTTCTTCCTAAACTCAACGATGATGCCATAAAAACTGGTTTAAAATGCTTATGATTATTGTCTGAAAAAGTATTGAATTTGGTCACCTCGGAAAAAAAATTATCCTACAGTTTTTCATCAAATTTCGACGTGTCGACCGGCTACCCCCGAGGAGTAGTCTTCGCCAGCCCTTCGAGCGCGGTAATTACCTACGGGCGCATAAGTTCTTTTACGCCCTTGATACGAAAAGAACTATTTCGATATCTCTAAACGATGTCTTAAAGATATCTAAAAGATATCCGTCAGAGGTCTTTTCGACACTTTCAAGATATCTTTGACGAATTATAATATATATATTAATTATATATATATTGTATATTGTGTAAGATCATAATAATACAGACAGTAATTCGTAAAACACAGTAAAAATGTAATATGTATCGAATAGTCTATTTCAATACAAGTGCATGAAGTAAGTGTTTTGCAACTTTTATTTATTAATACTTCGACTGGGCTGTCGTCGGGGTCGAAGTTTTGAAAATGCTCATTTTTAATTTTACGTCGACTCAGGCCATAGGTCATAGTTGTTAATCATTTTCAATTTTCATACATATAAGAAACACTATATTGTTGTAACATATCTATCGATGCCACTTGGACATAAATATGTTTGGACCCCCAAATATCGATATAATTTTATAATATAATTGACAGCTGTTAGTAAACGAATGAGTATTAATAAGGAATAGCCGAATCTACATTGGGTCGAAGTTTCTGAGCGAGCGAGGCACTCCAACACTAGTTTTTTGTTTAAATTTTCTAGTCCTTCATTCATTCCTTTGCATTAACAGTTTTCTAACAAGCACCGCTGTCACCACTTGTTATGGCCGGCGAGGGGAACCGTATTGCAAGGATTGTTGCAAAATTTACCTCGACACAACCACGAAAAGACTGAATGAACTGGAAGAGTCAATCCTGAGTTCGAAAATTTATGGGGGCTCCTAATGCAAAAGAATACGAATAAAGAATAAAATAAAATCAGAAATATTAAATGTATTGAGGAAAAATATAATTTATTGAAATTTGAATTTTGTAAATATTGTGTTGTGCGGATGAATTAAGAGATGGAAAGGTAGAGATGACAGGGAGCGATGAAACTACCTTCTCAATAGTTCGGAGGAGCTGTTTTAATATTCCTTCCCAAGCATCTGGCACTGAAAACAAATAAAGGAAGAAGGTGTCAATGCCAAAGGAATTTCTACTTAAAGTGTTAGGCTTCACTCATGTCCTTAACTAAACTGCACTATCCTGGACATCATGACTGCTGCCCTGGATGTCATAAATACTCTGAACTAAACATTATACTACTCTGAACTGAACGTCATCACTACTGCTACTACTGGGTGTCATAACTACTCGGAACTGAACATCATACTGCTACTGGACGTCATACCACTCTGAGTGTCTGTGTTCGCACGCCTTTTTTATAATGAAGATGACCCATGGTCGCGAAGCATGAAATTTTGGGAGTAGGAAAAAAGTGAAAGGAATTCATGAAAAGATGCTGGATTCTGGTTATTCCGTCATATCTCTACTTGTTTTTAACAATATTTGAATTTCAATATTAATAAGAAAATTTTAATATATTAGTAAATATAAATTTGAATAAAATTCATGAGAATATTGGATACTGCGCTATGCCATTTGCAACCGCTTATATATAACATAACAAACATTCTGGCCGACGTTGACACAATATAAAAATGCTTAGTATTGGTAAATTGAAAATATCGTGAAACTATTCGATTACTAATGTTGTTGTGATTGAACGTTATTGCAATTAAATTCGTAATTTAATAGTAACAGTAGTAATTAAATTTATAAAAATATTTGTTTGAAAGTATTGGCGTACTTAACTCAAATTAAACACATTATTGTAATGGAATTTACAATTGTCAGCGCAAGTAAATATAACCATATTTGAAATTAGAAAAATATTCGATTATCGCAGTTAATTGGAATTAAACATGTTGTCGCAAAGAAACATATAAAAATAGTTGATGGGTATTATCACATTTAAAAAGTCTATTGAAAATATGGTCGCAATTGAATGTTTATTAAATTATGGAGTGATTATTTAAGATTTTGAAATGCTATAAGGAAGATTACGACATCGCGTTATCGGAAATTTACATGTAATATTCTTATTCGGTATACTGTTTTCTTATAGATATAGCGAAGGTTTTCGCTATGGAGGACAAATCTAAGTGTGATGTCCGGCCGACGTAATATCACGTGCATTAGTTATTTTACAGAATTTTCGGCATTTCAGGTTTGATTCTTCTTTTTCGTGAATAATACCGTATTTGGAAAACGATGAAATTCCTGTTACCCTGTGATTGCCTTCGGCCCAGTGTGATTCATGCAAAGCATTACTATGAATATGGATTACTTTTCAGGACGGTTTTTGAGTAATTATTTGTCTGGTTACGAGGACGTAACAATCCCAACATGATCTATTACTACTGATCAATTTTTGAACATTTAAAAGAATAGTTTACCTGCCATTCCATCAGGTGGATCCGAAGAACGTTTTGATATCTACGTGGAATAGTGCGTATGCTCCTTATGCAGCTATTGATCTTGAACTAGTGAAATCACACCACTATTTCTGACTTTTCATCATTGTCATTGATTGTAAATACTAGGAAGTCTGTAACCGCAAAGAAAATAATATAATTTTAATGTTTTTTACCATTGTTTATGATGAACAATTTTCGGATCGATACCAAAATCTAGTCAAATCTAAGTTAATAATATGTCGATACCTGTATCCATTTGTGCAATAACGCGTGTACAAAAAATAATACCTACATACATGCGGACAGACGGTCATACGTACAGGAAGTCACACAACAAATTTTTCGTTTTTTTTTAATCTGTACGGTCTGATATATCGATATTTGAGGAAATCGATAAGATAATAAATATATTTTGTTGTCTGAACGACCAAATTGAATACTTCGTCCAGATCTGTCTTTAAACCAGCTTCTTTAAGCTGTGGCTCGCCTTTTGGCATTGTACATGGTCGCTTACTTTGTATTTTCACTTTTTCTGTCAATAAAGACAATTTATTATTATTATTATTATCTAACTGCGAGAAGAAGAGGAACAATTATTTATTATTCAGATCATTATAAGACGTCTTAATAATAAAATTGTTTGCTTGCAAGTTCCAATGATAATGATGACTAATTAAATAATATAACCGACTAATTAATAAAAGGACTTTTTGAGCATTTTCAGCTATGTTAATAAGTATATCTTCATGACATTTGTTTTGCAAGATTTTACTCGTGTTGAGTAATACTGAGTAATTGCCGTGTATGATTAAAATTAATACGTTTATGATCGAATAACCGAAGTAATTCGTGTACTCCAAATAGTAAGCACAAACTATTAGCAAACTACTAGCCTAGAAGCAATATTAAAATGTAGGCTTTATATTATAAGCATTGTTATAATTGATTTAATTCAATACCACAAAATGTATAAAATAATAAAAATCAACAAAATTAATATTCTTTCATGGCATAATAAACAGAATCAATAATGCAGCAAATTAAACTAATGGCTTGTGGCTTACACAATTTTGATAATGAAATTATAATGATAATAGATGCGAACCAAGTAGCGACAGTTTGAACGGTAATAATTCTAATTCCGACAAATAGTTTACTGAAATTTTAATTCATTTTTGGAAGAAAGCAAAATTTCTATAAATCAGTAATTCTATATTGTTCTTGTCGAACGGGTGCGGGTTATCATATAATAGTTATTTTAAACCGAATGATGAAATGAAAACAATAATGAAACTCCTTATATCTAAAACGGAAAGTTAAAATGTTTTTTCTTTAACGTTTTTTTCTATATAATAATAAAAGCATTCTATAAAATGTCTTTAAAGTTACGTGTTCAGTTTTTCATATCTAACGTTAGTAAGGGTTCGTCATAGGGAACGTGGAGAAAGGAAATGTTGTATACAATATATGATAATATTTGAATGTAATTTATTAAAATCTCTCCCATATTCACTATAATATTTTATAATGCAATAGCTCCTTACACAATTATTCGTAAAAGCGTTTTCAATTATACGTATTAATTTTATTTTTGAAACTCGACTGTTTCTTTCTCTTTCAATCACTCAATCTGTTTATATTGAATGCACTATAAACAAAATTTGGTTCAGGCAAACAAATTTGAGTTAAAATAACTAAATGACGGAGTTGCCTAATGAGGACGAAATAATTACTTATCTCAACTATACGTTATTGAAATAACAAAACGAATAGTAATTTTAACTAAGTAATTTAGTTAAATTGACTAATTTATGATTAGATCAGTTTAACTAAATATAGAATCAAATTTACTAAATAGGACGTCAAATATGCGAATTAAAAACTCTAGTTTACTAAATAAATAGTGAAAGTTACAAAATGCAAGGTTAGGTTTACTAAATGAAACCTCAAAATCGAAGTCGAAACGTTGGGCAAGAATAAAACTTTTTTTTGGAGTTTTACAAACTTTTATTTTGAACTGTGTTGGCCATTTTTCTATTGTCTATTGGATATTCTTAAAACAGTTCATTGACTACACATACATTTTTACTATTAACTAAACAGGTTTAGTTGTCTGAACTACATTTTTTATACAGTGCGGATATTAATGCAATTATTGGCATATACATCAGTCAATATCTTTTTATTTAAGATGAATGGGTATTTTGACACTTCGGTGAAAATATTAGTCACTTGTGTTATTCTTCTTAGACCGCGACAAGTGTCGTGCGAAAGTCTGGCATCGCTGCCGTTGGAAAAGAGAGAATTGCGGCAATGCTGCCAGATATACGTATGACATTTGTCGCGAGACTAGCACGGTTACTATGCTAGAAGGTAAGCGTGCGCGCCCTGCTATAGCCATGGCGACTGTTGTCTGACAGTTCTTTCTTCTCTCTGTGTGGATTGCAGAATTCTGTAATCCCAAGACCTGTTAACGCGAATAAAAAATTAAAAAACACCCAAATACGTGAAACGATTTTTCAAAAAAACCGTCCTTTGCGGGAGGCACTTTCTTTCATTTGAAAGACCTTTTAGAGATGAATGCAAAACTATTCTTACTTTTAAGATTTCTAATTTAGTAGCTCAAAAAAGGAAACAAATATTCGGGAAATATCTAATGTCCGCGCTACAGGTAGCAGCACGGGGAAAATCTTCCCAAATAGCACTCTTTATTCCATTCGTATTCCGCTAAAATATTCGGAATATTCCTAAAAAATATTCCAACCATATGACGGGATCTGCGAAATGTCCAATGTTATAAATATTATTAAACAATACACAAGGAATATTCCAAAAATACTACCGGATAATATAAGCGTAATAATGATATCCCAGCCGATTTTGCGATTTTTTAAATTTCGCAATGCCCTTCAGTTGAAGAGAAGCTGTTTTGAAATTTTTTTCCTATTATCGTGCGCAAAGTTCGTACTTTGCGCACGCATTTCCGTGCGCAAAGTGCCTCGTTACTGATATAGCTTAAAATACGTGCGGTAAAGAAAATTTGCGTGCGGTAATGAAGTTTTGCGTGCGGTAAAGAAAATTTGCGTGCGGTAATGAAGTTTTGCGTGCGGTAAAGTAGCGCTATAGGTATACAGACATGTAGAAGAGACCTGTCAAAACTTTCATTTGTTTTACTTTCAATCGCTGTTCTTCAGTACGGAAAACGATAGGTATAGGTTAATTTTATCTGAAATAGTAATTTAATTGAAAATGTACCCGAAAACGCGAATGCGAATGAATATTTAAATTCATTAAAATTTATATAAAATATTAATAACAATTAATAGTAATAACGATAATAAATAATGTGTTACATAGATATTTATAAATTTACTCTATTTATTTCAAAAGCATTTACAAATACTGCTTTCGGTCGGGGGGGCTCTGCCCCCCCCCCTTCGCCACCGCCCTTGCACCGCCACTTTAAATGTTGTATGTAGGTGTCGAACTTTGCGCACTTAATAGGAAAAATAGTATACGATACTCGTGCGCTGCGTAGGTGTTCCCACACTCGCTCATTTACCATCCTCGCTTCGCTCGGGCGGCAAACTCCGCTCGTGCGGGAACCACCCACTTTGCGCACTTGTATCGTAATATACTAGTTCAGTGTTACTAACATTTTTTAGCAAAACAAATTTGGAAAAAAGTCATTATTTTTTCTCTTCTTTAATTTGTAATTCCCATTATGTAAAGGGTCACTCGCTCCGTTTGTTGATAATTAATAAGTAAATAAATAAATTATTTCAATGAATGTGATGCTATCACATCCCTATTTTTTAAATTAATTATACTATTAACTCATAAACACATTATTATCGTACGAGGTTTTATTTAATTTATTTTGTATTTTGTTATTCATATCCACAAATTCACATTTTTAGAGTTTGAAAAATTGTTCATTTCTTCTGGTATATACATGTATAAATAATAAGATAATTCACGAAGTGAAGGTCGAAAACGAGATAATACGCCATTCACAAGTATTTCTGGTCCAAATATACCAGAATCTGCAAAATCGCCTGCTCACATATTTTTCTGTTTATATTCCAATGATTTGATTAATAAAATTGTCGAAGAAACAAATCTTTATATAAGCCAAAAATATAGATCATCAAAAAAATCAGAAACAAAGAGAATTTGAACCTGTTACAAGACAAGAAATTATTACATTAATATTTTGATGGGTATAAAAATTAGCTATAGAGATTATTGGTCTATGAATTCTCAGTTGAAAGATTGATACATTTCTTCTGTAATGCCTCTCAGTAGATTTTCATTCCTCTTGAATCATTTGCATCTGAATGACAATAGTAAAAAGCCCAAAAAGGGTCAACAAGATTATGACAAATTATACAAAATTCGACTGATGCTGGACGAATTATCAGCCTTGGAATCCAGGCAGAAATCAATCAATAGATGAAAGCATGATAAAATTTGTATCGATATATAACGTGTCGATCGGCAAGATTTAGAATTTTGGAGGTTCGGACCGAGAGCTGAAAAATGCGGATAAGGATCGGTGAAAAGGCACTTCAAAAAAATGTTTGACACCGAATTGAAATTGTTTTCAGTTATCACTTTATTGCCGGAAATTTGAAACGTACAAATGTGTCTTGATTTCGGAATTTAAGTAAATTCCCGTGGCTGTGGTTGGAAAAGGGACGCGTGAAAAGAATTGAACGCGTCACGTGCGAATTAAGGAAAATTGCGTAAAAACAATCGAGCGTCGTAGTGAGTGCTTACGCATCTGAAACTGAACTGCCCGATTGGGCGGAAATTACCAAGCATTACGCGTGCTAATTACAAAATAGATGGCGCCACGAGCGGAGGCATTCGGAAGTCGCGGTAAGTCTATTGAGCGCGAAATCAAACGCGCGACAAAATTCAAGGGACGAAGTTCCATAAAACAATACATGCCAAGTAAGCCAATCAAACGAGGTTATAAAGTTTGGGTAAGAGCAGATCAATCAGGGTTTGTTTGTGAATTTCAATTGTACACAGGCAAACATGAAAATATTACGTAAAAGAATTTAGGTACTCGAGTTGTGAAAGATTTGACCAGAACAATCATTGGCAATTGTCATCATGTGTATTTCGACAATATTTTTACAAGCGTTGATTTATTGATATCTTTAAAAAGTGATAAGATTATGACTTGTGAAACAGTTAGGCAAAATCGAATAGGTTTACCCGAAAATCCTGATAAAATAATGAAGAGAGGAGACATAGATTTTAGGACTTCGCGTAACGGAATAGCATGGATAAAATGGAAAGACAATAGAACTGTGTTTGTAGTGTCAAATTTTCATGATCCTTCAGAAACATCATACGTCAAGCGTAAGCTGAAAGACTGAAATAACCCGCCCGACTATGATACAAGAATACAATGAACACATGGGTTACGTAGACAAGACTGATATGTAAAAGTTGTACGAAATTGTTAGGAAGTCAAAAAAATGGTGGCTTCGTATTTTCTGGCATTTTGTTGACGTATCTGTGACAAACGCATTTGTAATTTTTAATGAAAAGGGGTATGATGTAAATATGAAATTAAAATCTTTTAGATTGAACCTTGTCAATGGGATAGTTGGTGCTGCTGTTCCTCGAAAACAAGGTCGAAAATCACAATTTTCAGTAGCCCATTCATAAACTCAAAAACAGGCCGTGCCAATAGAAAAAAGACTTGATCCAGGTTCTCATTTACCCATTTACAGCAAACATCGCCGACGTTGCGCATTGTGCAATACAAAACAAAATAAGATGAAAACTAATTGGTCGTGTCAATTTTGCGAAGTGCCACTATGACCAAGTGCGGTTAAAAATTGTTTCGTTAAATTTCACTCTACGTAGTACACTCATCCACTGCACGTTAACAAAGTAGAATTAATAATATTTAGAAAAAAAAACAAAAAAAGAAACAAAAAAAAAACTAAAAAAAAAATGCAAAAAAAAAACAAAAGAAAAGCAAAAAAAATGGAAACATCGCCGTCACGTCCTCGTTCGTGTTTCTGATCTTGACTGAGTGCGGCTACTTATATTTCAATTTGGTCAATGACAAAAAGTTCGATTTCAGCGATTTGCAAACCCCACGACTAGCGATTTTGGCAGAAACAATGTTAATGTCGAAATAATTTCACGTTTCAACTCAGTCGAATACGTTTTCATATTTCGATTATTCATAATGACTTTTTTGTCTCTTCGTTATTTGGAAAGTCTGGAGTCTGTGCAAATTGCTCTCTTTAAGAAGCTTTTTAATCTGCCAAGAAAAGCAACGGCCTACTTAATTCGGTTGGAATTGGGAATACCTTCAATTGCGATAGAAATATTTAATAGAACTATTAAATGGGTAATAAAAACCCTTAGAGCGCTGGACTCCAGGTTTTCCAAAATCTAATTGATGCGCCTCAAGAATTTAGCGACCACCTCGCAGGGTTTCGGGAATTGGTTGACCCAGTTAAGGGCTCTGACTTACAGGGCAGTGGCGGGCGAGTTGTGGGACAATTTTAACGCTGAAATTTGGGAGAGTTCCGGGCTAGTTTTAGACAGTAAATTTTCAGAGGCCTGTAGAAAGAAATACTTTCTACGGACTCTGCATACACCTTGTACCCTCTTCGCTTGCCCCTGGACTGTTTCAGAATCAAGGCTAAGACTTGCGACGGTTTACTCCCGCTTACTCTTAGTTGTCGGTCGCCGTTATCTTTGCATTCCGACAGTTTTGTGTACATTTTGTAATTTAAATGCGAACGAATCGTTGCTGCTTATCTTGACGGAGTGTCCTTTACTAGCACCGGTCAGGCACGAGCACGCTGCAATGTTAGGATCGCGTTCTGTCCATTCGGCTAGTTTACTGTGTGGTTTAATTTGCGCTAGTGATGTTTTTTCTGCGAAGTTGTTATTAAAATTTGTCAAAGCCTGCTTCGTGAGAGGAGATTTTTTGCTCGGAGATTAAAGACGCCGCGCAGATCTAGATTGTAGTCCAAACATGAGACACTCAGCGGATGTCACCGTTACCCTTACAGATTATGTAAAAAAGTTTTGTTTGTTTTAACTCTATGTATCCATCATGGAACTCTTTCTTAATGGAAAATTTGTCCCTATTTAAGAGAAATAAATATATACTACTACTACTAAATTTAGTCTTGAAATTATCGGTAGGCATCACACCAAATATTTCTCAAGAGATCCGCGAGGTGCACGCCCTTTTTATTTAAACTTCATCGAAGCCCACATGGAGTTTTGTGAGGAAATTGAGGAACGCCAAAGACTATTTCGTCAATAAAATTGTCTTGTAATAAAATAAGTCACAAAAAATCAACTCTTACCGCCACCAGACACAGCATCACCCTGTTTTCTATCCTAGATTTCCTATCTGACACTTCCTCAGAGCTACCGGTACGGCAGTCGTACGGAATAGCATTTAAAACTTCGCGTCATCTGTGCGAGTCGTGCGGAAGAATCATTTCTAAGAAGCGCCGCCGTAGAGCGGTTTCCAGCCCACTAAACCCAGTCATCGAGTTTCGAGCATCATTGCGTATCTTTCGATTTAGTTTAATAATATCGCGTTCAAGTAAACTTGTAATTTAGTACGAAAATATATTCAAGGATTTAGAAATAGAAATGTTATCGAGTTGAAATAAACTTATTTATTTCCCCCTTCCTGACGGGTTATAGTCTTTACAGATGAAGCTGCTTTTTAAATAAATAGGAATGTGAAGTATCCAAACTTTCGATATTGGAGCACCGAAAACGTACGAAAGATGATAACACACAATATCGGGATAAGGTAAATGTTTGGGCAGGAAGAATAGGAGATAATGTAATCGGGCCTTTCTTCTTTGATGGAAATATCAACGTTCAAGCGTATGAAAGTATGTTAATTCGACAAATTATAGCGGCCATTAAACATCTCTACCCTAATGATGAGTTCGATCAATTTCCATACCGCACCGCTGATTGCATTATCATTTCAAAATCCTTAACCAATTTTAACCAATTTTAACCAAACTTGGTTACGGATCCGATATGTTTTTGAAGTGTTTGTAAATGATAATGCGATTAGCGGTGTTGTATGGGTCATGGTGTCGGCATGATGGATGATCAGTAAATTTTGCATTGCGCGTACAGAGAGCAAATAGATGGATAGGAAGATGTGATACAATCGAGTGGCTACAAAGATCTCCCGACCTGAAGAATCTGAAAGAAGAGTTTTTGTTACGGCTAACCCATTGTCAAGCACAGGAAGGCAAACTCCGAAGACATGCAAATTCGTTCGTACGACCTCCACGTGCTGCACCTCAGTTATGTTAACGCTGACGGTAAAAGATAATATTTGAACATTATTTCAACGTTTAAAAACATTTTATTTCTTTCGATAGGTATAAAATGAAACCATTTTGACAAAAATGACTGCAGTGCTCTCTATGCATAGGATTCGGTATTCGTCTCGAATAAACCTTTCAAATCAGGCTTCACTCAACATATGTTGTCATTTAAGATTTTATGCACTCCACAGTTTTCATCGGATCTTTCTATTTCTTTTTTCATGCACCCATTCGTTTGGATTGTAGGGCGTTAATATCACTTTTCATAGCATAATGTGATACGCAGGTTCTCCAAATTTGCGCTGAACGTTTTGCATTTGTTGGTTTCTTCGGGCTAATAATTACAGAAAAGTGAAAACATCAACTTTCATTTCCCTTCATATCTGAATCACTCTGTCGCCCTTTTTAACTTTTGTTCTAATGGAGTATAAATATTACTCACTAAGTTTCCTATCCTTTAGTCAGGTTTCATATCTGAGGCAGGCTTATGACGAGGCGCGACGCGGCAGAGGTTGAAAAAACGCCATCACTAACTATAAGTGACGGTCTGTCATGAAAAAAACATTTTTATTTTTTCTATTGCTTTATTTCTATTCATTATATAATTATAAGCATATAAGTAATTTTTTTTAAAGATTTGCAATTAAAAGTATAATAAATTGAATGTTTTTTTGACCACAGTGCAAATATCAACTGCACTTCCTTCAATTGCTTCAATTGCACTTTCCTCATTTTGTCGGCCATTTATTCGGAAGGATGGTAAAATAAAAATCCGATTTTTATTAATACCGTTTACTTCTCTACGTTTCGACCTCTTGTGGGTCTTATTCAGGACTAATAATTTAAATAAAGATAACGTCAACATACAAAAACACTCGACAGCTCTAGATTCAATTTAAAAATCACTGTTTTAAATTTACACACGTATGTTTTTTTTTATTTTTTTGTTTTTGTTTGCAAATCTTACATCCAGCATAATCTATGTCTACTTGTATGTAACGAATAATAAATTAAAACTCTAACACAAAATATAGTTAACAAGAATTCATTTATACATTTGTAATGTATGATTCTCTGTAATGGCATTGTTCGATATGAGCTGGTTGTGAGTTTAACGGAACGAGTCAGTCTATAGTAAGTTTTCAGTACAAGCAGAATTACGATAGTGAAATTAGTTTTATATTATAATTTGTATATAAAGTTTTATATTATAATTTATATATATTAAGCATTGTGGGTTCTCCAATTTACATTCAAGTTTCCGAAGGAGGAAAACTGATCAGAGATTCTACTGAGTCGGAGAGAGGTTTTCCCCCTCGTTCTTCTTTCTGGAGTTTTTTTTTTGGGTTTTCACCTTCTTTCGATCATATAAATAGATGCTTCTAACCAAATTGTTATTAGCTCTGAATAACATCCATAAGAGGTTGCAATGTAGAGAAATAAACGATATTTAATTAAAATTGGAATTTTATGTTACCAGCCTTGCGAATAAATGACCGACAAAACAATCCAATTGCAATTGAAGATAAGTAAAAGTATATTATTACATTTTTTTGTTCCTTTTCTTTTCTTACTAATTGTATAATAAAAATATCTGTCATAACTAAGAAAGGAATTACATTTTTTTAAGATTTCCATACTCTATCTTGGGGTAGCGGGGGTTATAGTGCATCTCAAGAAAATCATTTTACGCGTTTCGGCGTGTTACGACTTTTTTCATCCTTTTTCAAGTTACTAGATTCAAAGTATTTAAAGTCAAATGTTCCCGCGAATAGTGATCGCAGCGCGATCTCTGACTACTATTTTGTATTCATCTCGGAAAGATTTTTCAAATGAGCTCCCACTCCACCTATGTGGTCACTTAATATTGTCATGTCCCCTCCTGCCCCGCGTGCCTCCTTGGGGTTAGGTTAGGGGTCGTACAAAACGAAGAAAGTGCAATTACTGAAGATAATTGAAAGAATATTATTACATTTTTTGTTCTTTTCCTATAATTATATCATTCAAAATCACCGCATAACTAAGAAAGCGATTACTTTTATTAAAGGTCTTCATACACTTCCGTGGCCCCCTGGGGTTGGAGGTTGTAGTCTACGTCCAAAAATAGATTTTTTTTCCCTCAAGTTATCAGCCCGGTCAATGGCTTAATGACCACCCTGTATAATTGGGTGGCCCTTAAGGCTGACATCTTTCGTTACGCCCCCCAAATCGACTCGAAGTGATACAAAAATTAAATCCTAATTTTTTTTAGACATTTATCTTTACTTCATCACATGCCTGAAGAGCCTTGAAAATTAACATTATTTTTACATAAGAAAACAGTTTTATCAGTTTTTCTACTGGCATTTTTAACGTAACCGGTATGAAAATCTACCAAGCGAGATATCTTTTCTTTAATATTTTCCGAAGCCAATTAGCCCGTATAGCGTTTCTGAACCTGCCGCCGTCCACATACTCGGTTGTGTAAAAAAGAAAAATATTAGGTTAGATTTTATTTTTAAAATATTAGTTTGGTTTCTCTGGCTTCCCCCCTCACTCTCTCTCTCTCTCTTTCTCTCTCTCTCTCTCTCTCTCTCTCTCTCTCTCTCTCTCTCTCTCGATTTCGGCCTATTACAAATACACTTCATCTATCCAAAGTCACTGATTCACTTGCCACGCAACAAATCATTCGGTTTCTAGAGAGCAACCAACTGCTACATGCTAACCAGTGCGGATTCCGCCGGCATTACAGCACACAAACAGCTTTACTAGATCTTTTGGATGATATTCGGGTCGGTATCGACAGGGGTTATGTGACTATCTTGGTTTTGTTCGATTTCTCAAAGGCCTTCGATTCTCTGAGCCATCAAATTATACTTACCTGTTTACAAGACTTAAGTTTTGAGGATTCGGCACTAAGGGTGGATGCATTCATTCCTGTCGATGCACGGTCGTAATGGGCAAGCCTCGCACCTAGAATATACCACATCAGGTGTCTCACAAGGCATTAGCTGGGGTCCAATTTTGTTTATTATCGTAATAAATACCTTACTTGCGAGGCTCCGGTACTGACGAGATTCTACCAGCATATTTGCTAATGACTCGCAATTCAACTTGTCTATCCCAATCCGCTGCATAAATGAGACCTTGCAAAAAATTAATAGTGACATTAGTAAACTTGTTAAGTGGTCTCACGATTATGGGCTCACGCTCAACATTCGCAGAGCACAAGCTATTATCATTGGCTCCACCCAACAACTTGCCATTATTAAAAACTTAAACCTGCCTCAAATCTATGTAAGGACATGCAATACCTTTTTACAATCAAGTGAAAGATCTTGGTGTAATAATTTCATCCGACTTATCTTGGAATTGTCATGTTAGTGCCATTTCATCTAAGGTTCAA
This sequence comes from Trichopria drosophilae, assembly GCA_030407085.1. Lineage (NCBI taxonomy): Eukaryota > Metazoa > Arthropoda > Insecta > Hymenoptera > Diapriidae > Trichopria > Trichopria drosophilae. The sequence goes on along the minus strand of CM059583.1, from coordinate 128,179,801 downwards.
AATGTCCTTTGAAGACTCCATCGACCTCACCACGGGATGCGATTGAAGAAGATGCTTTTTACCACGGATATTGACAACTCTTACGTGAAAAATTGTAACGAAAAAATCTACTCATACCTTTAGACCAACACACAAACCTTCTCCGTGGATCAGTCCTAATTTGCTTAGACTGAAACATGTGGGAAATAGCCTTCTACGTGCCTACCGCAGAACCAGGGATTCCACATTGAAACTAAGACTTATATCCTCTGAAAGAGTCAACAAACAAGCATGGATTTCGGCTAGAAAAATCTATTATCGAAATAAACTCGCTAATATTCGCGACGGTAAGATTATGTGGAAGGAATTGCGAAATCTCGATCTGGTGGCTTCGAATAAATCTTCTCAACCTTCGTATTATTGGCTTAATGAACTGAACTCTTTCCACACGGCTGTTGTTCACTAATATACTGGACTTACATTCTAATGAAGTTTTACATCGCAGATATTTCAATGATAATAGATATTTAGAATACCCCCCCCCCCCACCAGGGACCTTAAAGGAGGTACGTTTCCTTGGCATGATTACCCCTCACGAAGCTTACGTAAGAGGATCAGCCGTGGGAGTGGGGCGAAGAACAGGGGGCGTTCGAGTTGCTCAAAACAGCGCTATCGGAGGCTCCTGTGCTAGGACGTTTCGATTTCAGCCGTCCGTTCGTGTTACAAAGGGACGCGAGCGATTATGAACTCGACGCCGTATTGACGGATGCCCAGGATGACGGGGAGCATCCGATAGTTTATCTAAGTCGCACCCTAACCGCCACCGAGTAGAACTATTCGACGACGGAGGAGTGTTTGGCGGTGGTGTGGGGTATAAAGAAGCATGCAGCAGATTTGAAGGGATACCCGTTCGAGGTCATAACAGACCACAGTAGTCTCAGGTGGCTTCATAACCTACGAGGCCCAACGGGGCGACTCGCGAGGTGGGTCTTGGAGTTGCAAGGCTGGACCCTCGCGATCCGGCACAGGAAAGGAGCATTACACCATGTCCTGGATGCTCTTTCCCGGAGAGTCGAAGAAGACGTTTGTGCCATGTGAATTGCCTCGGAGAGGGAAGATTGATATTAGCGGAGAAGAAAATTAGTGGAGGATCACCCCGAACGTTTTCCAGAGTGAAAAACGGAGTTGGATCCGTTATTGGATCCCATGACAGGCGGAGTAACCGCTGGAAATTAGTGCTACCAGTAGGCTTACGAGAAGAAGCACTAGGAAGCGCACAAGAGGCCCACTCCGGACATTATGGCGTAGAGAAGACGTATTGTCGTCTGGCAGTGGAATGCTACTGGCCCGGGATGCGTTACGACGTACTTCAGTTCGTGCGCGGTAATAGCGCATGTCAGATGCAGAAAGCATTGCATAGCGGTCCGTCCGGGCTAATGGAACAACGAGTGGTCGAGAAACCATGGTCGGTGGTATCCACCGATTTCATGGGCCCATTTCCGCCAAGCCGCCCGGGGACAAAATCGGTATGTGTTGGTTTTCACGGATATGTTCACGGGATGGGTGAAACTCAAAGTGGTAAGGACAGCCGCTGGCAAGAATATTGCACGAGACTTCGAGGATCTGGTCTTGTTCCGATGGGAAACTCCCGAGTACCTGCTCACCGATAACGGAAAGGAGTTTCGGAATGACGTCATGGACAAGATGCTCCATGGGTACGGCGTGCGGGCAACAACTACCCCGCCGTACCACCATCAGGCTAACCCGTTGGAGAGAACGAACCGAACGCTGAAGCCGATGATTCGGACGTTCGTCGGGGCCGATCACCGGTATTGGGACCTGCACTTGCCCGAATTTCGGTGTGCAATTAATACTTCATCCACGAGAGTACGAATGTGTCACCGGCCCCTATGTTAATAGTTTAAGGCGAAGATTGGAGGGGGAAGCCCCTATCCTGCGCATCGAGCCAGAAGACTGGAAAGACCGCATGAAGCGGTTAAGCGCCCACTGAGACCTCGTGCGTCGGTATCAAGATCGAGCGTGCGAGCGCCCGCGTTGTAGTTGCAATCGTGGCAGACGTGACATTCAATGAATTGTAGTCGATTTAGTTTTGAGGTGAAGTCACGTTCGGTCATCGGGAGCCGATAGGTTCGCTGCGAAACTCGCGCCGAGCTACGAGGGCCGTTCTGTATCGTCCGCGTTATTTCTCCGATCCTGTACGAGTTAGAAGGAGGGAGAGGCCGGAAGGTAATGAAGACACACGTGTCTGAAATAAAGCGATATGTTGCACCTCGTGGGTCTCGGCGCTTTGAGAATTGATCATGTTTGCGTTATGATACAGGAACCGATGATACCGTCATCACCGAGTGGTGAGACGTCCTCCCCCCCCCCCCTCCCACGAAAAGGAGTAATCCTCTTCCATAGTAGGAAGGTTGAGACCTGCTCCCTTCCCGGCCCTGCGGGGGTAGGTATGAATAAGTAGGAGAAGTTGAGGCATAAAGCGATAGCGACGTATGGTCCGAACCGGTATCGCTTGGCGGTTCTACAGGTAACCCTGCGACGAAACTCTCCCGGAGTTTCGGCAAAGAAGGGGAGTATGTAACGGGACGTTACGCCGGCGGACTAGGTTCGTTCGCCGTCGTTGGAATGTTGCCATAGAGTCTATTTATGTGCGTTTTCTGACGGGATCGGGTGTTAGGAACGGCCACGAATCAGCCTGAGTGCCGGTAATTTCGGTGCTCGACAAATCGGAGTCAGTTGGCCTAGGACCCTTGAATTGAGTACGGCGAAAAAGAGCGCGCGCGGAATCCGCGAGTAAGTACGAAAAGTCGTGGACATACGAGCGACGTCGAGGACGGGGATGAGGACCGTCGTCCATACGAGCCCGGAAATCACCGGAGACCGAACACGAGCGGCATTGAGGCCGAACGAAAGTGAGAGAGCGGCATCGAGACCGGACGAGCGAGCGAGCAGGTGAAGGACTGCCGACAACGACCAAATGTAAGTCCGCCCTGAGCCAAAAGGAACTGTTTTCTTTGTATTGGGCCAGAAGCCTAAATATCCTTTTTTGGAGCAAATCAATAAATCTAAGATATTATATAAAATAAATTGTGTGTCCCGTATGTTCTTGCCCTCCAATAAATTTCCGTAGCTTGTGCGAGGCGGAGTGAGGGAACCGCCATTTAGGGTTTCGGGATTTTCAGGCGCGGAAGGAGGTAAGACGACCCCTTCTGGGTTGATAGAGGTCTTTGGAGGTCAAGTTACTTCAGAGCACCCTTATTGCCCATTGAAACGGTAGGGTTGTATTTGTAAAAAAATAGTTTTAGGAGTTCAGAACGTGTTACTTAAACGATACAAAAAATAGTTCCGACAATATTTGCACAACTTTCGAGGTCTATCGGGTGCGAGTCCAAAACCAGACATTTAAAAAAACCGACACCTTAAAAAACCGACAGTACAAAAATCGACACGTCAAAAAACCAATAACCTTAAAAAAACAACGATAATAAAAAAATCGACGGTTTATGAAGCTGTTAAGCAAGCAAAGGAAGTAAATCAAAACAATCAAGTGAGTTTAGTTTAGTTTGTAAAGAGATAGAAAGAGATAGGTGTGAGATTTGTATTTCATGTTGACGATTGGAAGCCGGAAAATAGCGAATGACTTAACCGAAAGCTATTCGAAAATTGATGCGTACGAAAACGAAGTCAGTACCCGCCGAACTTCCGTGCAAACCGTTACTGTTGTATAACGTGACCATAGTTGGTTAAAATAAAAGCTTTTTCGAATCCAAGAGTACACATTTTTTTACATAGGTAATAATCGAAAAAGATCGAAAAAGTCCGAAAGTGATCGAGGAAGATGAGAAAGGCCACAAAAGATCGACCAAGTTTAAAAAAGATCTAAATGGATAGTATAAGATCGCGAAATGTCGAAAAAAATGGGAAACGATTGAAAGAGAACAAACAAAAAGATCGAAAAAGATCGAGGAAGATTGAAAAAGTCTAAAAAAGATCGAGAACGATTAACGAAAACTAAACTAAACTAAACTAAAATGAACTGAACCGAACCGAAATGAACTGAGCTCAACTCAACTGGAGTAAACTGAAGTGAAGTAAACTATACTAAACTGAACCGAGCTGAGCTGAAGTGAACCGAACTCAACTGAACTGAACTCAACTCGGCTAAAAGCAACTGAACTGAACTAAATCAAACTGAACTGGACTGAAGTAAACTTACTTGTTTGTTTTGCTTTGCTCCCTTTACTCGCTTAACAGTTTTATAATCTGTCGGTTTTTTTTAGGTGTCGGTTGTTTCACTGCCGGCATGCGATCTATATGGTATCATGTCCAAGTCTCTACAGAAAGAGAACCATTTGTCGTAACAGGCCACGTCGTGCCAAGTAACATCATTGTTGTACTTAGACTGCATTGAGGATGGAAAGGCATGCCTCCGCGATACCGTTTATTGTTGATTTATCAATTCTAATCTTCATTTAATTTTGATTATTGTAGCAATGAAGTAATTGTCACGGCAATGCATCACTGCATTTACTTTATAAAATCCATTGCTTAGTGGTAGTAAAGAAAAGGTGGCTGGCGGGTTTTATAGGTGCTTAGGTACTTCACTATTCGGGATTATTATTCATTCATAAATATGTCTTACTCAAACGAAGAAGCTGCGTTAATGTTGTCGATTTTGGGTGGGGCTGCAAGTTTTCGGGAAGCTGAAAGAATGTTGCAAAATGAATATCCCCATCGTACACCGCATTCACGCAATGTTTTCAGTCGTTTACAACGGCGGATAATTCAAAAAGGTATCGTCCAACCGGATTGTAATAAAGGAATGCAAATTCATCGTCCGCTTCGTCTAGTAAGGGCACCTGATATAATTGATTCTGCCCTTGTACATCCTAACGATTCTTTAAGAAGACGAGAAAGAGAGAGAGAGTGAAATAAGTAGAAGCAGTATCAGTAGAATTTTGCGAGAAAATTCATTTCGTCCATATCGAATGTTACTTCACCAGGTCATGACATTTAACGACCATAGACAAATACTGATATTCTGTAATGTGATTAGGGGAGACCGGGGATATGTGTCCACGCTTTTCACATTTTGGTCGATTTCTCGTAAACTGTCTAAGATAATTAGCTCAAAATTGAATGTCATATACTTTAATCCTCCTATTTAAAAGGAGAACAGTTTCTAACATTAGACTTGTAGTGTTTCGGAGAAATAAGTGTCTATAGGCAACGGTTATAGAGTGGACAAATAGCCCCAATAGCGGGGTCATTTGTCTACGCTTATAGGGCCAACTGTCCACCTAATAAACTAACAATAATTGTTATAAATTTTCATGTTTATCGGTAATATTCATATTACAAAACTATACCGAACTATAACATGTGTAAATAACGATATGATTAAAGCATAACACACCTTCTTAGTCTACTTTGATCGAATAACCTATAAAGGTGACAACGCGATATAATGTTTAATAGGCATAGATAATCTGTATCAGATCCGACTCATTCGTTAAGTTTTATCTATAAATATAATACAATTAATATTATTTGTAGTTGCATTTATTCATTTACGTCGACAATGCCTTGTAGACACCTAGCCCCTGCACTCTTTTTTGATCATTAACGGATTACCAAATTTTTATGCAGTGGAATTAAAGTACGAAACTTATCAAATCTGTAAAAGAAAGCCTTCTTGGTAGTATTGTATGAAATTCATGTGATTTTGCGCTAAAATGTAAATCTATCATGATCTTTTCTTACGACGTATAATGTCAATAAATTTTACATCGCAGTTTCAAACGCTAATCGTACAGTTTCAGTATGTCGAAATGAAATAAATGCCTTAAGTACCGCTTAATTTTATTGCCAGAAATATTGTGATCGATATTGTTTAAATTTAAAGTATTTAATATTCAAGATAGATACCTTGTGGACAGATAGCCCACGTAGACATCCAACCCCGGTCTCCCCTACTCAACAACCACCTCCTTTCCACAGAACTGTCTTGTAAAATTACACGCAGTCTGAGACATTCTTTATTTTAGGTAAAATAAAGGGAGGTCCCTCGTTGAGTAATGTACTATTTGCGATCAGAGTGTGAGAAAGGATTTTTTGACCCTCCGACCGTAAAACTCGAATTCTCGGCCTAGGGCGAAATCTTCGGCCACGAATTATCAAGTCCTACGACAATAGGATAAAAAATACATTATTGGTCACGGGCGAAATATCGATCTCCAACGAGTTCTCCAACTTCACAATCGTGGAAGATCGATAATTACTTACCATATACATATATTTTTGCTCAAAATTCGGATCTTTGTACAACATACCCAGCTCCCCATTAGCGAACTTACGACGTTGTCTATAGTCGTACGGCTTCAATTTAGCTACTCGGAGGCAAACAGTGGTTCTACTTCGATACTGGCCGCTACGCTACTTTGTTTTCTTCAGTTCACACTGATATATCTCTGGCTCAAGGTCCACAAGAGTGTACTCTTGCTTAAATTTTTTACGGTGCGACGAATTACCTGTTCACTGAAGACGACGACCAGCCTCACGACGAAATTCCAGTCGTGTATTTAAAACTGAGTTAGAATTTCGATAATATTTTTTAATAATTTACAAACGTTTTAGGATGATGGAAACAATGCATAATAAAAATGTAAACCGAATACTTTGAGAAATGGATGTCATTTGTAACTTTGGCAAGTACTGAAATATAAAAGTTGGAAATCTAACATTGCAATCTGGACACCCTTTATAAATTACTCAACTACACATTAAGATCCGTAAAATAACCAGATTAATGATATACGGGGACTATAAGGAACTATTATGGAACGAATATTTAATCACGACTTTATGCATAATATATCATTATTAGTGATATTGTTGCGCTGAAAACATATTCCATTCCTTGAAAAAAAGTATGAAAATAAGCTGTTTATTATATGCGTTTATAACTGAATTTTTTTCTTGTTTATCTAAAGGGAAATGTTTTAAAATTAAGGAGTTTAATTGAGAGATGTTGTATTTTCTTCACAAAATTAGTCTCTACATTTTCAGTATGGATCTTTTCAAATTTTAGAAATACCGCCATGTGTTTAATAAATTGTTTGGTACTGAAAATAATTTTGAACAATTACTTCGTCTTAGACCGAAGGTCTAAAGTATTGAATTTAGACACCTCTGCAAAAAAATATCCAGTTGTTTTTCATCAAATATCAACGTTTCAGGCCCTAAAGAACACGAAACTTATGTCTGAAAAATTTGTGTCTGTGATAGTGTTACGCTTTTTTTTCGATCACCATAACTCGCGAACGGATAGTCATATGACTTAATTTTTGTTTTAATGCGTGTTCTTTTGCTAAACTTAGATATTGTGAAGTTGATCCATAAATCCTATCCTTAAAGAATTGGTCAAATAACATTTTAAAAAATACTTCCATTTTCTCTATTGGCCGAGTATCTCAAAATGTTTTTGATTGATGAAAATGAGGTAATAGTCAAAATACTCTAACTAATTTTCTGGTTACCTACAATAGCGTGGTTTTTAAGATATTAATGGGTATTTAAGCTCTAGTAAAATTTTGAAGCATTACTTCAACGACAACGAAGAGAATTGCCAAATGTAGTATTGCTCTAAAAGTTCGAAAATTATTCAATAACCGAAGGTGGGGATGACGTATGCACAGTAGTTCTCCGAAAAGTCGGAAGAACTCGGTAGAACTTTCGAAAATGCTCATTTTCAATTGTTGAACATTTAAAAAAGACTATATTGTTATAATTCCCTTAATTTCTGGCTATGTTACAATGGGAATGTTCTCATAAGTCTGTCCTCAAAGTAAGGTAAAGAAAGTAGGAAATTGTCTAGCAACAATACCCGGAATAACATAATTAATACTCCTAAAATCATTACTAAATGTTCCTTCCACAATAGGTCCTTAAATCCCTGTACATCCTTAAGGGGTTACATACAGTCAGGAGGCCGAAAAATAAGGGATTTTCAAGAATTTTGTTTGGAAAGGCATTTTTAATCGATTTATTCAAAATTTTGTACACATATAGTTGGTACATTAAAATTGAACCTCAAATTTTTAAAAGTCACAGAATTAAAAATTAAGGAGGTAGCACCCGGTGTCCGGGAGCATGTGAAAAAAAGTTGTTCAACGGTGAGCAAGATATCTCGAGACTGGATCATCTGAAATAAAAAACCAAAATGATTTCGTTCATTTTTCACAAAATGGCGGCTTTCAAAAAAAGTGTTTGATTTTCACTGAAAAATGACTTTAAATTGTTTATAAAATCGAAAATATTTATCGGGAAGCAAAATCCTTTGATTAATTACTAAAAAATATATCTCTAAAGATTGTGTCAAAATTTCAGACCAATCAGATCAGCCGTTTTCGAGAAGTCTTGCTCACCGACTTTGAAAAAGTAGTTTCGAGAAAAACGCGTTTAAAGTTTCAGAAGCAGTTTTATTTATTATATATTATTTTTTATACCTAAAAAAATTTTTTTTTCAACTTACACAGTCATCTACTCCAGGTCCTTAGTAGGCCTTCCAATTCTTGGGCAGCTTCTAATACATCAATTTGATGTTTGCAGACCATTCTCCCTTCTCTGGAGTTCTCATGCGCTCTTTTATCGGCGATGGTGATACGTTTCGCATCCTCATTTTGGACGTATCAATGTGCATTCGGCCCAAGTGAAAGTCCTAATGCACTCATGAAATATAAACGAGATGCTGCGCCCTCATTAAAAATTCCAGCTGCGATATATGTAGCCGTGTTTATTACGTTGGAGCCGCACGGTACAATTTTCGGGCTTATTTTCCATATGAGTTGATTGAAGCTCTCGTTGTTATTTTGTGTGAAGCCGCCGATGCATCTTTCCAATAATTTTTCTGAGTTCAAATTCGTGCAGATGGGACGCATTGCCTGTGGTAATGTAGTATAATCATGTTGATAAGTATCCAATTCGTTCTCTGCTGATGCCCGCTGTCATAGCCATGTCTGGTATCTAGCAGTCAAATTTTGTTCTTCTGTAGAAGCAGGTTGAAAAAGCTTTTCGGCGGCTTCTTGTACACAGGAATGTATGTTTTTCATTATTAGATCGTAAGTAGACTGTATTACAAAGCATAGCATGTCCATCAAGCCACAGAATTTTGATGCACCTGCTAAGCCTAATCCGAGGACACTCATGACGAATAAAAAACGTCGATTTGTCGCATAAGAGTGTCCAATGAAAGGACTTGAATTTATCATATGATTTTTACACTTGCACAAAACAACAATTTTAAAACCAAGTCCACGTTCACAGGTAGTTTGAAACTTCAATTCTTCATTGCACGTCTTGCACTTCGCAAGTTCGGAAATTGCGGAAAACACTGTTATAAAGGTGAAAATTCTATATGCAACTGTCGGATCCTGTGGAATATTTTCGTCCTCCTGCATTTTCGATTTTTTCGCAGATGCACTAAAGCTACTGCCCGTTTCGGCTGTTTTTGGATTGAATACTTTTTTTCTCTTCTTTGGTCTTGATTTTTGTCTATGGAAAGACGCTCTATCTTCTCTACTACACTTCAATTTTACGGATAAAATATATTATTTTACACACAGAACGAGCACGTTGCACACGTTACAGCGCACGACATAACTTGAACGTTCAGACTGACTGAAATTCGAGTTTGGATATTCTAAACCGTTATATTTAGCTTACAGGTATAAAAGTAATACTACTACAGATATTCTATGTATACGAATACAATACAATCTTAAGCAAAAGGTCCGGCGTGCGAGGCGAGCAGCTGTCACGGGAAGCCCTGTCCCACCAATTCTGCTACATTCCGAGTTGCCCGACAAATATGCCTATAACTTCGAAAATATTTATCAGATCGACTTGAAATTTTCAGGGAATATTCTTAAATACATCTACATTAAGAAAATGCAATAACTCAACATCGGTATTTTTCAATTTACTGACTTATGTAACCCCTTAAGAGATCTAATGATAGAATAGTTCGCAAAATACCCAATATCAGTTAACGGGTTCACGGATTAACAAATCTCGATATAAATCATAGAAATATAGATAAAGGTATTATACAGTGTGTCCCATTTTAAATAACGGATTAGAATATCTCGGATGGTAAGCATTTTGGAGGAAAGTTGTTTAAACAAAAGTTGAAGGGTACAGACAGGGCTAACTTTTGGTGACCTTGACATTGACCTTGACGATGGCCTTCAAGGTCATTTCAATATCAAGTCAATTTTTTCAAATGGAACCCTTTATTTTTTAACCCGGAAATGGAAAGAGCGGAAGATTTTACGTCATAATGTGACTTGACCTTGACCTTCGCCGCTACCTTGAAGGTCATTTTAATATCAAGTCGATTTTTTTAACGGAAGCACTCATTTTTTGCTATGGAAATGGAAACAGAGGACAACTTCACGCCCGCATGTGACGTTGACATTGACCTTGACCTCAACCTTCAAGACCATTTGAAGGTCAAGTCGTTTTTTTTTAACGGAACCCCTTATTTCTATCACGGATGTGGAAAGCGTGGACCTTAATTGAAATGATCGATCCGTCATCCATCCAGATGGGGAAAGATGGTGAAAACACACAGCCAGTTAATCGGTCCTCCTTGTATTTTCGCTGTGCCTCGCTTGTCTGTGCCACTTTAAGGCACACGATCCATGGCGTGGTGCTATAGTTTTTTTCGGTTTGTATCCGTTAGTTTGGACCTCCCTGCTGGCCAGCATTCAGCATGATTGAACCTTAGCTGATAGAGCCCGAGCGGATCGTAAGCCACAACACCCCCACCACGAGAAGGTGGACACATGGGGGCACCAAGCCAATCAAGGCAAGGTCGCAAGAATCCCAACCTTTTTTTTTTTATCTTTCACGATCTTTTTCGATCTTTTCCGATCTTTTTGGATATTTTACGATCTTCCTCGATTTTTTCCGATCTTTTTGGATCTTTTACGATCTTTTCCGATCTTCCTCGATCTTTTTGGATCTTTTACGATCTTCCTCGATCTTTTACGATCTTCCTCGATCTTTTTCGGTCTTTGTCGAACTTTTCAATCTTTTCCGATCTTTTTCGATCTTTTACGATCTTGTACGATCTATTTCGAACTTTTTCGATCTTTTACGATCTTTTTCGATCTTTGTCGATATTTATCAATCATATCGATCATTTTCGATCACATCGATAATTTTCTCTCATTTTCGATCCTTTTCGATCTTCTTCGATCTTTCTCAATCTTTTTCGATCATTTCCGTGGTAAAGGTGAGGGGTTCCATTAAAGGAATCGACTTGATATTAAAATGACCTTGAAAGTTGCTGTGTAAGTCAAGTCTAAGCCAAGGTCATATACCAACGTAAAATCTTCCGCGCTGTCTTCCAGGGTAAAAAATAAGGGGTTTCGTTAAAAAAAACGACTTGACCTTCAAATGATCTTGAAGGTTGAGGTCAAGGTCAATGTCAACGTCACATGCGGGCGTGAAGTTGTCCTCTGTTTCCATTTCCATGGCAAAAAATGAGTCCTTCCATTAAAAAAATCGACTTGATATTAAAATGACCTTCAAGGTAGCGGCGAAGGTCAAGATCAAGGTCACATTATGACGTAAAATCTTCCGCTCTTTCCATTTCCGGGTTAAAAAATAAAGGGTTCCATTTGAAAAAATTGACTTGATATTGAAATGACCTTGAAGGCCATCGTCAGGGTCAATGTCAAGGTCACCAAAAGTTAGCCCTGTCTGTACCCTTCAGCTTTTGTTTAAACAAATTTCCTCCAAAATGCTTACCATCCGAGATATTCTAATCCGTTATTTAAAATGGGACACCCTGTGCAACTATGCATACAGGTCTGCAAAATAACCAGATTAAGCGAATTAATGAATGAACGGTCCGCAAAATACCATAATATACATTACATAATATAATAAATATCGTCGACTTCAACTCACCAGATCTCGGTGAAGATGCTTACAAAATTCTGAAATTTTCATAACAATTTATCTTCGTAGATAATACTTTTTCCAGCCTCCGAGAGCGCGGGCCCTTGTAAGATCCAGAGACTCAATTATACAAATATACATAAAAGACTGCAAAGTAACCAGAATAAGAGAATTAATCAAATAATTGTCCGCAATATGCCCAATACTAGCTACCGTGTCCAGAAATCACGCTTTCTGATGTACAAGGTGCAACTATATATTTATATATAGAGAGTTTAAATCTTTATAAAAGTCCGCAAATTAATCGGATTAAGCGAATTACTGAAAGACTAATCCGCAAAATAACTAAGCCTAGCTAAGAAGGGGGCGAATTAACGAATCGGGTATAATTTATACGAATATACGCAGGGGTCCGTAAGGTAACCAGTATAAAGGAAATAATCAGAGAATAGTCCGCGAATTATTCAATATCAGCTGATATATAATTGATGTATAATTGAGCAAAGATCGCAATTTAACCAATAACCGTTAGTCCTTAAATTGCTTAATACTTACAAAAAAAAGTCGGTAAATTGGCTGCTCTATATTAAATAAATTGAGAAGTCGGCAAATTGCCTAACCCGTAATAAAAAAGGCCGCGAATTGATTAATACCTGATTTGCACAATGTAAACTTGTCCATATAAAACTTTTTTCCTCAAAGTGCAATCCTCCAAAGTTTTTTGGCCGTTTATAAACTTTTAGTGTCTATTTAAAAAATAAACTTGACCTTAAAATAACCTTCAAGGTCAAATTCAATGGTACCGTTAAATAGCCAGGGAAAAATCCTTCAACTTTTGTATCTATGATTTTCCCCGAAAATGCACTCCCGCTGAGATATTTAGGCGTTTCCATACTTTTGGATCATCCTGTATAATAGAGTATAATTATATAGGAATTAAACCTATGAAATATTTAGTAACTTTGAATATTTCGTAATTTACACCAATTAACGAAAGCAACAAGTTAAATAGTATATTTAACTAATAATTAATTGAATCGCCGTTTCACAATTTTCTAAACTGATCAGTTATTCAATCTTGCTAATCAAATATTCCGTTTGTTCAATTACATTAAGAGTACTTTTAATTCTAAAATTAACTGTCATAAATACATTTTTATCGTTTAATGCTCTGCTTCAAAGTCTAGAAAATTATTCATCTCAACTATTTATTCATTTCGCACAAAGAAATATTCAATCCAGCTAACGTTATGAGAGTTTCATTTGATTATTTTAATTTGATCCAATTAAAAAAATATAGTAGCCCCTGTCTTAATTCATCTCGTCCCAATTCACTACATTGCCTAATTTATGAATGTTACTTGTCCAAATTCACAATTTCTCCTCCGTTCCTCCCCCAATCCAATACCCCGCGACTGCATCGAAAGGGAAACCAACAAAATGTAGGCGCATGCTCGAAGGCAAACTGGGAGTGATAGAAAAACGTGCCTTGGTAGGGTTATAGAAGTAACTTGAATTACGAGAGGGGCCGCCATTATCTAAAAAAGCGTGAATGAGGACAAGGACTATTGTACCTGACTGCAAACAGGTAACTACACCATTTAGTTGACCTAACCAATATTTCATAAATAATACCAATTTTTTTCAGTACACTATTACTATCCAATAGCAATGTTCGAATTTACTATGCAACTCAATAGAATTCAATAGTAAAGCATTCAGTACTTTTGACGGACATAGTAAATTTGGACATTACGTAATACCTTTTTGTTGACGTTTGTTGTAGCATTACGAGTACTTGTGCATAATTATTTAGTTATTTGTAAAGGTAAAGATCGATACAAGAGTAGGCCTTCCAAAAATTCAGTGGGAGTTTTGGTCTAAAGTTATTATTTTAATCACGAATAATCTAAGAATTTAGTCATACAACTAAAAAATGCATGTGCCATAAGTTCTGATGCTGCTCGTAACTGAGATATTAACTTTAACCAATGCGTTTAATTTTTTGTAGGAAATTTCGTACTCTACAAAAAAAGTGTAGTTTTTTGTGTACCTTGCACTGTTTTTTGTACGGAGACTTTCAAATGAAAAATTACAGATTTGTTCAAGTTTCCTCAAGGCTCCTGCTTTATCGACCAGAAAGAACCAAAGAGTTTGATACTTATGCATAAATATCCTTTGTGTTATAACAAATAGGAGTCTATTTAAAGACTTTTTCTAATGATTAATTCACTGGTAATAAACGTTGTTTCACATTCAGAAGAACCGCTCCGGTAAAAAGTGCAAGAGTTTTTCCAACGGTCGTTAATGAAATTTTCTCTCCGCGTATACGAACAGATATCCTGAAGAAAGAATTCACTAATTATCTGTAGGAAAAATTAGGATCATTGCGATATTGCTCGCATGCAATTTTTGTGAATCGCTATATCTCTGTAGTTCGTCCTTAAAATAACCACCCTATTATGATTTCAAGTTAACGTATCCAACTGCCACATGAGAAAAAAGAACATTTTGTGAACTTTTGTGCTTAAAAAGTTAGGTATTGCTTATATTTTTAAATGAAAGATAGAAATAATAAAAATATCTATTTATTAGAGCAATTTTATAACATTGATATTTATTCTTCTCCTTGCCCAAATTTTTAAATATTTGATTTAACGTTCGTCAGATCAGAGTAAGATTTTTTAGATTAATTTAAGTCATTAACATAAATTCCAATTTATTATTTGTTCTATTGTTTTATTTGTGATAGAATCATTCTTACATTCTCAATATAATGTAATCAGCTATGTTTGGCTCATTATAAAGCAAATGCGATGGCATATAACATAAGGGATACTAGAAAGTAACGAAGCAGGAAGTCTTCAGAGTTAACGAAACGCAGCGGGCTTTGATGTGCAAACGCTGTAAGTGTTACAACCCCCAAGAGCTCTTTTGCGATTTATTCAAGTTGTATCGCTTCCTGGAATTAATTCGTTGAATTAATCCATGCTCTTCGAGTACGTTTATATCTATTTTTAGAGCCGTTTTGATATGTTCTCGTATCTTAAAATGAATAATGTTTCATTTTCTTCATTGCTTCGATACGTTGAATATATTCATTAATAAAACTAAATAAATACACTTTGTATTACACCTATATCAATATTTAGTAATTATAACATTTCTAACGTTAATGGTAATAGGACACTGGAATAAACAAAACAAAACAAATCCCCGCTTTAACAGCAATCTCATTGTTTGGGTTTCATAATTTTACCAGTAGAGCACGCAGTATCCTTCAATCCTGG
This sequence comes from Trichopria drosophilae, assembly GCA_030407085.1. NCBI lineage: Eukaryota > Metazoa > Arthropoda > Insecta > Hymenoptera > Diapriidae > Trichopria > Trichopria drosophilae. Next base: position 128,164,541 of record CM059583.1, on the reverse strand, counting down.
ATAATCTCCTATTACAATGGATAGCACCTGGAATCTCGCGTATACGTAAACAAACCTAAATGATATTAAATGTTAAATTGAAGTCAAACCTTTGGACAACTCATAAACGTCTGAAAAATAAGAGATACATATTTTTACTTAAGGTCAATTATGATGGAAGGCATACTAATATTTTAATCCGTCCATACGATTCGCAGCTTCTATACTCATTTTTTTTTCAAATGTTTATCACAATCATGAATGGTGGAAATTATTTTACTTTTTTTATCATTTCTTTATTCTTAACATTAATGACATTCATTTTGAAAATTGAAAATATATTTTGCTACAAAAATGTGCACATAATTCGGAATAGTGCTCACGCGATTCCTGACTTCTAAAGTAAAAACGTCGAAAAAAACTAAAATAATAGTATAAATCCATCACCCTTAACCAGGCAGTTTATACATATTACAATTACTTATACAATATACTAAATGAAATTCGCCGCTTATTTAGCTTGGTATTTTTGTTATATCATCAAAAGTTTAGTTTTAAGGGTACAATAATTTCCCTTTGCAGGGGGGGGGGTGTCGATAAATGTGAAAATTATAAACAATTACTGTTAAAAATATTCATAAAATCACAAATTTTAGTATACACTCATAAGTGTATGATATTTGTATTTCTTAAAAATGTTCTCAGATTTGAACAAAGTAGAAATCATTTGCATAAAATTTGATATCTTCTTTCTACTATATTTTGCAGTAATCACTTTTTTGCTGAAACTTTCACTAAAATTCAGTGTTTTATGCACATAACTAATACTGTTTAAAATAGCTGAAAGTTGTAAAATACAATCATATCTCCCTAACATCGATCCAATACCTTTAATTTCATCCATAACTTATTTCAATTAGATGAAAATTGTGCCCATTTTTCATTCGATCACTCCGGCGGGCCAGTGGATTATATATATATTTAAATATTTAAATATTAATAAGTTCGCAATTTTCCAAAATTTTACAATGTTAATATAAATTACTACCTTTAAAGACATTACTTTTTTTAGCTTCTTGAATATTAGACTTTTCCTCCCATTGGGATACAGGTAATGAAAGAAATCCATCCCTGCGAAAAATTTTAGGTAAGATTCTTATGAGAATCACATGAGAATTTGAAACAAGTACCTTGTAAATTTCATATAAATGTAGTATAGTACTCGCACTATGTTACGGAAACACTACTCGACAATATTTGCGATTTGTACACGGAAAAAAATAATCTAGTGAAAATCCTTGAACTCGTTCGGATATTCAGGATTTGAGAAAATTTGGAGGAATATTACGATTCAATTAATAATAAATGTCGGAGAACTTGTCAAGAATCATTCCAAAACTCAACAAGAATATTAACTGAAAAGTTCAAAAAAAATTTAAAACAATTTAAAAAAGAAAGACGAAGATAAAAATTTAATTTTTAGTTCTACATTTACGCGAAAAATTCTGTACTCCGACGGAGATTCGAACCCGGGTCTGCTACACTATAAGCCTACACTTTAGCACCCTAGACCACTGTCGCGTTATTATTTTCAATTGTAACTATATAGAAACCTGCTCTGCCCGCACGCGAAATATTTCCGAAGGGTTCAAGAATTTTCCCGCCAATTGCGCGTAATTCTCCCGAACTTGAATTTTTACTTTCAGCGGATTTCCGAATCAATTTGTAACTACATAATTCGAGTTCCAGAATTATTCAGAAACGCTTCGCATATATTTACCAATAATCATGAGGTTTCCGGCCACCTTTTCTTAAATTCCCAACATCCGAACGAGTTCAGGGATTTTCACTGGATTATTTTTTTTTTGTGTATGAAAATTGACTTGATTGTGATGAGACTTTTATGTAATTTCCATAAAATTTAAACTCAAAACATTCATGATTGTATGCTCATAAAACTACCTATTAAATTATTTTATTTCATGTAATAAAACTTTACATATTTCGTATGATACTGTTATGACTAATAAATTTATATAATGTATATTTACGATTATTTTTCGCGACTGGATTTCAGCCAATCAGAGCGCGATATTCAAAGAGTTCTATGGTCATTTGTTTAAAATTATACTGGAAATTCCACGACAGCTCCTGGAAATTGCATTTGAAAATTCCATGCTCGCTACTCATTTGTTTCGAATAACCAGTTCGACATTTCAATAGGTTAAAAGTGTAAAACTGATCAATTGAGATTGGTAAAAGATGAGTCGGTTTGGGAAGGAGAGTTTGGAAAGTATTGATAAAATGATCAAAAACATCAGGCCAGTCAACACTATCAAAAACAAAGAAATGGTTTGGAGGCAATTTTTACAATTTTGTGATGAAAAGGGTTATATTTTCGATGCCACTACTGCTGAAGAAACTCTCAACGATATATTAAAAGACTGGGGCTTCAACATGAAGAGAAAAGATGGGCAGGCTTATAAAGAGAGTGTAGTGAAGGTTATGTGGAATCAAACCGCTAAGATCTTACAAGAAAAATATTTTAATGACTTCAACAGGAAGTGGATCCATTCAAAGGTCTAAAATTCAAATCTGCTTGGGATGCTAGAGATTCTACGAGACGTTTGATACAGGCAATCCCCGAGAAGAGAACAATGAGTGCTACTCCATTAGAAATTGACGAATTTGAAACACTTGTCAAACTTTGGGATGAAGAAACACCAGAGGGTTTACAAAAAAAGTTTTTTTCTTATAGCTTCCATGGAGTTGGTCTGGAGGGGATGCGAAGGGTGCACTGCACTGACCCATCACTTTAAAAACGAGCTGAATGCAGATGGGAGCCCCACAGGTAGAATAGAATATAATCCCATTTTCACAAAAACTACACAAGGCGGAGCCAAGAAATGTGCCACCAGTAAATGGTTATCGGAGAACTCCAGTGAACCAGCGAAATGCCCAGTAAGATTATTTACTAAATTAATTTCGAAGAGGACTGAGAAAATAAAAACTGATAGATTGTTCCTTACTCCAAACCTTTATTGGAAAAATTTCAGCAATAATGGTTGGTACAAAGATTCACCAATTGGCAGGAACGAATTTTCAAAATGGATGAAACAATCTGCAGCTAAAGCTGGACTAGATACGAAAAATAAAAAGATCACGAATCATTCCAGTCGAGCTACAGCAGTGTCCGTTCTGTCGAAATCTGGGCTTGATAATCAAGCAATTATGAAGATGACTGGGCATGCAAATCCCCAATCCATAAAACCATACTTGCAGCTGGATTCCGAACACCACAGCAATATCATGAAGAAGATGAGGAAGGAACACACACCCCCATCCATAGTGGTTCATGATAGTGCAGCTACCGACTCACCTAATAGAGTTATACTGTAACGTTCACGAGAACTTTACAGGCCTCCTTCGGGCCGTTTACAATAATGTATTATTTTTTTTTTATATATAGCTAACTAGAATAACAATAATTTGTTTTAGCGTATATAGAGCACGAGACAAGGCAATTCAACACTGCGTAGAGAGAAAGAGAGAGAGAAGCCGTGAACATACCCTCTAATAGGTCCGCGAAATCACGTGATGCGCGAAACTGTCCCCTCACGGTTAATTACCGAAAGTTCAGGCAGATGAGCGACGAACACGCTAGATATCGGCTCCTTAATAGGGAGACGCGTATATTATTTTGTTTTTCGGCAGACCTTTGCGAAAATCGCGCCACAAAAAAAAACTTGTGTAACGGTTGTGCCACTATTGTGCGGATTCAGGACTGTCGTGAGGATTAAAAAACGGATTTCCCGAAACAAGTACCGGCCTCCGATAAGTCTCTCTCTCGCGGGAAATTCGCCTCCTATGTCGTTTCGCCGTTTGTTTTCTTTTTGTATTATTAACTTATCTTAACATTTTTACAAAATATATTTTAATATTATAAATTATTCGGGTTCATTATTGCCTGGTAACTTTCGTTCTGATCCCGATCCCTCTCCGCGGTCGCGGATGCATTTTTCTGCGTACTGACTCCGGTCAGGGCTAATAGTTTTCTTTTTTTTAACTTATCAATTCGCCGTTCCGGCAGAATTTAATTTCTTTTGGACAGAGAATAGTTAACGTGATATATAAGACGTAAAGAAACGTTACAATACATGACCTTGGAGCTGCCCCTGCACCTATCGTTTCTTTAAAAACTTCTAGCAACATTTATAATAATTGTATCTTTAATTGCACAAATCTTAAAATGAATTAATAAAATAAATTTGGCAGTTTCTCTGTGTATAAATTGGAAAAAATAAGTATAAATAAAACTTCTAAATTCATATATTCGTCTCTCCTCTCTGCTCAGCTGTAACCTCAATTACCGCACTCTGTTTGACTGAAATTCAGTCACAAAAAATAATCCGCCGAATACCCCTCGACCTTAAAAATTAATCGCAATATTTCCGATAATTTTGAAGGTCTCGGGATATTACTACTGATAACTATAAAGCACTTGTTTCAATTTCTCATGCGATTCTCATAAGAATCCTACTTAAAATTTTTCGCAGGGATCAGGTAAGTCTCGTTTAAACAATGACCTACTGTATTTTGTGGTAAAAATCTACAATTTACCATACCAATTTTTGTTTTCTTCGGAAGTCGCGGTTTTCTTACGATCAACCGGCCGGCCCCGGTGATAGCTCCCCTGGATACAATTTTTATCGAATTGAAACAAGTTATGCCTGAAATTAAAGGTATCGAGTCGGTTTTAGAGAGTTATTATATTATATATTATTATATTCTATTTTAGAACTCTCAGCTATTTTATAAAGTTCCCCTTGACACAATCTTCATCGAATTGAAACGGGTGATGGCTCCAATTATACTGATTAATTACAGGTATTTTCAATACCTGCAACTTTATCACTATAAGCATATTGCTACCTATTAAGCGAAACAAGACCAACGCAAAAAACTGCGAAACTGGCAGTTACTTCTTACGATGACTTGGTTCGAGCGCCTGGGTTGTTATTGCATCCAGGCACTCAGTTAGTGAACCAGATCCGTTGAAGTTTTTCGTGCGATCCGTGGTTTGTATCCGTGTTTATTAATAATAATTTATATTAAAATTGTAAAATTTTTTAAAATTACGAACTCATTAATATTTAAATGTATATTTTAAAATGTGGAAATATTTATTTAATTATCATTATATTTCGCTATCTACCGAACGCGGTGTCAAGAATCACGGAGGTGGCGGTTATTGATATCAGTCGGTCTACAGTGTAGACATGTATGCAACATCGTTAGATTTGTCGCCGAGCCGGTAGGAGCGAACGTGACGCTCTCGGCTGAGCTTTCCATCAGCTAACTAAGTGGATTTCTATTGCATACATCTATGTGAAGTTATTACATGAAATGCTTGTTCACCATGCTCTTATATCTAATATTTTTGTTCAATTTAAAATATAATTTAATTTCCTACTATTGTACGAAATGAATTTTAAAAATAAGGAAGAAGTGAATTTGTTGGAGGAATAGGAAGATGATATGAATATTGATGGATCAAAGTCTAATAAACAAGTCGTAGGATGCTTACTTTTTCTCCATACAGAAAAAAAAAGTCTGTACGCGATGCATTGAAAAAATGTATCGACAAAATTATATTAATGTGTTATAAGATTAATATTCCAGTACGTGCGAAGAAAAAAATCAGTTATTAAACGGGAAAAACTATTTAATCGCTGAATTGTGTTGAAAAAGAGTTCATTACGGCGCAGTAAAACCCAAACGGAAAATGGATATGGATTGGATATGGATATGGATATGGATATGGAAATGGATTCAAAATTTTGTGAATATTTGGAGGATTAGTTTGATATTGTTCATAACAATTTATTAAATATTATAACAGCTGATGAAGTGAAAGCGTTTCTTCTAGCCAAACGGGAAAAAGGATGCTAAGGTTAACTTTCATCTGCCAGCAAAAAACAAGTTCTTAAAAGAAAAATAATAAACGTTGAAGCTCTTTTAAAAAAGACGGGAATAACCGAAACTAATGAAAGTGTAAAAAAAATCGTTTTGTACGGACGTCAGTGATGTTAATAGCAGTCATCCTACTTCAAGTTCTGTTTCTATATGTGGTCGAACAACAATTTTAACTTCCTCTCCACTGGCTACATTAGATCGAACAACGACTTCCTATCGAACAGCATTAATATAATTATAGGAGAAACTGTCAAAGTCCTTGGTCATGACATAAATAATATTTCTTTAAGTAGAAGCACTATTTGTCGAGAATGCCAAAACATCGGAAAAACGTTGCTACTAATATCCAGTTAAACTTTATACTCCTGAAGTTACCTCAATTATTCATTGGGATGGAAAGCTTCTACAATACCTTACTACTAAAGATAAAGTTGACCGACTACCAATACTGGTAGATACAAATTCACAACTACTGACTGTACCTAAAATTGACTCTGGTACTGAAAAAACGCAGGCTTTTTGTCTTAGAAGCTTTAAATAAATGGAATATTAAGAAAAAAGTGCAAGGAATATGTTTTGATACAACAAGTTCTAACACTGACCGAAAGGCTGGCGCCCTTATCATCCTTGAACAGATACTTGAACGTGATCTACTTCATCTTGCATGTCGACATCATATCTTGGAATCAAAAGCTGCTGCGGCATTCTCAAAGATCATGGGCCCTTCTTTATCTCCCGATATCCTTTTTTTTAACAATTCCAAAATCAGTGGAATACATTAAATCATATGCAATATAATGATGCTTACATAGATCAGGATACGTTTGAAGCAATTACTGAAATTTAAGTAGGAATAATGAATTTTTTATATAATATTTTAATGGAAAAAGAAACTCGTGACGATTCTCTCGAATTGATCGAGCTCACCATGATATTTCACCATGGTGTTTATTTTTCAGCACCAGGACCGATGCGTCAAGCTCGATGGATGTCTAAAATTTGTTACTCCTTTAAGGTGTGGATGTTTCGTACGCAGTTTCATTTAGAAGAAAGTGAAGAGAAGGGACTCCAAAACCTTTGGATTTATTTGCTATACTTTATGTGAGAAATTGGATAAATGCACCAATTGCTACAAAAAGTTCCTTACGATGACTTAAACTTTCTTCAGTCTCTTGAAGCATTCAAATCAATAAATTCAGCATATTCTAAAGTAAGGGCTCAACAAATGTCCAAACACCTGAGGTACATATCGATACAAAATAAAAATGATATGGTACATGCTATATTTGATCAGGAAGAGGAAGATAACTCTTTGAATTACTCTAGTGTAGATCTAGAAAATATTAAAGATGAAAGTTTTGTACATTTTTCCCCAAATTCAGTAGGTCAGTATTTTCAAAACGATACTTATTTGATAGCTTCCTTTCATTATCTATATCCCAATGGGATAAAAATTCTGATTTTCAAGAAGCAAAAACAAGTAATGTGTTTGAAGATAATAAACGACCATGCGGAACGAGGCGTAGCGTCGATTCAGGAATGTTCTGGAAGATTTACAAACAATTGCCCATAATTAATAAAAAAAAACGTTAACAAAAAATGAAAAATAAAAAATAATAAACAATTAAAACAAATAAAAAACACTAAATAGCCCAAAAATGAAAAAAAATACAAACTCTAAAAATTAAACAAAAAAAAAATGAGTCGATGACCGCCGCGTCCTCGATTCGTGACTCCGGGTTTGGCAGAGAGTGGAATACAATGATAATTTAATAAACATTTGCACATTTTCAAATATAAAAAATTTCATTATTAATAATCACCAAAGATCATTAAAGGATATTTTTTTTACCTATTCACAGGTCAATATTTAAAAACAAATGGTTTCTACTTTGTTCAAATCCGAGTACATTTCTAAGAAATAAAAATATCACACACTTATTATATTTTTTAAAATTGCAAAACGAATTAAATGTATAATTTTTTAAATATTTGTTGTCAACATAGCAATGTAACGCTCATTCAAACAATAAGTAAGTTTACTGATGACTTTCTAGGTGTAGAATAAACCCTCTATGTTATTATTGTACTCGATATAGCGTGTAAGATTGCTTGTATATTTAGCAGTGTTGATCTTGTATCTTGGTTAGGCTGTAAAACAACAGTAATCCTGTTGAGCCTCGACAGTTTCTTATTTTTGGATAACAATAAAGTCGTTTGTTATAATTATTATTATTATTTCTTACGGAGTGGGAAATGCATTTGGCACCATTCCCGACTACGGATTCAATATCAGTGGGGACGTACGGCAAAACTGGGGTCGCGTGAATACCGTAGGTGCTGTGGAGATGATAATTCAACCCCCGGAGAGCCTCATTGTGACGTTGAATACATGCCAAGAGATGCATTACTATCTTAACATGACATCCACACGACCTACAAAGCGTACTCTGCACCGCCTGGTGTAAAATGGTGTGGCGGTACTCTAAAGTATTGACGACCCCATCCTGGCATGTGAATATAAAAACCTCGGTCTCGAATTTCAAGCCGGCTGATCTTAAGAATGAAAAGGTTATCTCTGCCGACACGACAAGTTGTTGGACATTTCGAAACAAGTCTTCATGCAATGGCTTGTCAATATGCTTTCCCTCCGAAATACGGAGTTGTTCCCTCCGTATGTTGGCCCTGAGACGCACTGGCCATAGATTGATAACTGATTCAGCTTTCTGGGCACCACTACGTTCCACGTTGAAAACCAGACCGAGGTTTCGCGCCGCTCGTTCCGGTCTTCCGGGATGGTCCGGTCTTCACCTTTAGGAAAAATTGACATCAGCCTTTCAATGCTGGAAAAATGCATCGATTGGATTGCAATTAATTCCTCGAATGTAGTCATGTCGTTTCCTGTAGTTTTCAGTGAAGAAGTTGACATCCGACGAGAATAACGTCGTGATCACACGTCTTAGGTCGCAGGCGTTTTTCGATTCAATCCTGAAAGTTCTGCTGGCTGCAGGATCAGACTTCACAGAAATTTGTGGGAACAGCTGGCACTCATGAACCGTGCCAGGCGTCGTCGGTCGCGGCGGCTAGAAATCGGCGGCGAGCGAAGAAGCAAATGACGTCATGTGCAGCGGAATGGAACGAGCGAATCCGTTAGTGCCAGAGGGGGCCAACGAGTTTACTCGCCAAAGAGGGGCGTCTGGATGATGCGAGCCAGATGGGGATCAGCGGAGCGGCAGTCCTAGAGAGGGGCTGAAATGGAGTTCTAGAAATGGCGAAATTCCAAAAATAATCCCCAACCAACAAATAATCCACAAACTTCGTGGCAACACTGAATTTATGCACTATATCCTTTTATGCAATGGTTTTTAGGCACTGTTTACACTGTATCCAATGTCCACGCGCGTTCCAAGCACTGATCGAAAGGGTCCTGGCAGGATCGCCAAAATTATGTCGTCATGGGGACTCGAACGCAGAACCTTCGGAGACGTTCAAGTTACGAAACAAGGCGGACGCATTAGCCATCGTAACCATCTCGCCCCCTTTATTATTATTATTATATACTAAAATTTGCGATTTCGTGAATGTTTTTAACAATATTACACATTTTGGCCAACTCCAGATTTATAGGTGGTGAAAATGTCAATGAAAGAATTGGGATAAATATGCGCGAAATTTTATTTGTGCTTCAAAGGTGAGTCAGTCCATGTCAAATATATTAAAGTTGTGGCTGGTATCGCGGAATTCAACGAAAATGAAATATTTGATAGGTGTGAGAAATATCGTGGTAAATATTTCTCTAAAATTTTTAAAGTGACAGCTGCGACGTCATATTAACTGAATTTTTTTAAATTCAGATATCTACTTTTCAAAAAATAGGAATGAAATGGAACTAGGTGCATTTGCCTTATACAAATGTGCACTTCTATATGAGAATTAAACAATTGGACTTTTTTTTTATTTGTCAGGATTTCGGCCCAAAATATTTTTTAACTTCAATTGTAATTGACTTTATTAACTTTATTTTTTAATCGGCTTCGTGGCTCAGGCACAAAACAAAAATTGCCGGGGGGTCTTCTCGTTCTAGAATTATGATTTTTGAAAGAGCGCAACTCACTGTGCTGAACTATCCTCCGCGGCACTCTATTTGATGTGCGATTGTGATAGACTCTTCTCGTAGGAAGTAAGAAATGTTTAAAAATTAAATTTAAAAACAATTGCATTTTTCACAAATGTATTCTGCCGTAATTTATTGAACACTGCGTTTTATAAAGAAAATACAATCAAACATTTTTCGTAATAATGTATTCAGATATCTACATTTGTGATCAACAATAATCATTGAACCACGTGGAGGTACCGAAAATCTGGCCCCTATTTTTTTTGCTTTTTCCTTTTTTATTAGATCTTTTGTTAATTTTTCTTCATTATTTTTTTTAGTGTTTTTAGTTTTTTTATTTGAAAATATTTACTATTTAGAAGACTATTCGCAACACTTTTGTTTTTGTAAATGCTGGATATTTACAACAACAGATTCTGATGAAGAATTTTGCAACAAACTGATTCATATTTAATGGTGTAAAAGAATGAATGTCCCTTGTTCCCATTATTGTTATCGATTTCGCAAACCTGTCCTGTAAAATTTTATAGTTATTTTTGTAATAAGTGCGTAAAATTGGATTTTATGCACCGAGTGTGTTTGACGTACACGAGGGCTGGCGTAGCCACCCCGAGTGCTTCTCGAAAACACGAGGGTGTAAAAACTTACGCCCGTGCTGCAAACAAAATTTTTCGTATTTTACTACGCGTAAAATTGTCCAGAAAAGACGCATCGAGATGTGGTCAGGGCAACCGGCGGGAGGCGTTGGGGGGTTCGGAAGGCGGCGCCCCCCGAAATAAACAAATGTTTACCATTAAGAATAAGCAGAAACATTAAGTACCGGCCCAAAGGGTCAAAAATCGACATGATAAATCGGAGAAATTCGTGTTTAGTAGGTCGCCGCAAACCATCGGCGATGTCGGTTGGAATCGCGTCACTTTTAAAGTTAAACCCTAGAGAACCTCTCTCTGTGTCCCAATGCATCCCCAACACCTTTTCATTATTGAAATGTTTAAGGGCATTTAGATGGGAATCGACTTTAATACGCCCTCGACATTCGAGGCCCAACCATGCATGGCAAAGCCTCTTTTCAGATTTATTTCTTGAATGTCTCGGACGATTTCGATCGCTTCCTCGACCGAATCACAACTGGCTAGCGAATCATCGATGCAGGTTTGTCGACGAATTTTCGACGCGGCTATCGGATTAATCGAAGATAACGATTCGGCGTTTCCATTTTTAATATACAGGGTGTACGAAAAGTCCCGGGACGGTTGAATAACTTTCAAAAGAATAAAAATTTCAAAAATCGCCGAAACACGTGATTCGATTTTTCAAACAAGCTCTTGTGGGGGGTTTCGGCCCCCAACCTCAAGGGGGGCGGGGGGCACGAGGGGGGCACGAGGGGGGCCAAAAATCTTAAATGGCAACATGGTTTGAGTGGGGGCTCATTTGAAAGGTATTTTCGAGACGAATTCAGATCACTGGTCATAGAGGGCGCTGCGATCATTTTTCGGAGAGATACAAGTAAAAGAGGTTTTTAATGTAACGTTCAGAAACGGGTTGACACCCGTTTAAGAATATTGTTTTACACGATTTTAAGTTTTTTAAGTTTTTTAAGAATATTGAATTACACGATTCGGCGACTTCGAAATTTTCATTTTTTCAAACGTTAGTACGTCTAAGATCTGAAAAAGTAAAAAATCTCTGCGAAAAATGATTGCAGCGCCCTCTATGACCAGTGATCTGAATTCATCTCGAAAATACCTTTCAAATGAGCCCCCACTCAAACCATATTGCCATTTAAGATTTTTGGCCCCCCTCGTGCCCCCCGCCCCCCTTGAGGTTGGGGGGCCGAAACCCCCCCTCAAAAGATAGCTTGTTTGAAAAATCGAATCACGTGTTTCGGCGATTTTTGAAATTTTTATTCTTTCGAAAGTTATTCAACCGTCCCAGGACTTTTCGTACACCCTGTATAAATACCCGCTGTAGGATAACGACTTTGAACCAAATAGTGAAGTGGCCATTCGATATTCTACAGGCGGATTGGTCTTATCAGCTCCGCGCCAAAGGAAGCGTTGGGAGTCTCGATCTTCTGTTCTCAGCTTCACGCGCAAGAACATGTCACTTATATCGCTTTTAAACCCGACTCGTATCACCGAATTTGGCCGCTGCATAAAAAACAGAAGAATTTTCCTGGGCTTATTGGGATTCGTCACGCCAAAATGCGGCAGATACCACACTCGTTGCGATCTAACTAGGTTTCTATGTTTCGAAGTCTTTTTAACGCGCCTAATCGATTATCCGAAAATATAAAATCGTGTGTCTTTCACATCAAACCCGTTTCCCAATAATTACCTACCCTTCGGGTGCGTGAATCAAATATGGAATTAGCGCGTTCGATGTCTGGCGTTATCCTTTCTATATTTAAAATTCCCAGAGAATCTACTGTGAAAGATTCGCAAAATATGTGGGACAATTCGTCGTCATAAGATTGAACCGGCGGATAGGTCGACTCATAGTTTTTGAACATGACACATGCCGCGTATCGTTGCCGAGAATGACGTTTCGATGACACATAACTATGCACCAGCCAGCCTAAAGGGATTAGGGAAGCGTACAGAAATTCGGTCGTGGTCCCTCGTTGGTCGCAACTAGCCAATAGGTGAGCGATACCTTGATCGATTAATACTTTCGGAATTCCGACCGTATATAAATTAATTTCAATATCTCGCAAATGAGGGGCACGACAGATTAGATCCCAGTCGACCGTTTGTTTTGGTAATACGAGGTTATCGGAGGTATGCACTCCCGTAATCGCGTGGGTTTCGAAATTTCCGACTATATTTAAATCGAACCTTTCACTGTTTAAGGTTAATTTTGATCCCGGCGAAAGTCCCGGTAGGGAAAGCAAAACCTTTGAACCATTCGCACCGATCTCGCGCGCGATGTTCGAATCGATTAACGGAATCGTCGATCTTTCGTCCATTAACGCATAAGTAGATACTTTAGGACCTAGCAGAACCACGGGAAGAATTTTAAGTAATACTTGTTCATAACCTAGTCATAAATTCGTCATCACCGATTGAACGTCACTAGTGGTATTCGCATTTTCAATCGCGTTTGTTTTTGCATATTGTCGTCGCGGTATCGAAACGTCCTGATTCGAATTTCTAACCTCGCTGCGCTTTCTTTTCGCATTTTTCGATAGGTTTGACGGTTTGGGGTTACACAAAAGTTGGTGATGCAAGCGTTACATCCGAATTCAGAGCAACGACGTTTGGTTCTACAGTCGGAAGCGCGATGGTCGTAGGCTAAACACAAAAAGCAAAAATTTCGTTCCTTTGCCCATCCCCGAGCGGGTATCGATAGCTTTCGAAACACGTAGTCAAATTATGCGAAGTATTTGTGCAAAAGGCGCAATACGGCTTATTGTCGTGGCGGACGGTTTATAACAATGGTCTCGACATCGCTGTATTCGTATGTACAGTCCGTGACGGATTTCGAACGCGATTTACACTTCACGGTTTCTCACCCAAGAATCTTCCCGATCGATTAGCCATTTCAGCGCGTTTATATAAAAACTTCTACGTGAAGGTCCTTGGCGCCGTAATCGAATTTCAAATTCAAACTCAAATTTTGAACAACCAGAAGATTGATATATTTCTCCGGACTCGCACTCGAGTTTCCATCGTAAATATGCAATACCGTCAAGCCCCGAATGACTCCTTATCGTAAGCGCCGACTTCAAGGCGCCCCGATCACAATCGAAGACATCACAATCAAAATCCCTAAGAGTCATCGGCCAACTTCGACGGGCCGGGTTAGCCTTCTCTCACGACCCTTGGATTTCTCTTTGAAGAGGCAACTCTATCGGAGCAATGTGCACCGTTTCGTTAGTTCCACTTATTTCGAGTAGCCGAGAGAGCGCTAGCGTCGCTATTTATTTATTTATTTATCTTGCGTTTTGAGTCTGTGCGCGCGCGATGATGACCACGCTGATCATAACGATATGGCGGTGATCACGACAATGATCATGACAATGGTCACGGTAATGATCATGCTGATTTTGACCATCCCGTAATTTTTTGGCAGGAGGTGACCAAATTCAATACTTTGTCCAGACCTATGTTCCTGACCGAAGTAAAATATGTATCTATGGAAATAATATATTTCAGAAAATTAAAAAATATGAACTGATATTGTGGACATCAAACATATTTTTCTTAGATTTTGTAGAATATTTTTTGCAGAAGAGGAAACACTGAGAATGATTTATAATTTACATTTACTAAAGAGAAAGAACATTTAAGTTAATCAATTATATTAGTAATTAAATTCTTTACATCAACAATTATCCATAAATACGGGAGATTTTGAAAGAAGTTGAAATTTTGATCCTAATTATGAAAAATTATGTCGGACGCGGCGACGGGAAAATGGCACACGTGGACGTGTCAGACGGGGAAGTGTCCAAACGAAGAAATGTCCCGATACCGAATATCTTATGTTCTGACAGAAACTTTCATTAATATCGTTAGATTATCTTCGTAATAAAATTAGGCTAGGATCTAAAAACTATTTCCTCTGCGAAACTTTCAAAATTAATTAAGATAAAATTAATTTCGAAATAACTTTTGTACAACCTATCAAGTTCTATTTTTGCTGAAATTATCAACTTTTCAATTACAATTATTGCTATTATTCTATAGACAAAAACGGATTTTAATAAACTTTCACAACTCTAGTAGCAATTATTGACTGGAAATGTTACATTAGTCTTGATAGGATAAATAAAATTTGAAGCATTTTATTGAAAATTTTTCCAATTTATTACATATATTTGATATATTTTGATCAAATTTAAAATGTGTAAATTAATACCACCTTAATTTATCATCGTTTCGATCGATCTCGTACTACGTTGTAAATTCGTAAATTTTTATGCGATATATCTTAAAACCTAAGAAATCACGGGATTTAGGTACTCTCCATTTTACCATAATGTAATTGAAATTTTTTAAAATGTTTTAGTGTCTTTATTTATAAAACAAACGGATATTACCGAAAACAGCGATTAGTCTAATAATTAAGTTAAGAAAGTTAAAATCAGACGAACGCAAATCAGTCATTTTGTATTTGTCCCAAAAATGTTCATGACGAATATATTCAAGGACAATTACAATCATCATCAGGAGTTTTCGTATTAATTTGCTTGAAATACTCTTTATAGATGAATGGAACATTCTGGAAAATATATCCGGAATTTATAAACTTCTCTAACTTAAATGGAAACATTATTACAGGCAGTTAATATAATATAATACAGAGTTTAAAATCCGATATATAAAAATAGATGTTATAGCTGTTTTTATTATTACAAATTGCTCGGATAATGAAAACAGAAAAGAGAAAGATTAACGATGTGAAAGATACAAAACACACAAGAGAAAGTATTGTTTGAGTTACGTTATAATTCTTAGTGGTTTACTCTTGAATATCCAATATAACAATGGTGATTGTAAATAAAATTACGGGATTGAAAAAACTACCAAAGTACCCGGACAATCTATCATACAATACGGAAATATTAGTGAAATATTGTTGTAGCCATTCATGATATGTGCAATCGCTTATTGTTTAGTTTGCGCAATTGGTTCTCAAAATGTGCGCAGGATGGATTTAGATGGGGGTCGTATTTGAAGGGAGAGCCCGCTCTACTGTGTCAATTTCATTCTTACACGCAAGAAGATCGAGTTGAAAGTGCCAAGAAGATTCTAAAATACATCATGAAGGTTAGTTTTTGATTTATTATGGGTATATTCCTCGGATTTCCAAATTGTTTTAAATAGTTATTGTCTGATATGATATAATATTTATATGCTATACTGCAAATATTTTCTTCCATACACAGGATGTGTTAATTTCATAATGTTCTACATATGGATGTATCTGACATTACACTGAGAACTCATTATTGGCATTTGAAAAGAACATAAAACAAGTGAGGGGCTACATACGTGTTGTGCATTGTTATTAATTTCTAATTTGACGACGTGCTTTAATTTTGACACACTGAACTAATAATTAAATCTGTTATATACATTTTGCAATTAAGATTCGGACCGTGTTCGACGTTAGCAGTCAATTTGTCAAATAGTGAGTATCTTACGTATGTTTAAATGCATATTGTCTTCACATTAAGTGAAGTTTCCCGATTTCTTGTATATGATATGTTCTAAAGTGAAACGAAGTACTAAGTTAACACTTTAAGAAATAAACAGTTTGTATTTTCTAAATAGAAATGAATTGTACTTTACTTCTAAATTAATATGCCACTATTTATATTTTGAATTATTGCTTCGGGCATGCGTCTATACAACTTATAATTTGGGATCTGAAAACATTATAAACTGCACGATAGGTGCAAAAATTGCCTAAATATAAATCTGCTCAAGTTTAACACGCATCTGCTATTAATACTAATGAAATAGCTAATATTTAATATTTTACAATCATAACAATATTTGTGGATGTAGTTTTAAATACGTAATTTTTGTAAATTGCTTTATGTTTATGATTTAAAGTTAGTTGATTTATGTACATAATAAAGAAATGATAGATTATGTACTTCAAATTATATTTCCCCGGGTGATGCGACGGTATAGCCAAATTTTGTATATGATTTTTTATAAATGTCATAATCCTGTCAATTCTAACGTACATAGCATGTCATCTACAAATAGCACCATCATTGGCCATACAGTTTTAAATACGTAATATATAACTTAATTTTTATTATGTAAATAAATCGAATCACAACAAACTATAAAAATTAGGCAATTTTTATATTTCAAATAATATATATTTAACAATCATCACCTAGAATTTTAACATTCCAAAATATGAACATATCCCTCTTCTATAACGCATACAATAAAACATATAGAAATTTTAATTTTCAAATTTACTGTCAGCTTGACCTATGTAAATACCTCTGTATTTTGAACACCAAAAAATACTTATCAAACATTGTATTCCACTAAATTTTCGATTATAGTTTTGATATATATTACCAGCTCTTATAAAACATTATGTCATCTCATTAAACACGAAATTTTCTGTAAAACATAATATATTGGTTTGATTGAAAGTATTTAGATGTTATTAGGCTGTAATGCATTCTTCCACTAAATATGGAGTTTTATACCATTTGCCCGTGTTGCACATTCCCGCATTCGTGAAATCTGAATATTTTATGATTATGTGAGGTCTACAATATTTAATATTATTATAAATCAGCTTATATAATAATTGCATGTATATTAGACGTTATATTAATGATTTTATTAAATGCGAAATAAAATAAAAAATATAGTTTATACATTTTAAGATTAAAATATTTGTTTCCAAGCATTCCTTCTTAGAATCCATTTCAATGAAATATAATAAATGTCAAATTATTAGAAATTATACGAACAAGACAGATTTTCTAAACGATAATTGACAAAAGTGCTCCTATGGGTATTACTAACATGAAACCGTTATGTAACCACCATAATATTCCAACTCCTTCGGAAAATGAACATGTTCAGTAAATGCATAAAAACTTCTTGACACTTCAGGAAAAATTACCCATTTTTTTAACTCTATAGATAAAGTGACAAGAACAAATCACCAATTCCCGTACAATAATATTAAAAAATATCTTTAGTTATTACGCATGAAATATTGATCTTTAACGAGTCTCTTCCGTCGAGTGACAAATCCCCCACTCGTTAAAAATAAAATGTCACCCTTGATACATCATAAAGTATTCAAACCTCTGAATTAAATATATTTAACAGATGCTTGATTTCTCAGTGCATTTTTTCACTATATGCTCAAAAGTTTTTTGGGAGCGAAGTATAAATCAAACGAATATGACCAAAAATTCAATATTTATTATACCGTACACAACACGCTTTTGAATTTTTGTATCATGTTCGTCCTTGAAATTAGAAAATAAGTCAAATTACTAAAATGAGGGAGTAAGAGCTAATCGGTGAAGTGGATATGTTTAATATTTCATGATGTATTCATATATGTGTGTCCC
Organism: Trichopria drosophilae; assembly: GCA_030407085.1. NCBI lineage: Eukaryota > Metazoa > Arthropoda > Insecta > Hymenoptera > Diapriidae > Trichopria > Trichopria drosophilae. The sequence continues at coordinate 128,146,395 of CM059583.1, read as the reverse complement.
CGTTTTATTCGCTTTACATATGACCAAATATACTCTCAATTAAAAAATATAATTCTCATACGCTTAAGAGAATTAATACTTTTAAGAGAAGGAAAGAGTTACCTTTGAATAGTTCTCTCGTAACATTGAATCTGAAAAAAGAGATTATTTTCATCCCATTATTTTTTAAAAATCCAAACCCGAAAATGCTACATTAATTTTACTTCATTGACACCGATTTGCAATCGACAAATTGGCACAAACGCTTTAAAAGGAAAATATAAGAAGCTTGTGAAAATAAGGAATTTTGGTCCATGCGACAATAAGTATCCCTGTCGCATTTGCCGATGATTTCACGAGCCATATCCGCGAGATTTGATACGATACTAAAATAAGGCTAGGGTGTGTATACCGCAACGTATTAAAATCAAAAAGATACTTTATCATCAATCCCTCTTTCTACGTCTGTGTTAGCATTTAAAAAAAAAATAAAAATAAGAACCACAATACTACCCAAAAATTATCTAAATTGCGAGTGCAAGGAAATATTGCAATTTCGTACATTTTATAAAAGTTGAAATGAATTTATAGAATCTTTATTACATCATCTTTTGTATGATTTCGAGTAATATTATTCGCTTATTGCACTATTAAAGTAGTTATATTATAATAATTGTAAATTGTATTAAAAGGCTTTCGCTGGAGTTTATTATGAGTCAGGTTCGGGAATATTGAAATTTGATTTGAATGAAATAATATGGTAGAGAAAACTGATTAGATAAATCACTGAAATTAAATGAAATTGGAAATATAGATATTATCGAAATTATTTAACAAATATCTGAACAACAAATTTCAAAGATGTCATGTATTTATAGTAATTAATAGTATACAAACAGTTTAACCTTTTTAAAATGCCCTTATTAGAAATATTTCGAACTCAGGAAAAAAAAGATTGTGGGTGTAGGGCAAATGATGGTTAATCTTAAACAAAGAAATCTAACACGATGTCACGCTCGTCAGGAAGGTTATTTTTTTCCATCTGACCATGGTGACATATCTTTAGGCATCTCTATAATCTGCGAGTTTTTGCTTAGACATAGTTTTAAAAATGATGAACTTATAAAAACATGAAGTATTGATCAATGCCTCCGATGTCTAATATGCTGCCGTCAGAGGCACGAAACCGGAAGTTACTTTTTTATTATTTAATGAATTTACTTTATTTAGTATGAATTCTTTTTTTTAATTGTGTAATGGTACTCAGAAGCAGCCTATACTTGTCCCAAGTAGTGGGATACGTATCAATGAATTTTTAATGTTGTATGAATTCAAATGAAATACGATGCTCTACATTAAATATAGTCTATTTCTAGATCACTTGAATATCTAATTAATGCAATATGAGGAATTGCAACTTAACGCAGCAATATGGAGTGTCTCGACAAATTGTTGAATGCATTCTAAAATTGAACCCCTGGCTATCAAAAGGAGATACGCGCGAAACGCCGGAGAATTTGTTGGCCCCTCGCGAGGCCTCGGCTCGTAATTTTTTGACTTTCAAATTTTAAAGTTTTCATTAGATATCTTAATTGGAAAATTAATTACGCGAATTTTTCGTTAAAATAAAAAATTTCTATCCCTCTACTTTTTAATATAATCGCAAAAAACCAAATTATTCGAAATATAAAATAACTTAATTATTTTCTCTTTAACTCGTCATATCTTTTACAATAATTGGAATTTTTTAATGAAATTTTTAGGGAATATGCACTATTCTATCTACAAACTAAAGTATATTTCCAAATTATGGTTAGGTATTACGGAAATTTTTTAAAAATCGGTTTTTGTTTTACTGCACAAAATTGACATTGAAAGCTTCAAACACTTCCGGAGTTAATAAAATAGAATTTTTTAAAAATTTCCGTAATAACTAACCATAATTTGGAAAAATACGTTAGTTTGTAGATAGAATAGTGCATATTCCCTAAAAATTTCATTAAAAAATTCCAACTATTGTAAAAGATATGACGAGTTAAAGACAAAATAATTAAGTTATTTTATATTTCAAATAATTTGGTTTTTTGCGATTATATTAAAAACGAAGAGGGATAGAAATTTTTTATTTTAACAAAAAATTCGCGTAATTAATTTTCCTATTAAGATATCTAATGAAAACTTTAAAATTCGAAAGTCAAAAAATTACGAGCCGATGCCTCGCGAGGGGCCAACAAATTCTCCGGCGTTTCGCGCGTATCTCCTTTTGATCGCCAGGGGTTCAATTCATATGTCACTTCGTTAGTTTACAAAAAACGAAGTGCCATTGAATGTAATCCGATCAAAATGCTTCGAAAATATTTTTAGTGAGGGCAGCCAAGTTTTTGACAAGTTAATTGGAGCTTGGAATAAGAGACTATAAATATATTAGCGATATTTTATCCATTTTTAAACTTGATTGAGTAAGATTTAATGCAATAATATTTTTTTATTAAATCTTATTTTTATGAAAAAAACGTTTATGATTTCTTTCTATTAATTTTTTTGTATTTTCATTACTTGCTAAAAAGATTTGGTGGAGTTAAGAATGTATAGAAATTTTGTCTTTCTCATTATTGCATATAACATTAGACAATGGTTTCTTTCATTACACAGAACTTGGCCTTATTACGTGATTTCAGTGCTTTTTTTTGTATAATACATAAAATGTTTTTTTTGGGGATTTCATAACTTTTTGTGAATATAGTTAGCACAAATATACTATCTGTGATACAGTCATTTAAAACATTTAAACTTCTTCTAAGCAAATAACACATAAATCCTTTGTTTCGTTTGTTCTAATATTTTCGTTGACATGAATCCACGACTTGCCATCGCATAACAAGAAAATACAAAGATATGTAAATAAACAAAATATGATCATATAGGAAAACAAGGATATAAAAAGAACAAATTTATGACATTGGGTGTATGTCATATTTATAGGTATGCAGAAATCAATGTCAAAATAGTATGTTATGCAACAAGCGAGTAATTACGGTTATATATTTTTTATACATAATATATGTAACAACTGTGTAAATATATGGAAATACCGACATATAAAACAATGAAATAATTATGGCAATACTTGTTCTTGAAAAGCTACAAAGTTCATGATTATATCTCTGGTTTCCAAATTATTAATTTTAACCTAACGCTTTCTCAATAACATAAATGAAATCGATATAAAACTTTAACATATCGTTGAATTCGCAGGCCGTTATTTACTTTTATCTTATTCAAATAACTTTTTCCCAATTTGTCCCGCCATCATAGATCCGCCATTTTAAATGTTGAAAATCTGAGGTCATATTCGTAATCAGCGATCCTGAAAATTCCTGTAGTAATAAATTGGAAAGAAAACTGTGTACAAGGCTGCGCAACGCTCTTGGTCAGTTTCACTTTTTACACTTATCACGCGTCACTTACATTGTCAATATCTCGCAAATTCAGAAGTATTAGCAAATTCTATATTCACAGTTCTAATCTGAAATAACGACATAATTAAATGGTGTTAAGTGTTTCTTGGGTATTATTATTAATTTTTGTAATTGAATGAAAAAAATAATTTCATATTAAAAATTCATTATCATATATAAGACTAAATAAAGAATAGGGGAGTTTAAATATTGCTTTCATATTGAAATTACAATATTTTATGTTTTTCCCCACAACGTCTGCCGTTCATACAGCACCCTTCTATTGCAGGATCTACATACTTATGTACAAAATGACCGACACACACATTTCTGTGATAAATTATTCTAAGTTTAGTTGTACAGAAGCATACGTAATGAACTATGCAAATAACATTTTCTTATTTAAATACCTCTTGTGAAATGTTCTCCAGATACCTCAATTCGAGAGGTGGTAGCGCATGACATTTTATGATGTTACCGCTTTAAATAAATATATGTAGATTCATTAATAAACTAATGGATTTTAGTAACAAAAATAATAAATTTTATGTCTTGTAATAATATTCAAACCAATTTCAAGGGTTGTAGACTACACTGTTAAATATATCATCAAATTTCATGTACATTTAATGTACAGTATATTAACTTTTCTAAAGGTGTATATCTATATATTAAGTATATATAGATATAGAAAGTGACGAATTAATGTACATGTAACGGAAGCATTTTGGAAGTTTTTGTACAATGTAGAGAAAATTATTGAATTGCGGATATCAAAATAAAGTCTATTAAATAACAGATATGAAGTTTGTAATATATATTTAATACATTTTTTTGTAATTCACAATGCAAAAGTAATAATTTAAAACACTACCCGAACAATCTAGTTTCTTAATTAAGTATACCATCCGAATTGTTCTACGATAAAATTGAAGCCATTTTAATTTATACTTGTATAGAATGAAATTTTAAAGCATTTAGTTAATCAAGCTACTGACATTTTATTCTTATCGGCATACGCGTATGGAATTATCACTGATCACGCACTATAAATTTGATATATTTAACACTGATGATTTCAGAACAACTATCGAGGAGCGGAAACAAAATCGTGCTCTAAAAAAATAACAGAAGGAGTAGCAATATACAGTACCGCTCAAAAGTATGAGCTCACCCTCGCGGAATTTTGGCTAAATTAAAATGTTGATATCTCGTCGTCAACTTAACATACGGGAAAAATAAGAAAATAAAATTAAAGAGGAGACTTTCGGCTTCTCATTCGCGGTGGTTTCATTTCAATATACAGGGTGTCCGAAAAGTATGGAAACACTCAAATATCTCGGAAAATCGACATCGAATCGAAAAAGTAAAAATACACGTATTCAATGGTTTCAAGAGAGCTATCCAGTGACACCTAACACAACCCCCCACCCCCACCCGCTGGGGGTGATAGAGGGGGTAACTTAAAAATTTTAAATGGGAACCCCCAATTTTTATTGCAGATTTTGCTTCCTCAGAAAAAGTTACGTAAATTTTGCCTACCATTATAATTGTTTTTGTTGACAGATGGCGCTGTAATCAACGAAATTAAAAAATTATTCTAAAAAGTTTTAAAAATCTCGCGAAAAACACAACGGATCAAAAAAGTAAAAACACACGTATTCAATGGTTTCAAGAGAGCTATCCAGTGACACCTAACACAACCCCCCACCCCCACCCGCTGGGGGTGATAGAGGGGGTAACTTCAAAATTTTAAATGGGAACCCCCAATTTTTATTGCAGATTTTGCTTCCTCAGAAAAAGTTACGTAAATTTTGCCTACCATTATAATTGTTTTTGTTGACAGATGGCGCTGTAATCAACGAAATTAAAAAATTATTCTAAAAAGTTTTAAAAATCTCGCGAAAAACACAACGGATCAAAAAAGTAAAAACACACGTATTTAATGGTTTCAAGAGAGCTATCCAGTGACACCTAACACGACCCCCCACCCCCACAGGCTGGGGGTGATGGAGGGGGAAACTTAAAAATTTTAAATGGGAACTCCCAAATTTTATTGCAGATTTCTCTTCTTCAGAAAAAGTTACGTAAATTTTACCTATTATAATTATTTTTGTTAACAGATGGAGCTGCAATCTGCGAAATTAAAAAATTACTAAAAAATATTTAACTTGACGTACATGGAATAGCATACCACGTTTTCAGAATTTTAAATAACGTCTTTTGCCTTTAAATATTTCTAGTTTACCGATTCTCACCGCGAGGAGGTAGACGATTTTGAGAATCTTCTGTTTTACTTTTTTTTTTATTTGATTTCTGTTTTTTACCTTTTTTTTATTCTTCACTATTAAATTTTTTTATGTTTTTTTTTTAATGTATTTGCTTACCTTTTCTTCCAGATATTAAAATTCTTTATTCGCTCCCCCCTTGTAATTGTGCATACAAAGTTTTTGACAGAAAAATGAAGAATCGACATCCTTATTCTACGAGGAAGTGAATGTCGTGTATCCGAATAGCGTAAATGGTGACCAAATCCGCATATGGTGTTATGGCTTTCTTGCATGACTGTGATTTTGTATACTTGTGTGAAAGTACTGTAGGTATCGCTTGCGGAAACCCATTGCATACACTCGGTCGATTTTTTCAACTGCCAGTGTTACAGAGAAAGTAGTCAATAATCGAACATCGTCAGCGTCCAAATCAAAACAGCACGTCTTAGTATTAGTTAAGCTCTATTGTTTGAATGAGTCAAGGTCTCGGTTATTTTTCAGCTTTGTGAAAATTACACATGCGAGCGTCACTCTTGTCGAAAACTTGGTCAAATTCGTACCGCAAAAAATCGCAATTCTCTTCGTTCTCGCTATTTGATACTTAATGTAATGTTTCTCTAACATTTGAATTTCTTCTAATTTTTTATATTTCTTTTATTTCTTCATTCTTTGCTTCATATTTCTTCCATTTCGATACATTCTGTATTCTGCCTCCTGTTGTAATTTGGCATACTATGTCTTTGACACAAAAAGAAAGGATCGAAATCCTTATTCTGCGAGGATGCGGCGATAAAAAAAGAACATACGAACAAGTCGTCCGCCAATTTAATGATACCCATCCTGATCGTCTACCTATTTGCAAATCAACTGTTTGTAAGACTGTTTCTCGGTTTCAAGATACTGGCTCTGTCAATGATCGACCAAAATCAGGAAGACCAAAAACGTCCACGAACGAAGACAACAGTTTAGCGGTCTGTGCAAGTGTCGTTGAGGACGTCCATACTTCGGTAAGAAAGATTGCGCAAGCCACTGGTATCGGCAAATCGTCTGTCCATGAAATATTAAAAGCAAATAAGTTCCATCCATATAAAATAAAATATGTACAAGAACTTTCGGAAGATGACTTCGATCGGAGATTAGAATTTTGTGAGGAAATGATGAGACGTTGTGACGAAAATGAATTATTTCCTTTCTGGATATGCTTCTCTGATGAAGCTACGTTTCAGTTGAGTGGAGAAGTTAATAGGCACAACCTACGATATTGGTCGGACGAAAATCCTCATTGGATGAGAGATACTCACACACAACATCCACAGAAAATCAATGTTTGGGCTGGCATTTTGTGCAATCAAATTGTTGGGCCTTTCTTCGTTGAAGAGAATTTCACGGCTGAAAGGTACTGTAATTTGTTAAATAACCAGATTATACCGGCAATACGAAATATTGCTGGTATAGCGTTTGATAATGTCTGGTTTCAACAGGATGGAGCTCCTTGTCATTTTGGTTTGATTGTACGCAATCTATTAAATAATATTTTCCTCCGACGTTGGATTGGTAGGAGGGGTTCGATCGAGTGGCCACCGAGGTCACCTGATCTAACTCCTCTGGACTATTTTTACTGGGGTTTCTTGAAGAACAAGGTCTACGAAACGAAACCAAAAGACATTGATGAGTTGAAAGAAAAAATAATTCAAGGTTCTAATACAGTATCTCAAGAAATGCTGCAAAAAGTTTATGATAACTTCTATGCACGATTGGGATATTGTCAAGTTGCTGAAGGACTTCAATTCGAACATCTTATAAATTAGTGGGCATAGACATGTTAAAAATCCAGTAAAGAAAATAGAAGCGAAGGAAAATTTAAACTTTAAAATAGAAAAAAAATTAAAAAAATAAAAAAAAAACAAATAAAAGGTAAAAACAAAAAAAAAATATACAAAAATAAAAAAAAAAGATTCTCAAAATCGTCTACCTCCTCGCGGTAAGAATCGGTGAACTTTGAAATATTTAAAGGCAAAAGACGTCATTTAAAATTTTGGAAACGTGGTCCGCTATTCCAGGTACGTGGTTCGCTGATTGCAGCTCCATCTGTTAACAAAAATAATTATAATAGGTAAAATTTACGTAACTTTTTCTGAAGAAGAGAAATCTGCAATAAAATTTGGGAGTTCCCATTTAAAATTTTTAAGTTTCCCCCTCCATCACCCCCAGCCTGTGGGGGTGGGGGGTCGTGTTAGGTGTCACTGGATAGCTCTCTTGAAACCATTAAATACGTGTGTTTTTACTTTTTTGATCCGTTGTGTTTTTCGCGAGATTTTTAAAACTTTTTAGAATAATTTTTTAATTTCGTTGATTACAGCGCCATCTGTCAACAAAAACAATTATAATGGTAGGCAAAATTTACGTAACTTTTTCTGAGGAAGCAAAATCTGCAATAAAAATTGGGGGTTCCCATTTAAAATTTTTAAGTTACCCCCTCTATCACCCCCAGCGGGTGGGGGTGGGGGGTTGTGTTAGGTGTCACTGGATAGCTCTCTTGAAACCATTGAATACGTGTATTTTTACTTTTACGATTCGATGTCGATTTTCCGAGATATTTGAGTGTTTCCATACTTTTCGGACACCCTGTATACATTTCTCTATGAACTATGCTCGATTTACTAAAGTCATTTTTTCGTATTATTTTTTTCTTTTTCAATCCGCTCACATTTTTTTTAAATAATTACAGGAGAAATGTACAACGTGTAATCGAAAGGCAATTCCTATATCTTTAATTTACCTCATCGGGATTTTGTGTAATATTTCTTTACAAAAACTTATTCAATTTTGAACAAAATAATGTGATTTTTTTTCTATCTGCTATATCTCGGAAAATTCACGTGATATAAAAAATATCTAAGAAACAAAAAGTTTCATTTTTTAATTGTCTATTGGCTGAAATTTTTTCAAATTTTTAGAAGGAAATTTGTTTTATCCTATTTTGCCAAATTTACGCTTTTTTGCTGCGATTATTAACAGATCTTGATTTGCATTTTAACTATGCTCAGTTTGCGATATAATAATTTATGTATGCTTATTTATAAATGAACAGTGAACTTTATTTTAACATTGTACATAGAAAGTATCAACAATTGTAGTCATGTATATATATTTATTAAATTTTGCTTTCTTCAAAAAAACCGCCACGCGCTTTGCGTGAAACATCCTAATAGTAAAGACAAACATAATCTTAAACTTGATCATAGTTTAAATGCAACTTTGCATCCGAAAATGATTGTTACACAACAAATGTTGAAGTAGACCAAATACGGTAAAAAAAAATTTCCTTCTAAAAATTTGAAATAATTTCAGCCAATAGATAATTAAAAAATAAAACTTTTTGTTTCTTAAACATTTTTTATATCACGTGAATTTTCCGAGATATAGCAGATAGAAAAAAAATCACATTAATTTGTTCAAAATTGAATAAGACAAAAATCCCGAAGAGGCAAATTAAAGATATAGGAATTACCTTTCGATTACACGTTGTACATTTCTCCTGCAATCATTTAAAAAAAAATGGGAGCGGATTGAAAAAGAAAAAAATAATACGAAAAAATGACTTTAGTAAATCGAGCATAGTTTGTAGAAAAATGTATATGTTGAAATGAAACCACCGCGAATGAGAAGCCGAAAGTCTCCTCTTTAATTCTATTTTCTTATTTTTCCCGTATGTTAAGTTGGCGACGAGATATCAACATTTTAATTTAGCCAAAATTCTGCAAGGGTGAGCTCATACTTTTGAGCGGTACTGTATAAGAAAAATTTAATTGACGAATCATCCCCGTACTACATGAATGATTAAGAAAACCAATGTACAGGAGGGTAATAATAATAATTAATAAGATTAGGTGAGGCCCCTCCGAGGGTCCCCTGCCGTCTGGGTATTCCCTTTACGTAAAGTCCCTATTTTGTAAAATTTCTATTCAGCTGACCTCTCAGAAGCCAGCGGCGAGGCTACCCCAAAGAAAGAGTAGCTCCTGGGGCATCAAGCAATCAAAACCCATTTTGACTCAAGAGCTTCACATTCACACAAGATGTGCGTGGCCGTTTCTGGTACCGTTTTACAAAGTCGACACAGAGGGATTGTTTTGAAGCCAATGTTATGGTATCGTAAACTCCCGTGATCTTTTGATCTTTTGGAGTTGATGTTAAGTCCTTCGAGTGCTTTAACTTGCTTACACCCGGAAGTTTTAGAGTCTTCCTAAGACAATTAAGACGTTTTTATTGTCTAAACAGATCCAGATATTCCGACCTGCACCGTACTCCATTGCTTTGTACACACAGTGAATTACGCCCGTTGGATCAGCTTACTCCACCGTGGCTAGGTCTCCTAGTTGTACGGTGAAGCCCATGCCTATATTTCTTCTATAAAACCCTGCTCCCGTGCCATTCTGGATGTATCGGTGAACCATAGGTCACCCTCTTTCAGTCTGCAGGATTGTAAGTCCTCCTAATCTACTTGTTTATCCATGATCACACTGGACCGTTTGTCAACAGGTACTGTACAGGTAAACAGGTCGGCGGTGTCTGCTTTGTACATGGCCATGCACAGTATGTTATTCTTAACTAGTTCACTGAAAAGTAGAGTATTTAAGGTGCCTTCCCTCCCTTGCGGGTTTAAGACCCCCCCCCCCATAGAGGGCCATATTGGAGTAATGCAGCACACCGCCGGTTGTGCCGTTTGAAAAAACGACAACAATTCAGCTACCAAATTTCTTAGTAACAAGCTGCCTGCCTTGATACTTCTGTTGGTTCAGAGAACCTTTCTAACGTTGCCACGGCCCGCTAACAGCCAACACTCTTTGCGGTTACTACCGGACGGACACGCCGTAGCGCTCCCCCGTGTGGAACCCGCCGGCAGGGGCTTGACACCGCAGCTCCTCAGTACGGTGAATATCTCGAGTCGTTTTACGATGAGGCATTCGACGGTAACAGACCAACCGAACGATCGGGTTCGTGAGGTCGTCAATTCTCAAAACTTGCTAAGATAAGCGGATCTTTCAAAAGCATCGCTCCTCTTCGAGTTGGGGCGCGTCGACCCCTCCCTTTTCCTTACGGACGGAGTTACCTACTTCGCTCACTTTCACAAGTCCCCTACGGGGTCTTAACTAGTTCAGTGAGAAGGCGGGTATTCCCACCTTCTATCTATATGAGTAGTGAATTCTTCTTGCAGTTTTGAGTGCCTGCGCTTTTAGCATCAACCCAACGCTGCCATCGGTGTTGTCCTCATTGCCCCGGTTATGCATTTTATAACTAGCCCTCTGACCTACTCCAGGCGCGGTTTGGCTGTCGTTTGATGTGATCGATACCATCACACTTCCGAGGTGTAGGTTAGTCTCGGTTTTAGTAGGACCTTAAATATCCACATCATAATTTCCGTCTTTATGCCCCAGCTGGCTTCCACGGCTCTCCTGCATTGCCAGAGTGCAACGTTGAGTTTATGGCACTGTCGTTCTAAGTGCCTCTTCCAGCTGAGCTTGCTGTCCATGGTGACTCCTAGATATTTTACTTCGTCCACGAAGGACAGCTGCTTTTCCCTCCCACTGCAGCTGGCACGTGCGATTCCACTTGTATTTCCCGGTAAATACCATGTCTTCGGTTTTGTTACGATTGACCTATAAACATGTTCTCCCACACCATCGACCAACCAGGTCTAGAGCACTTTGCATTAGGCCCTGAAGTGAGTCCAGGAAGAGTCGTACAATAATAAGTATATCATCCGCATACCTCAAGGCGAGGCAGTCGGATTTCTATAAAAGTAACCTACCCCCTTCCTCTGGGGACATCCTTTACTAATCGTGCCGTTAAAGGGTGCACCACCCTTCGTCACCATAGTCCTCACATTGGAGACCATTTTATGTATCCATGTATTTAACACTTAAGGCACTCTACTGCGCCTGAGTGCGTTTACTATTAGTTTCATCAAAGTATGGTTAAAGGACCCTTCCATATCTACAAATGCACCAATTGCGAATCCTTTACATTCGAATTGTTCTTCGAGCAGTAGGACTGCCCTGTGTAATGCAGTTTCCGTGGAAAATCCAGCTCTGTATGCATTGATCCCTATACAGATCTTCTTCTTGTAGGACTGACCCTCGAATATGTCGTTCCACTAATCACCCAATTAGCTTCAATAAAAAGAATGTGAGGCAGATAGGGCGAAAATCCTTCGGAGAGCTTTATGCATTCCTACCCGCTTTTGGTATGAAGACCATCTTGGATTCCTTCCAACTGGAAGGGATGTATCTCACCTCACATTGTCTATAACACCCCCCCCCCCGCCCAGCTTCTTATGACTGCTTCGAGCCTCCATGATGCAGGCCGCGGCCTCCTCGTCCGATACCAAGAACTTCCCCCCTGGTAGTCTAACTGTTCCCAGTATCGCATACGGGTTCTTGAAAAGTAGCTTATCCAATCAGGCTGCTTCCCTAGTTGTATTCACATTCTCGCAGAAAGTGACCTAGCTGGAATTCTGAGCTTCCCTGCTGGCATGCAGTTACTGCCGTTCTGCAGTCATCTCTTGCCTTGTAATTTTTCCAGGAGTATTCTGTCCTCAGTCTCCTGACTATTTTCATGAGTTATTTTCGTCAGAAAATTCTGAAGTTCCCCTTCCATTTGTCTAGTGAAGCCCGACCACTACGTGCTCTTTGGAGTTCTAATCCATTTCGCCTGTTTGTTCGACTTCGTTTCCATTTAGAACCTTATCTGTTCGTGATCTGATAAATAGACTTCCTCAGAGACTCTCCATATCCTTACCCTACTTCTTAGACCTTTCGAGCATAGAGTAAGATCAATTCCGCCTGGTTGAATTTCGATAGCGAGGTTCATCGAGGGCTGCCAGGACTGGGGCTCTGACGACAGGGCCCCAGATCGTCCGGTCCTTGTATAGTCGGTAGAGCCAATTAGCCTGAGAGGACAGAAAGGGCCGGAATATACAAAAAAATATCAGTCACCTTTTCTCTTCTTGAGTCCCGAAACGTAGGAGTCGAGCCGATTGAGAATATCAAGATTAGTAATTAGTAAATATTCTAAATGATCCTCGCCCCTTCGAAAGACATCAAAGCTGCCCCACACTACATGGTGCGCGTTCGTATTGCAGCCAAGAAGTGGTGGAAATCCTTTTTTTTTACCTCACAGAAATCCACCAGTTTCTCTATCTCCGGTGGTGGATCCCCATCCCCATCCCATGGGAAGTAGGCCGAGCTAATGACTAGCTTCTCTCCTTCACTCAACGAAGCCAGGACGGTCGTAAGATCTCCAGTGCAAAATTCATAGAACGGAACTACGTTCGTGCCTTTCACCAGAATACACGCCCTGGGTTGAACTGCTTCCTGACACCTGTAAAAGACCCCGGCATCCCCAGTCCCCAGATAATTCCTCTCATCAAGCAAGGTTCTTGGATTAGTGCTATGACTGTGTGCATCACCTCCATCTGTCTCTTTAGTTAATTTGGATGAATTGAAGAATGGAGCTAGCCACCTCAAAGCTGCTTCATTTCCTCCTGATTTCTAGTTTCGCGATTTCAAGACCCCTCAGGCCCTCGTCCGGCTACCTTGAAGATCGCCTTTCCAAGGCCGTAATGGGGCCTGCAGTCCATAGCGCGAATACCTTCCGCCTGTGACTCTGGAATCTGTATGAACTGATGCCACCGTTTAAAGTGTTAGTTTGGGGACAGACCTCAAAACAACCAATTTTCCTCGAAACTGCCAGTATTTCACAAAATTTGCCCTCAAAGCAACCACCGTGCATATGTATACAGTGATGGGAAAAAGTTCCGGAACGGTTAAATATCTCAGCGAGAGTGCATTTTCGGGGAAAATGTTTCAGACAAAAGTCTAAGGATTTTCCCCTGGCTATTTCATGGTACCAGTGAAATTGACCTTGAAGGTTATTTCAAGATCAAGTTTGTTTTTTTTAAATGAGAACCCCTATTTTTTTCACGGATTCTGAAAGAGCGGGAAATTTTACGTCAGAATATGATGTGGTCGATTTTTCCGGCAAGGTCATTTCAAGGTCAAACTTAAAGCTCTCGGAATTGCGAATTAATTCAGCCGGAGTGCACACACACACACGCACACGCACACGCACACGCACACGCAGACGCACACGCACACGCACACACGCACACACGCACACACCATTTGATAATTGTTATAATTATTGTTGTAATTATAATTATGATAATATTTATTCATAATTAAAAGTAAGTAAATTTCGGGAATATTTGTATGCTTACTACTAATAAATTAAATAAATATGAATTCGTAACACTGGCTTGAATGCGTGGAAAAGTAACACCAATATTATGATCCGTATTCATTTGCTTTGTTCTTGGTGTAGTAGAACGAGACGCTTTAAATCAAACTCTCTTTAAATCGTTGGCCTTTAATACTCCCGACGCTCACACTCGCATCGCGTGCTCACCTACGATAATTTTCAATATCAATTATCTTGGTAAATATGCATCTTAGACATTTTTACCAAGAGACCTTTTCGTTTCAGTTTTTCATCCCCTATCACCCTGTGAAATCTTTCAGGCAACTCGTGGGACACCGTGTATAAATTTATAAACCGGTCCGTATGAGGAATGACCACAGAGTTGACAAGTGATAATTTAACAGAAGGGGGTAAAAATGATCCACGGTATTTAATCTGGTAAGAACATTGTGTATCTTGAATGAGATGGAATTAACATGTCTATTCCATGATAAGTCACACGCAATTATGATACCCAGGTCTTCACCTCACTCGAGTAAGGAATTACATCGTTAACAACCACAATTGCAGGGTTAGGTCCTTAATGGTAGCAAGATTTTAGGTAGAGCCGATGATGATTGCTTGCGTTTTACGGGTGTGAAGCATTAGCCCTATAGCTGAGAATTCGAAGTGACTGTAAGAAGCCCAATGAACGTAAATTGACAAATTTGACGTGTACATTGCTTTAAAATTTCTGCTCTTCACAGATTTTCTTGGATGCCGTGATAATTATCAAACTAATTCCAATTTAATTAGCTTCTTTATTTAATTATACAAATTATTATTATTAAGAAATTCATGTGTTACTTTTCAGAAGGATGTTACTAAACCGCCAAAATATGTACAAGCATTTATAAATTTTTTCAAAGTTAACTTTTTTAAATTTTAAAAGCACGCCGCCTTTTTAGATTAAAAAATATAAACAAATTTTTATAGATAACAAGAAATAAAAAATTTTCAGGCGTGTTAGAAGTATTTGCTTTACATAGTCTTGAAAAGAGAGCACTTCAATTATAGATTGTGGAAACGTAACGCGCAAAGAAAGAACAGTTTTTCCTACCGTATTTCGACTCATTTCTGTCTCCCGATTACAAATATGGCAAGAAAAATTGGCGGTCGGACGTACTGAAGCAGTTATCTTGAAAAACTTTCTAAAAAACGTGTTTTTGACAGTTTTTTATGTTTATGTTTTGAAATACTTATCTAACAAAAAAATATTTGAAACAAAAAATGCAGTAGAAAAAATTTTCTACAAAAAAGGTTCCATCCAGTTTTTTCGTAATGCTAACGGTAAGCGAGTAAATGAACAGCGAAGTGGGGGAGACGGTTCCACAGGACACGCGCCAAGGTTCGGTAATGATGGTCACAAAATTTGATCGCACAGGCCACTCGGTACCGTCAGGCTATCGGGTTCGATTGTCGTCCATAAGTGCTTGGTTAGAGGTTAGGATGCCATAACAAAGAGGAGTCGGGGGTGGGCCTCCCAGCACGCAAGCACAACCTCCATTCACGCACTGCTTTTCCAACTCCAGAAAATAGCCAATTGCAAATTCGCAAGTTCTACAGGCAATGCGTTAATCGAGGCCATGTTTGCTCGCTGGGGGGCTCCGCCCCCAGACCTCCCCCTTTTTGATACTAACCTAGCCTCGAACCACCCAGGTATGGGTGACTTTGGAACCTACGTGTTATTCCGTGTCTAAGGAACCGTCATACATACCACTATAGAATATGTATTAAATGTGCCCAATTCCTTGTTAAGCACTCATTTTCGAGCTTACCATTAATACTACGAAAAAAGTGTATACAGCCTTTTTTGTAGAGAATCTCATGCTCTACAGTTTTTGTTTGAAACTTTTTTTCGTCAGATTGTTTATCTATGCGAAACTGTCGACATGACTTATGATTAAATAGTGCAATTTAATTAAAAACTAAAATTCTTTTTTCTTAGCCCTATGTGCATGATGCCGTCCCTTAAAAATTTTACCAAAATGAAAAGTGCTGTGGATTTCCCTATATATGGATATACAGCGATGGAAAAAGTTCCGGATCGGTGATATATCTCATATCATTTTCATATTATCATAGCATTTTCGAGGAAAATGTTTCAGAGAAAAGTTTCTCCCCTGATATTCAATGGCACAATTGAAATTGCCTTTGAACGTGACCTTGACGCTTATTTCAAGGCCAAGTGTATGTTTTTATGCGTTCGGAAAGAACAGGAAATTTTACGACTGAATATGATACAAGCGATATTTTGATAAAGGTGATTTCATGGTGAAACTTAAATGTTCTAGTAACGGCGAATTATCTTAGCGGGAATGCATTTTCGGGAAAAATGTTTCAGACAAAAGTTTCAGTTGCTGTGCTCCCGATGTGATAAAAATATAGGTTATATCATATTCAGACGTAAAATTTCCCGCTCTTTCCGAATCCATGAAAAAAATGGGGGTTCCTATTAAAAAAAAATAATCTTGACCTGAAATAACCGTCAGGAATAATTTACACGAAATAACCGCCAAGGTCATTTTCAAGGTCAATTATAATGGTACCATTGAATAGCCGGGGAGAAATCCTTAAACCTTTTCCAAATCCCAAATCCATTTTCTCCGAAAATGCACACCCGCTGAGATATATATATCACCATTCTGAAAGATTTTCCTATCACTATACATATATGTATAGAACCTAATCATTTCAAAGTCATTTAACTTGAAGTAACCTCGAATATGGGGTTCAAAATCAACGTAACATTACCGCTAAATTGCTCTCTGGCCCTTTCGTGTCAATCACATTTACGTATTTGGCTTACGTTCCGGAAAGTGCAAGTGGGGAGTTTTAATTCGCAAATTCGACCTTCGTTCGACCTTGCGATAATTTTTATAAACATCAGTCTTAACGTAACATTTTCCGCTCTTTTCAAATCCAAAGTCAAAAACAGGCGTTCACATTTAAAAAAATCACGTTGACCTTGAAATAACTTTCAAAATCGAGTTCAAGGTCATGAGTACGGTATCGGAAGGTGACCCTCACTGTTCGCTTCAACTTTTCTGTAAACCAATTTTACGTAATCGGCTCAGGTTCAAACAAAACATGCGTAGGAAGGTTTAATTGGTAAATTTGACCTTCGTTCGACCTTGCGATAATTTTGATAAACATCAGTCTTAACGTAAAATTTTCCGCTCTTTTCAAATCCGGAGTTAAAATAGGCGTTCCCATTTAAAAAAATCACGTTGACGTTGAAATAATCTTCAAAATCGAGTTGAAGGTCAAAGTCCATGATACCATTGCATGAGCCCCTCTATCCCCTTCAACTTTTGTCTAGACTATTTTTCTTTATCTTGCTTAGATTCCAATATATGTCGGTGGGGCGATTAAAATAGCCCACCCTGTATATGTGTTTTTGGTC
Source organism: Trichopria drosophilae (assembly GCA_030407085.1). Lineage (NCBI taxonomy): Eukaryota > Metazoa > Arthropoda > Insecta > Hymenoptera > Diapriidae > Trichopria > Trichopria drosophilae. The sequence goes on along the minus strand of CM059583.1, from coordinate 128,128,984 downwards.
ATTTTGAGGACGATAATTTGTATAGATCAGTCACTTCACGGACATTCGGTCATTTCGCGGACGGTCCGCGAATAGGTAAGATGTGTTCCGGTCACTTTGCAGACATTATTTTTATGCCGATTAGGCATTTCGCGTACTCAATGTAAATAAGAGGGGAAGTCATTTGGGCAGATTTTACGCATATTCTGAGTCACGCAGACAGGTTTTATGCAAGGTTCTTTGGGTGTAGGTTAGGATAGTATCAGGGGATGTACGGGGGGACGCAGCCCCCCAAAACGGTTTGGCATCCTCTGACGGCCATTATTGTTTCTGAATATGTCCGCGAAATAACCAATCCTTATGTTATTATCTATATTATGTATAGGTCTGCGAAATGACCCAAATACCTATATATATATTAGGATGTTTCAAAAAATGAACATTTCTAAAAATCAACTCCAGTACCATGCAATAGATTTTGTTTACTTTATGTGGGTTTTTTTTTATTCACCTTTTCTCAATAGTGAAATACATTTTTCTGGCCTTATATGCTCCGTTATTGTAGAATATAGTCGCGTTCGTATGCATTGGAACGACGCATTGTTTACATTTTAATGTTTACGTTCCTTACATTTACTTTTTTTTCACCTAGTAAATGTACCCGCGGAAATGTACGCGATGATTTTTTGACTGAAAAGGGAGAATAAACGGTTTTGAATAGTTACCTAAAAATGTTATTAGAAGGGAATAGGGATGAGGGATGAAACTAATAGAACATAATTATTATAAAAACAAATAAAGGATTGAATTAAATACAAAAAATTTCCTACTGAATTTCTTTGCTACAACATCTGGTCACCTGTCAGTTCCCAGTCGAGTATGCAAATACTAATCACTAATAAAAAAAATATTCCCTAAGGTGTTAATCTCTTTGTTTGGTATAAACAAAAATATAAAAGAGATTAATACGTTCGTCTCAAGTAATATAATAAAAATGTAGAGAAAAAATCTAATTAAAAATTTCATCTGTTGCCGCAGCAACTCGTCACTTTTCACCAGGGAAGGAAACCTTAATAAGGAGAAATGAAAACAATATAAAATTTGTTACTTACTTATTTGTTTGGCCGGCGAGCTTCAGCATTCGATCCTAGGAGGTTGGTGGCTTCTGGCGTGTCCTGGAGAAACCGCAAACACGGATTTGAGAGAAGGGGTGGAACTCCGATTGTCTCTTAGATATTGGAGACTGATTCGTGCGTCCTGGAGAGGTCGCGAACTTTGATTTAAAACCACCGCTTAGAACTCGCGATAAACCCTTATGATTGGATGGGACACGTGCGATATTCTTCCCCGCTTGAGAAGGGGTAACTATGCCCTTACCGCAGGTGTAGAGATGGAGTATGGGAAGGAGTTCGGACATTAAGACCGAAGGGTGTAGGGAACGAGAAGCTCGCGGGAGAGCCATGTCATTTGATAAGAATGAGTTGAGACCATTAAGGATACCGAGATGAGATTTATCAGAGAAGGTATAATCTAATTGAGTTTTACAATAGAGCGTGAGAAGTGATATGCAAAGCAGACTGTGAAGCATGGTATTCCAGTAGCGCTGGAATTTTTTCTTACAGGTTAACTATGAATATTTTAGAATGTCTCTAAAATATGATGCATATTCCATGGTTACTCGTTTTTAAACTATTACTGTTAGACTAGGTCTCTCTCTGACTTTTTTGTAAGAAATTTCGTGCTCAACAAAAAATGCTTAAAGCATTTTTGCCATATCTGACACCGAATTCGTTACGGAAGCCATAGGATGAAAAAAATACTAATTTTTTTTCACTTTTAACAACGTTCACAGGCCAGTAAAATTAATTATTAATAACTAAATCGTCTAGAAATTATGACTAATTATTCTCAAAGGTGTAATAAAATTGTATCTGATCATTTTCTTTTTAACGATTTTGAATTTTAACCGCCATTTCAAATCCATCAGAATCTGTGCGGTAAATACTACTTCCTAAAAGCAGTAACATATACTTAACATTTCTCTCCGTGTATGAAATTCATATTGGACAAATGAACAGCTGTTAATTTCCACAGAGGAAGGTTAGACTCTGTTAAAAGTAAAGAAAATTAAAACACAAAATATAATCGAATTATATTTATGGATTGTACAATTGTCTACTACAGATAAATAAAATAATATGAAACAATATAATCAATGAAAACCATAACATCAAGAACGACGTATTTAGCATTTTTGTCTCAATTTCCCCTGCTACCTCGGCGTTTTCTGAAAACGCAGCCCCGTAGAGGGGGATCCCTCCCAACTCCATGATACGCGTTGGTCGTGCTAGAGCGCGGCAGTGGAAGTCGGAGCTGGGACGCCACGAGGTTCACATCATAGCTTGGTGAGTTAACGATATACACGTAATTAAATCATTGTTCCCTTACATGGGAGGTGTGTCAACCAAAGCACCCACGCTTTTGCACGGCACCCTGCCGGGCTGATATATGCGGTAAGAAGTAATAAATTACTTCTTCTTACTGTAATTTAACGTTCCCTCAAATGGGAGGTGTCTCAACCAGAGCACCCACGCTTTCGCACATTGCCCTGTCGGGCTGTTATATAATGCTTGATGAGTAATAAACTACCTTTCTTTGTAGTAGTGTCTCAGCCGGAGCACTCACGCCTTGTCATATTCCCCTGTCAGGTTTAATGGCAGATTACAATAATATATCAATTGTGGTTAATTAACTCCTGTTGACGTTCCCTAAAACGGGAAGCGGCTAGTCTAGCGCACCCACGCCAGTGTATGTTGTCTCTTAATCTTTTGTCCTGTAAGTCAATGGTCCCTTAAATGAAAGATGTGTCGCCACGAGCATCCACGCGCATATTTGCGGCACTTCCGGGCTGGTATACATATAGTGACTATACAATAAATATCTTGATCTCGGCAATGGGAGGCGTCTACTACTGCAGCGCTACCGTCTTAATCAATAATATCTTGATCCCTGCAATGGGAAGCGTCTGCTACTGCAGCGCTACCGCCTTAATCAATAAATATCTTGATCCCTACAATGGGAGGCGTCTGCTACTGCAGCGATGATATCTTCGTTGGGAAGGGGGGATGACAGCATCGGGGATTCTGCAAAACAACTTAGCAAGTACGCGATCTCTGCATGGCGGGCGGCTATCTCAACGGTGGATGAGCAAAAATCCAGACATATAAGCTTTCGAACAAATACTGAAAACGTAATTGTTTGCAGTTGGGATGTGCATAAAATAACATAACGCATATTCACACTTTGCCGCGGGTGCGTGATCCAGGAATCGGAGACGATGGTTTAAAAAATGACACACATGAATTTTTTGGTACAAACAAAATGGAGCGTCACAATTCTTTATAATTGATGAGCGTGATCGAGAAAAAACCTGGTCACTCAGGTATCTGCGTTTAGTATCACTATCGTTATAATACAAAAAAGGTCCTTTAATCCTTACGGCATTGTAATTAAGCATGTTTAAACTTTGGACGACCAATTGACGTAATACAGTATTCACGTCGAGATGAATCGCGTTGCGAAATTCGAAAAGCGCGTGTAACGTGGTGCTTTTGAGAACGGTTGCTCGAGAAATCGGCCGGAAGCGGACCATGTGCACGGAAAATTCGCTAAAGGCAGAAAAATACAATAGAGTTATAAGGCCGGGCCCACGAACCACGACAATTTGAACGCGAAATTTTTAACTTCGACACGGCACAGCATATGCATACACAAACATACCGCCCGCCTTGCAATAACAAAATCGCAAGAATGACATAATAATCCGTAACTTACATGCTAAATAATCACTATTGTTCTAATAGAGCCTCGTTCTCTAGTGCTATGGGCAGGAGAGCAAGTTTCGAAATCGGACGCTCAAACTTCGCAGCTGTAGTTCGAATAGTCGCGACACGGACTAATCCATCACGTCCCGGATGACATTCAATAACCCTCGCCAAGTCCCATTTTGCGGATGGCAAATTATCATTGCGCAGAAGGACAATCTGGCCCTTCGTCAGTGAATTCGAAGAATGTGTTAATTTGGAGCGATGCTAACAAGACATGACATAATCACGTGACCAGCCTTTCCAGAATCGCTCCAAAAGCTGCTGGTATACAGTCCAACTCGTTAACCGACTTACAGATTGGTCGATGGTAAGAGGATCCGGTGCAGACACGAGAGGCACACAGACAAGGAAATGCGTAAGTGTCAACCCTGACTCTCGAGAATCTTCATGTCATCATTGAGTGGAGCAAGAGAACGGGATACAAGCCTCTATTCTGCACAGAACAGTAGCAAGCTCCTCGTATGTGGGTGTATGTGGATCCAACACACGCCTTAAATGACGTTTCACGGAGCACATCCCAGCCTCCCACAGTCCACCGAAGTGAAGTGCAGCAGGAGGAATGAATCTGCACTCCACGTCCTCATCACCCACGCGAATGCGGAGCTCGTCCGACCGGATCGTGGTGCGGTACGCCACACGGAGCTCCTTGTCGGCGCCTTGAAAATTTGTGCCGCTATAATTAAAAACGATACTGGGTAACCCTCTACGCAAATAAAATCGCTGGAACGTCGCTAAAAGTCGATCTCTCAAGGTACTCAGGATTAAAGAAATACCACCATGCATACACTGAAGATGCGCGTGGGCGACTAGGAGACGAGCTACATGCCTGAAGGGCAAAATGTCGGGAAATTTTGCGGAATAAGGGATTTGAGCAAATGTCAATCGTAATCCAATGCGAAGCAACCCACACGTATCTAAAAACGGATTTAACCGACGTAACGGACTCCATCTAAGGAGACGCTGTTGACTTGCCGAGTTCCATCAGGGTTTGGGGAGTTTTTTGACAATATCGCGAGTTCTTTTTCAAAGGCTCTCACTTGGCATATGCCGAGAATGCGTTTCGCGACAGCTGACAGTTCAGTTGCGTAAGAGCCAAAGGAATTATTTGCCTCCGCTAACTTTTGCAATGGTTGGAAAAGCAGAGTGCGACAGCAAGGATCCGACACATGCGTAGACAAGACGAAAAACGGTAAAATATTTCATTGGTATCATTGAAAGCGGGTTTCACGGAAATCTCGCGGGCTGATACGCCACGTAAGGCCAAATCAACAGGATTTTCGCTACCAGGGACATGACGCCAAGAGACATCGGGGAGACGCGTTTGGATTTCAGCCACATGATTGGCTTCGAATATCTTTCACTGAGATGACTGACCTTGCAGCCAGGCCAAATTAATTGTTGAATCTACCCAACAGTGAATAATGCAGTGCGCAAAAGCGGGAACCGATTTAGTTTCTGTCGCGAGGCGAGACAGAAGCATAGCTCCATTGAGCTCGAGGCGCGGTATCGGTTTGCTTTTAAGTGGAGCCACACGAGTTTTGGCAGTAAGTAACTGCGTAGTTACTTCTCCAGCTAATGATACGATTCGCAAATATAAAACGGCAGAATAGGCTTTCAAAAAAAATGTGTTAGACGAATGTAGACTTGAATGATGTCGCGACAGAATTCAAGACAGAAAACAAAATTCGACAGACAGTTTGAGGAAACAGCATGTTTTTTTAACAAACTCCCAACGTTGGGCAATAGATAACTCATTATATCTATGAAATTTATAAAGCGGATGAAGTTCAGGACATAGAAAACATTTTTCATGTGCTTTAGCATTCGCATGATGCTTTCGAGCGTGGTAGCCGGTTGCATCTTTGTTACGCAGTTGAACGGTAGAGGAACGAGCTATTTTCTCGGGAATCAAAATGAAAATTATTTTAATGATATATGAAATTTATTAATTTAAAAATTTGTTCAGTTCTTTGTGTGTCGCATAATCGTCGGCTTCAAGAGAAAAGTCCCATACCTCTCGCGTCCCACGGTCGAGTCGCTCCGTGATTAAAAAGACTAATATATCATCGTTTACAGGACGACCTAGTTTTTCAAGCGCGTCAATCGATTCTTGAACCGAATCCAAAAGATTGTACATTTGCAACCCACTTTAAGGAAAATAATTTAAATAAATGTAGTTGAATAGCTGCACTAGTTTAATCAAAAGGAAAAAAAGTAGATTCGACTTGTGGTAAACCGTAACATTATGTCGGCGTCATTTAACAACCGGTTTAGTGTTGACGGAGGAATTGCACTTTGGCAACCCTAGCAGCGCCGTCTATCCAAAAGAGCGCCACCACTCGGCAAATGAGGGAAGATAGAATGTTTTATATTTGCCAGCGTAATATTCCTATCTCATGTATTATTACAATTTCAAACAAAAATATTTGTAGCTTGATTTTTCAGCAATATTGTGATTTTTACAAAATCGGGAATTTTTACTCCCGATAGTAAACTTAAGACGTTGAGAAAAATCTATTAAACAAACGGTTAAAGGACTAATTTCAGCCTTACTCTCGATACAGTAAATTTACCAAACCTTATAAAATTCATCGAATTGTGGTAGGGAAAACCTTACAATATACGTGATATTACCAACTTTTGACAATGAAAATTGAATGCGGCAGTATCATTTATCACGGGTTTTTACACTATATCGTTAAAGGTTTTAGGTTGTAACCTTTTAATAACCTTGTCATAATATTGTCTTCTATGAAAGGATCTGCCACAGAGGTTTTAGTCGATTATTTTAAAACTTACTCCATTTTCGCTACATACATTCTACGTGAATTCCATATGGATTTCCATATGGATTTTCCACATGGATGCATGTGGATTGATGTGTAATCTATATGGATTTTTATATAGTTTTTCGTGATATACATTCTACGCGGGTTCTGTGTGGTCAAAATATTAAAACAAAAAAGATACAAAAATTTAAATCTGAGGAAGTAAAGAAGAATTTTTTTCAAAATGAACGGATTTTAACAAATATCGGCTTATTTTTTCGAGAAAAGATTCGCTTGAACTTTACCGCATGATTATTTTAATATTCTTTGTGTGATCACCAAAATGACTCAAAAGTCGTAAAAAGTAATAGTTATTTTTTTAAATAAACAGAGATAATTTATCGTTGGCTTCGGAAATTTGAAAATACCGTACGGGAAAGTTGTAGAGAATCTATTTCTCAAAAAATAGGCCGTTATTCGTTAAAATTCGTTCATTTTAAAACAATTCTTAACAGCAGAGAAGAAAAAATTTGAATCAATAACAAAAGTGGCATAACAAATTATTTTATCTCATTTAAATTTTGTTTCAAGAAGAATAATGCGTTCGATTTTCAACAATATTATTAATAATAAAAATTAAATTCTTGGAAACGTTATTAAATATTTTTCGTCAACGAAGATCTTCCCGTGGACTAACTACCTTAAGGAATTTAATAAACCGTCCTTCAATATGGATATCGGAAATCAAGATTCTACTTGGGTTCTGAAAATCATATGCGACGCGATAAAATATTAAAACTTAAAACAAAGAAGCCAACGATTAAGGTTCCATGTATATGGAGGAAAACATGCATGGATACACTATTGCTATGTCGCGTCAATAATCGATATCTATTTAGTTTTGAACAATTTTTTTTAGTTTTTCTCACAAACTGAAACAGTTTGACAATTCTGTCTTCACATTCGGATATTGCGAGAAGAAATATGTAGAAATATGTAGCATGGTGTATCGGCAAGAAAAGGATACTTTCAATTAGCTTTTATTTTTTTAAAATTAGTTGAGATTTTCTACAAAATCTGAGCCTGTTTAGCAATTTCGAGTTCGGATGCCACGAGAACAAATACATCTTAAGATATTATCGCAGTGTATTGGTGAAAATGGATTCCTTCTTTACCTTGAATCACTTTTTTTAGCATTTTTTTTTAGTTTTTATCAATAATTTTGTAATGAATCTATCTACTCTGACTTCGGATTCGGATTTAGCATGGAAAAATACACGAAAATACATGGTTTTATTAAATATTGCCTTTAATTCATGTTGTAACACGGGAAATAGCGTGTTAGTGTGCGTGAGTGTACGCATGTATGAGAGTCCGCGAAAATGTCGAAAAGCGCACATCTGCTCCACGGGCGATTCCGAAGAAGCGACCGGTCTTTAATTCAAATCCGCGAAAGCCACTTATATGTTTCAGGTGGGAGAGACAAGGATGAAGTTGGCGAACGTTGCGACGAAACAGTACAAATCGCGCGGAGCGCGAAAGAGAGAAAGAGAGTACGCATAAGTGCTGAATGTTAAGAGAAGACAAGTAGCCCGGTACACGTCGAATTCTCATTGATGGGGCATCATGTCCTGTCATTGGTTGATCCGCGGCACGAAACTCGATCCGCCGAAAAGTCTGCCTGGGTCTGTCTAGCAGCAGACGTGTCCAAGCCGTCGTAAATCAAATTATATTTAAAATCATTGTGCTGAATTTTGTTCGGAAAGGTCGATCGAGTTGTGTGTGCGCGCATCCCAGGATCGCCACGAACAAGTTATATTTTGAAAATCATCCCGTTTGTTGCGACGGGTACTGGAGGCTATCGCCTAACCTGTATTAAGAACGAGTAGGAGACTGTAGGCTGATTTTTGTAAGTAGGCGATTATTTGCCCTGCGAGATCGGTTCCGAAAGGAATTTCCGAATTTTTGGAAAACCGCACCGTAAGAGATCCCGCTGTCTTTCGAAGCGCAAGGTTGGCCACGATAACCGCGGGATTGGGACGTTGTCCCGAATTTCAATGTTAATTTATTGATTCTTAGAATTGGCCGGTCAATAACGGTCCACACGAAATCGTGGAAATTTGATTTAGAATCCGGTCGTTTCGAAGATATTCAGAGTGGACCTCGGCTTGCGGGTCATAGGCATTCCATGTTAAAGAAGAAACTAGATCAGCCGACTAATCACGCGGTATTTAGAACTTGTCGGCTTTGCTACAATTCTTAATTCTGTTGTGATATGCATTGTGAGAAATTAAAATCCTGTAGCAAACCCTAATTACCACGGAATTAATCGACTAATGATCTAGTTACTTCTTTAACATGGGATGCCTTTGACCTGTTACGGATTTGGGATCGTAACGTCAAGTGTTTAATAAATCAGGATTATTCGGATTTGGGAGTACACGTGAAGGGGACCGATACCCCAAGTGAAAAGAATAAGTGGTTTAGGTATGAAGAATTTTTATTATCTCTATATTTTGCCGAGAGCAGAGGTTTTCTTTGACAAGCGTGATGGACGCGAATAGTATGTTATGAATAAACTAAGTCATGTCGACGACTTAGGTGTTCACGCAGAGTCGCTTGGAAAAAGGCGTCCGCGTGCCAAGTTCCGAGATCTTTAAGTTTTTACCGGTTCCCGATCGCGAGATTAGCTGTTCTAGCTTCGGGGCGACTCTGACTGGACAATGCAATTATCCGTTAGAAGTCAGGTCGGTTTTGCACAATATTCGGTAGCGGGGGTGTTCACGAGACACTATCAACCACGGTGTCCGATAAGGCTCGTTTTTCGCGAATCGCCGCTTTCGTGTCAGATATCGATGCTTTTTGCGATTCGCTGATTTCCGAAACGGCTCGAATATCTGCAAGTGCAGATATCGACGGGTCAGTTGTTCGCCAATTCGACCTCCTAATCTACAGCGGATGTCTTCAAATGTCACTTTATTTATTATAACAATTCGGTTAACAATAGTGCACCCGAATCTCTAATTTCCAACGGTCTCCAGCGCGTGTGGTCTGACCGGATGGATGACGTCGCTGTGAACATCTCAGGTGTCCGCTTTATTATTTATTAACGGCGAATATTTCTGACTACGTGCGCTGCTACACGTGTAGCCAAGCGTCCGTAACACGCCCCAGGTAAAAAAAGATTGGCGATCCACCGCCGATCATCAATAACAATAAAAAACGAACGTTTAGTACATTTTAATCTTAAACCTAAACCTCTCTCTGGCTGATTAGTAAAGTTACATGATTTTTAGGTCATCTTATACATTAAAAAAGATTTTAAATCTATGGTTAGTAATATGAAAGTATTTCAGTGATAACCGCTCGCTTTAATCTTAATTCATAATGAAATATCGCTATTTACTAATTATTGTAACTTGAAAAGTCAATACGTTGATGGTGTGTCGTACACTATCAATGTTCACTCTGAAGTGTTTTGACTCGCACCGTAACCTATAATAAACACTGAACAAGAAAGTACTTATTTCTAGTATACGCATGTGTCTGAGGTAAGTATTTCTTTAATGCTTAATAAAAAAATGTAAAAGAAAGTTATTTTCTTCTTATTATTTTAAGTAACCTAAAAGAACAAAGTTCTTGTCATTCCGTTCTGAAAGTTTGTGAATCGCCTTTAAATGTATTTGAAACACATGGCGCTAGGTCCCCTGGCGCCGGCCCGTCTCGTTTACCGAACGGAATACCCGATGCATCCTTGACGTTTAAATTTACACTTTCATACTCTTTCTCATAAACACAGTCGTTATCGCTAGTCTTACGTCTTTTATTAGGTATCGGCGTTTGTGGAATGCACTCCTTTGGGTTAATTATTTTACGGAGGCTTCTCCAACGGAACCACCTCCATACAATAATTAATATGATGATTGTTGCGATTATTCCTAAACCAATATATATTGACATATTTCGCGTTCTAGCTGATTTCTCTTTTTCTATATTTTCATTCGCAATTTCATGGGCTTTCTTTATTATATCCTGAAATGCTATACCGTTTTTCAAGTAATTTGTTTCGCGGGGTTTACCTATCTCTGTTTTGTTTTATACTTAGTTTTAAGATATCATGATTTGTGTCATTAAAATGTGCGGAAAATAATTCTGAAATGTTAAAATTGTGAATGGGCTGTTCAATTACAGCGTTTTTCTTTACGGCGGTTCCGGAACTCGTTAGTATTGTATTAGAAGCCCGTGCGCTACAATTTGAGTCTAAGATAAGTATGCCTGTATTATTTAATATTTTTGTCAACGTTGGTTTATTTTTGCACATAATGTGGATCGCGTCATTGGTCGGTATGGAAAAAATCCACATATTCTGCGATTCTAATTTTGTCCAAAATGAATTCGCAGAGTCGGCCATATGAATGTGACATATTTGAAAATCGCGAAACAAGGGTTCGGCTATCAATCGAACTTCGCACTTGCTTTTCTCATTTACTAGGTGAACTGGGAAATTTTTCGGGCAGATAAAGTTTCTTTCCGTCTTTTTACATTTTCCTAAATCTTCGTACGTTAAATGTATATACCGGTCTCTATCGTTTGTTATGCCCGTATATGTTGCGGTTGGTACTATAAATGCGTATTTAAACATATCTTTTCCAAGTTCCTGCCTAACGGGTATCGAGTAGTGTTTATACAGGTCGTACTTAACGAATGATAGGAGTGGAATACTTAATACGTAAATAATACTATTATCAACATAAAATATGTTGGCATCCGAAACTTTAAATAATTCCCCTGTTGCTAGTGGGCGAGTTTGTACAGGAAACTCGCAGTCAGGCTCCGCTCCCAAAATTTCTTTTATTCCGTTCGAGATGTCCATAGGGCCCAGTAATTTTGGATGTATTTGGCCTTGCCTAGCGAATAATATTGCATCTATTAGGACATTTGTGTCCATTTCATATTTTTGTACTTCACTTATCAGAACCTCGATCATAACGTCTAATTCTTCCTTTAACCTTAAATCATCTAGTCCTTCATTTATTTTTCGGACGCTAGATTGTAGCGTTGACATCTCAAAGCGCATCTGAGAAAATTCTTCTTTTATTAATGACGTTTAATTTGCTACTAAATATGCCATATCCGCAGTTGTGTTATGAAGAGTACCAATTTTATCCATTATCTCTCTAATGTCGTCCTCGTCTGCTGTTCCAAATAAGATGTGGCTTATTTTTCCAATAAATCCTAAAACTGCTCGTTTATGCAAACGTTTTTTTCCATCGGTAATGAGTTCGAAAAAATGTTTTTGTTCTAGCTTTATCTCGCGTAGATCCTCATATAATCCTTCAATCGTGGGTGTTAAATGGCATTGATAAAATCTGTGGCAGTTTTCGTTAGCAAATTTTACGTTTTCTTCCAGAAGTTTGGCTCTATCTAAAAACTTTTGTATTGAAATTGTGGTTATCATCTTCCATTTGGTGTTAGTAACTCGTAATTCTCCTAAATTTTTCGAGTACAATCCGGGATTATTCTCCAGGATTATTATCTCTGCGCCCTGTATCGGGTTGCCACTTGAGATTCTTCTGTAACAGAAACTCGTGTTATGTGAAAGCTGAAACTACGTGAAACATTGGTTGATGATTGTCATGACTGCCGATATTCTCATCTTTCATAATGGGTCTATGATCTTGTACTGTATGTTTATGTGGCACGTCCCTCGAATTTAGTTTATGGCCTTTGTAAGAGGATCCCTTCTTATGATTTTTGGGCGTCTTTCTCCTTTTCTCTCGTTGTTTTGACTTTGTTTGGGTGTCCTCTCATATTTTATCTTCATGATTCTTAAGTGCGTTTCGTTTTTCGACTTGCAACCGTCTTTAATCAGCTCGATTCCTCTACGATTACTAGAACCCAAATCAGTTTGCTTCCAACTTTTGTTCTAACCATGTCTGGTGCTAACGTACAAGGTGTTATGTGGGAGGTAGTCCACGAAGGACCTCTTACATCCTACACCCATAACAAATACAATTTTTCTCTTATAAAAAAAAAATTTTTGTTCTTACTCCTCCGATAGGTACAGGAGTGGGTCAAAACACTTTTTTATCTTGTCTATGTGCACTATCTTATTTTTTCGTGCATTTAGTGCTAATTTTATGTCGCGTGTGCCAATTAATTCTAGTATTTCATAAGGTCCCACATACTCGTCGTCCATTTTTCCTTGTCTGGGTTCTTTTAATAAGAACACCATTTCTCCCACGCGGAAATGTCCTATGTTCAGTTTTCGGTCGTAATATTGTTTCGACCGGTACTTAGACTGCGTTAGGTTCATGGCAGCCAATGTCTGTAGTTCCGAGATGACGCTCATAATTTCTATGAGATAATCATCGTACGTGATGAGTTTTTCTCTCGTAGGGTATGAAGATGTTAGTCGTGCGGTTCTACCATACACGAGCTCATGGGGCGTATAATTTGTACCCTCATGTACGCTGGTATTATAAGAAAACATGGCATACGGTAGCCATGTGTCCCAATCGTCCCGACCTTTTACAAAGTTTTTTAAATAGTCTACCAAGACCTGGTGACTTCTTTCCAGACTCCCGTTACTTTATGGGTGGTAAGCGGAGGTTACAAGGGTTTTAATTTTAAAAATCTTTGCAAACTCCTTAAGGGTTTTTGCAATGAAGCATTTACCCTGATCTGTGGGTATGGATACTGGTGTTCCATAATTACAGATGAAGTATTTTGCGAAAGCTTCAGCGACGGCCTATGCCGTAGCTACGTTCAATGGAATTGCAAGGGAATATTTTGTCAGAAGATCCTGAACAGTCAGAATATAACGATTTCCGTTTAGGGTAACATCGGTAGGTCCCCAGATATCTAGGGCTACCTTATCAAAGGCTGCTCGTGGTGTGTCAGTGATGACCATTGGTAGTCGGGTTTTTACACGCACGAGTTTCTTTTTCTGACATAGTGGACATCGTTTTATATATTCCCTAACGTCGGCTTTCATATTTCGCCAATAGAATTTATCACAGATTCGGAGGTAAGTTTTCGTGACACCCTTGTGTCCACCCGCTATTGAATCATGATATTCTTTTATTATACCGAGCCGCTCGGTTGATAGCGGTATCGCGCGATTGTTTTTACAAAATACAATCGTCAAGTTTCGGTCAACTAAAATAGTTTGGAAAATTTCGGGTATCTCGTACCATTTAGGTTTCTGAAATATGTCGTGATCATGTCCGACCGAAATTTTTGTTATTTGAAATTTTTCTAATAGTGCTCCCAGCGTTTTGACGCATTTAATTATATTGTTTTTTAACGCTCTGTCATCGACGAATCTCTTTACTATAAGTCCGAAAAAGTATTTCTTTCCTCTTTTGTGCACAACCACCTCTCCGATTTTCAGCCGCTTTAACTGTTGATCATCCGGATTTATAAGAGATCTTTCCGTAAGTGCGATCGTGATTTCGCTATTTAGTTTACCGTCGGCGGTCGTGAAATACGCAATATGATCCTGACGATTAAAAATGTGATCATTGGTAATTTCCGTTTTTAATTGTGCATTTTTTATATTTTCCTTTTCTACGCCGATATTTTTGTTCGGCTGTTTTTTATGCGATTCTTCTCTTTTTCGGGTAGTTTGTTTATTTTTACAGCTGTTTTGCTGTCGAATTTCAGTTATGTCAACCGGTGTCTTCATGTTAGTGACGTGACCTTCCTCAATATCCGTAACCCGACCTGGCGTGTGAATCATGCGTTCCGGGGTCGGTGTAAAATTAAATGCCATACTCCGTTCTTCGTTACTTCTGATAATTGAGAGAAGTGGAGTATAGTGCTCTCGCTCTAAACATAGATGGTAAGCTTTTCGCGAGGCCTGTGACTTGACGTGATAGTATTCTATACTTGCATCACATTTGTGAATGCAAATATTTGTGTTGTAATGCCGCGCAAATATTTTTATGATATTGTCATCACCGTACGCGAACGACGAATTTAATATGGTTAACGCGCGTTCTGGTTCTACGCAAGATCTAAGGTGATTGCTATCCAGTAGGATTTTTCGTAATTGGTCCGAGTTTATTCCCAGATTTAGCAATACGATCAGAGAATTGAAAAGACAATTCCCGTCCTTTGATATGTTGTTATTTTCCTGTAAAAGTTCATAAGGTTCCATGCAGACAGTACTAACTTCGTAACTGAGATGTAGTGTCAAATCATTATCCGACTCAGCATTGTCTGTAATGCGCTCTTTACCATTCTCTGATTCACGCATCGTTTCTTCAGTCTCCATTTCTTGTTCTTCGTTTCGCTCGATCGTCACTGCGTAGGATTCACGATTTTTGTCGCGGTCGACGCAGTCCTCATCAAGTTCCATTTCTTCGTCAAAAATTCTCGTTTCCTCGAGATCGCGTCGATCATCGGACGGATCGTCTATGCGTCGCTCGTTCTCTTTTTCCCTCGCTCTCTCCTTCTAACTTCCTGCTAAGCTTCTAGCTTCCTGCAATCTTCTCGCGTCCGTTTGACGTCTCGCTTCGGTCCGTCGCTCTGTTAGATGGGTATTTCTGTTTAGGGATAGAGTGGGGAAGAAAACGTACAGTATCGTCGGGTGCGTCGAGATCGAAGCCCGATGACCATGAATCATCTGGATCTCCGGTATCCGGCGTATAGTCCGTTTGTACCTTCATCTTTGTCTTCTTCTTCCTATTCTCCCTAACTCCTATCTCTTCTACTGCCGAAGATGTCGATTCGATTTCAGGTTCGGACGTCAAATCATCTTCCGTTGTATAACCCTCTCGTTCTCGCCAACGATTACGTGCGTCTTCCATACGCTTTGAAAAAATCCTCTCCATATCTATGCTTTCAGTTTCAAAGATTTTTCGATCCGCCCTTATTCTTGGGCGACCACTTCTTTTCTCAGTCGGGTCAATCCTCAGGTACTCCGGTATTTCCAACTTCTCGACTTCCGATATATACTTCTTTCTTTGTTTTTTTTCTATGAACGGCACTTGATCTGACGTGGGCTTGCTCTGTTTTTTGGAGCGGGTTCTCCCAACAGAATCCCCCATTTTTAGGTAGTCCGGTACTTTGAGCTTTTCGACCTCCGTTAATTTTTTCTTACGGGGTTTCTTTTCTGCTCCCGGAGCTTTTACCACGAACTCCTCACAGTCTGTCGCATTGTCCTCAACGTCACCGTATATGTCAGTATCGTTATCGGAATCCTTCCCTCTTTTCCTTGGAGCGGGATTACCCTAGTAATTCTATTTCCTGTAATCCGCTTAAAACCAAATCCATCATTCGTTGAAAATCACTAGGGCCATTTTTTATACCCATAGGCATTCTTACGTATTCGTAATGAGCGTAGGGGGTGGAAAATGCTGTCTTATGTGCATCTCGCTCATCCATTAATATTTGGTGAAATCCCTATTTCAGGTCGAGGGTGGTAAAATATGTAGATTGCCCTAATTGATCTAGTACATCCATGATATTTGGGATCGGGTATGCATCACCTATAGTTTTTTTATTTAAATCGCGAAAGTCGATAACCAAACGCCACCGCTTTTCGCCATTTGACCCCGGTTTTTTAGGTACTATCCACGCGGGTGAATCGTACGGGGACGAAGACGGTCTGATAAAACCGGCCTCGAGCTGTTCTTCCACTTGACGTTGCATCTTCTTCTTTATAGCAGGCGGGTGTCGAAAACGCTTCGCGCGCACCGGCACGTCGTTCGTTGTATGGATACGATGTTTGAACGCCGTAGTTGCTCCCAACGGTTCGCCCGGTAGTTGGAACATATGGGCGTAATCGGATACAAGATTATTCACCTGATTTCTTTCCAAAGCCGAAAGACCATCCATATTTATACGAGTTAGGACATCGTTAATTCTTTTTTCCCTTATCTTAGTAATTTGTATCCGAGCTTGTTCTCGTTTTTCCCCGTCGCCGGCGCAATCCTCGAAAACCAAATTTTTATTATCGTAATGCCCTTTTGATATCGTTTTTTCGGCTACTCCGCACTCTTCTAATTTGATAGGCGGAATGATTAATTTTTCCTCTCGATCATTTGTATTTATGAGGTACATATAAGCGTAACCGCCTCGATTGGTTACCAGTGCATTTCCTAGGTATATGCCTACTAGGCTGCTTTCGAGTTTCGGAACAAACCCGAATTCTAAGTCATTTGTTATTTTCACGCGTATGACTTTCCGAGTCCTCGGAGGTATTATCACGATTTCTGGGTTGATAAACGGAATTCTACGGTTTTTATAATGCAAACAATCCTGTTCATAATCAATTTTTGCTTCCAGCGCTCGGAAGAACGGATCACCCAAAATTCCATCTTCCTCGATAGGGAAACTATCCTCCACTATCTGTAAGTCGATTATCTCGTTATCGAATCTTATACTCGCGCATCCCAACGTCCCGATCATTCCTTTGCCTATTCCACTCAAATCGAATTTTATCTCTGGGTCGAGGCACAAATCCCGACGTATAGTATTAAGTTTAACAATGTTTATGAGCCTAGCTTGCCCAAGGTGGATCCTAGCTGTTCCGCTGTTGCCGCATGAATTTTCACGGGGCGATTTTCCTGACGGGCGTCGCTCGGCGTCCCCCCTCCGCGTCGAGCGCCCTTCGAGTTTAAAGGGCGGGAATCGTAATTCTCCGTTACTTTGGGTTCCCGTCGGTCAGCATACCTATCAGGCCCTCGCGGTTTATCATTGAATTGATGTTGGGCGAACGATTTTCAGGTTATCGTGAAGAATTTCCTCCGCGATTCTGATTATCAATAGCCGATCTTTTATTGTTATATCCGCGATTATTTTCGTTTCTGCGTTCAAACCTATCGTTATTGTTTCCCTGAAAATTGTTGTCCGTGGGTTGGTTATAATTAGTTCCATTATTCGCATACCTTCTCTGATTGTTTTCTAACCTCGGTCGATAATCGCGATTGTTATCGTAGTTTCTGTCTCGGTTAAATCTTCCATCGGGCGAATTCCTGACGCCCTTATTTTGGTCCCGATAACTATTTTGTTGTGATTTTTCGCGTAAGAAATAACAATTCTCGCGCGTATGACCAACCCGCTTACAATAGATACATTTTGAATTATTATATATTTTTGCCTGGCAATCGGATTCGACGTGTCCCCGCCACTTACAATAGCCGCATTCTAATTCTCTTGGTGAATTCGTGGACACTAAATGTGCGGATGCACGATAGGATTTTTCACCGCGAACTTCGAAACTGGGGTCTAAACCGAGATCTTTCGCGCCATATTTTAAAGGCCATTTTCGAGCTGTTTCTACCGCGATTTATAATGTGGCTGGATTGGCGTGTAATAACCGCGTTTCCATCGGCCCTTTCGCACAGTAGATAAAATGTTCCAGCCCATCCCGATTAGCGCGATTCAGGAAGCGCACCCTATCCTCGGCCGTGTATTCGGCAGAGGCATTTAGAGCTTTCTCAAGATTTTTCGCATTACTTAGAAGACGATGCCCAAATTCTTCCAACGACTCATTTGATTTTGGGTACATAGTTTTCATGTTCGTTAGCAATTTAATCGGGTCTGTCGTAACTCCGTAGGTTCCGCGTAAATCTGTGAGGAATGCATCTACCGTCGCGTAATCTGCAATTCTTTCGTCGAATATTCGCGCCTTTCCTATTAGTCTTTTGCGTAACATGTGTAAGTACAGTCGTGTGTCGTTGGGGGTGAGTAACGCGAAACCGTCGCGACATGCTCGTTCGAAATCGGGGAATTTATCAACAGACCCGTCAAATTCGGGAATGCTACTTACTGCTTCCGCTATTGGCAGAGCCCTTGCAACAACATATTGTACTACCGGTTGCACGGGTGCAGGTGCGGGTGCTGCTGGTACAATATTTCGCTTATCATATGCCATTTTACAGAATTATCACGCCGATATAATAGATTTGATTATGTGTTATATATATATATATATATTCTTTGCAAATAAATACGGAATATTGTCGCAACAATCATCCATTATTATGTTGTAACAAATTTTCTCACGTTTGTTTCGAAAATAAAAGAAAAAGGAAATTTTCTAGTTAAGAATTACTTTTAAGATTCAAATCGAGAATCAACAATAAAAAATTAAAATTGTGTGTTTTTTTTTATATAATATTATTATATATATATATATATATTTTTTTTTTTGAGAAGATTTGTTATTTTTTATTGAATGCTATTTCCACTTACAAAAGAATCGTAGCCATGAACACAATCGGCCACATCTTGGATTTCTTGAAGATGATTGAAGTTTTGAAGTTCCCTCTGCGGTGTTGATTTCTTCCGTATTTTCTGGAAGTTGACTGCAGCTGACCAGTATAGTGTAATGAATGTAGACTTCCCGTTGCGATCACTTGTTCAAATTAATCGAGTCTTTGTTATATTTTCAAAATTCAAAATTCAATTTCAATATTTTCAAAATTCAAAATTCACTGTCTTATCTAATTTTTAGAATTTTCCTTTGATATGCTTCAAATGTTCTTTTTTTTTTAAATTTCGTTAACGATTGTAAAACTCCGAAAGCGAGGAGAGTTTTTGAAACTGCACTCACTTTGTGAAAGTCAATTTTATGAAGTTGGTTAGAAAATTTGTGTTTTTTTTTTGTTTTTTTTTCGCGAACACTAGATTTTCGTTGTTGTTTAGATTGTTCAAAGTCTTCGGGTTTGATTTTATCACGCGTCACTCTGTTTTAGATTTAGTTTTTTTTTCACTGCTCTGTGTATTAATTTTTAATTTGAATTGTCTCTTCTTTTTTTTTTTGTTCCTTTTCACTCGTGAATCCCACCGCTGCCACCAAAATTTTAAGTATGTTACGGATTTGGGATCGTAACGTCAAGTGTTTATCAAATCAGGATAATTCGGATTTGGGAGTACACGTGAAGGGGACCGATACCCCAAGTGAAAAGAATAAGTGGTTTAGGTATGAAGAATTTTTATTATCTCTATATTTTGCCGGGAGCAGAGGTTTTCTTGGACAAGCGTGATGGACGCGAATAGTATGTTATGAATAAACTAAGTCGTGTCCACGACTTAGGTGTTCACGCAGAGTCGCTTGGAAAAAGGCGTCCGCGTGCCAAGGTCCGAGATCTTTAAGTTTTTACGGGTTCCGATCGCGAGATTAGCTGTTCTAGCTCCGGGGTGACTCTGACTGGACAATGCAATTATCCGTTACAAGTCAGGTCGGTTTTGCACATTATTCGGTAGCGGGGGTGTTCACGAGACACTATCAACCACGGTGTCCGATAAGGCTCGTTTTTCGCGAATCGCCGCTTTCGTGTCAGATATCGATGCTTTTTGCGATTCGCTGATTTCCGAACCGGCTCGAATATCTGCAAGTGCAGATATCGACGGGTCAGTTGTTCGCCAATTCGACCTCCTAATCTACAGCGGATGTCTTCAAATGTCACTTTATTTATTATAACAATTCGGTTAACAATAGTGCACCCGAATCTCTAATTTCCAACGGTCTCCAGCGCGTGTGGTCTGACCGGATGGATGACGTCGCTGTGGAGATCTCAGGTGTCCGCTTTATTATTTATTAACGGCGAATATTTCTGACTACGTGCGCTGCTACACGTGTAGCCTAGCGTCCGTAACAGACCCGCCAGCCGAGGTCCACCCTGTATATATATATTATCGGGTTATATTTTGCATCGCTATTTTCTTCTCAATAAACCGTTATATTATTTTTTAATTTAGATATCGTGTTAACTTTCTTTAAGAACCCTACCCCTCACCACGGTCAATTCGAACGACTGTTCGAATAGTTCAAATATTGAGTCGGTCGGCTAAAAAGTTTGGTTCCCGGGTTTCACCCCGTTTCAAATTTCAAATCATAAACATTGCATGATAATCACAATACAATATTTAATAAATAATATATTTCATTCTATTGTTGTCTTTGTTTTGCTCATCAAGTTCTTTTCAGGTGAATTTAAACCTCTAAATTCGAAGTGCCCGATAAAAAGAAAGTAACCGCGAGTGTTTACGTGTGTGAGAGAGAGTACGCTTTTCGGAGTGAGAGAGAACCAGTTGGAACGTCGGATAGATTCGAGGAGTGAGAGACCACGTGAAACGAAGATAGAGTACGCGCAAGTCGTAGGGACACCGTCGGAGAGAAGGGGTACTGGGGAGCACAGACGAATGGGCGGGAGAATACATGGTAAAGGCGCGCGAACGACGTTGATTTTTTACGCATGGGATAACGGCGCATATCAGTAAAGGATTTAAAGGGAATTCCATTTCATTTGTTCCGAGATTAATAAAGATCGTTAATTGGGATATTTTTGAAAGAACCTTCTGGAATTTTTAATTTAGATCCCCCCCCCCGGGAAACGCCAAAGTCCGTTATCGGACGGTAAACGGTCGGGAATCAAATTTTCCAATACGGCAACAGCCGTACAGTTGTGCGTGAAAAAAGTACGTCACAATGCAAACATTTTCCATCAGGAGATGATGCAGGCTCTCCAACTTCTGTTAAGAGGGGTAGCTGGAGTCGGATACCAGTCCAGTACGCAAAATTGAACCACCTGGGCGAAAATCGAGGCAGAATTACGGTCGTTATTTGGCGATACGCAATTTCTGAGTAGACTGCGACACGAAACCGAATCACGAACGCAGGGACCGGACGAACGCGTGAACGTATGCGTCTGTTTGAGGGGAATTTTGAAGAAGATGCAACCCAAGATGTTAGCAGGCGAGAAAATTGATCTTGCGTATCGAAATCTGCGCCCGAATATGAAAGGAAGGAACATATCCGAAGGGAAGAAATCGGGTTATACGAACACTTTATAGAGCTAGCAAAGTGTTGTGAAAATGCGTATGCGGGTAATCGGTACGTACCTCCCTCTTCCTCGCGAGATAAGATTTTGCGAGACACCGCTTATAATGGACAGCATCGAAGTAAATCACCGGACAATTGCGCAGCGAGAGATGACACGACGGTTGAACAGCTCGTCTCGTTATTGGGAAAAGAGTTATCTGCATTTTTAAAAGAAAGTGATAACAGAACGAGACGGATGGAATCGGTCGAATAATAATGAGGAGCAAAATCGATGGCAGAGTCGGACGCAGTTGGAAAGTAGTAGCCAGCACAGACAGGGTGCGACGCGATTTAAAGGAAATTGTTATTTTTGTGACAAACTCGGACACAGAAAATCTGAATCTTGGTTGCGTAAGCGGACAGGAAATGACGGTACACCGCGAGTAGATAGGTCGATCCGGGAAGATCAGAGAGGGAGAATCGTAGCGGCAAAGATAATCGGGAGCCGTCTCGTGGAAGAAATTGTGAATCGGACGGTAATGGGCCTTCGGAAAACTAAAAAGGGAAGCGTCAGAAGAGGCATGCGCTTACCCCGCGGATAAAGAGGAGCCTCATCCGAAGGGATTTATAATTCGAAGTGATTCAGTATCGGATAGGGTGATACAGACGAGGCCTTTTGTTAAAATAGACTTCCACGGAGTAATCGTGTGAGCATTGGTCGATACTGGGTCATCGCGATCGTTTATTGGGTTCTGATGCAAGGAAGCCATCGAGCGATCGGGTGTGATATTAAACACCTAGGTTTCGCATACGATCGCCCTCGTTGACGGACAGATGATCGGGATGACGTATTCGGTAATGATACCGGTCAGGTTAGGCTCGTAAATGCAGCTATTAGAGTTGAATGAGTTGCAGGATTTATCCGTTGATTGTATATTAGGCGCCGACGAGATAACGTTGTTCGGATTAGTGATCAATGGCCTCGCGGGAAAGTGGAAAGTCGCGAACGAAGCTATCGAACGATACTTCGATTTAGCGATGGTAAACGGAATAAACAGATTACTGTACGATACTCGCTCGACCGTTTGTGACAATTAAAATAGGAATGCGGAGGTATAGAGCGTTAATCGATACGGGATCTTCGTGGTCATTTAGTGGTCTGCTAGGGGCTGAAGTGGAGAAAAGATTCAGTATTGGGAAAGCGAATACTGGAAGTACATCGGTTAGACTCGCTAATAATAAAAGAGTTCAAGTTCGAAATGAGGTTAGAATTCCGATAAGTTTTGAAGACCGGAAATGATTAGCGAAAATGTTATGCGGTTGAAAGTTTTGCCGGTACCAGCAGTTGATTGTATACTCGGTATGGATTTCATTCGCAAAAATGATGTTCGGATCGAGGGTAACAGAAAAACGTGGTAAATAGGCGCGAACGGAAAGAAATATAGCTTCGCGTAAGAAAAAGGAAGCGTTACGTCAAAAAAGCGCGAGGAATCCTGTTGCGGACTTGCGGAATTATCCGGAAATGACAGGACGCAAATTATTCAGGTTCTGGATGAAACGATTCCGGAAGATATGCAACGAATTGGGAAATTGGGCGCAGAACCGATTAAGCAACGGTATTATATGATGTTCCCGAAGGTCGGAGAACATCTAAATGATGACATCGTTCAGATGGCATGATAGAACCTTCTACGAGCGCCTGGATAAGTCCGATTGTCATGGTAAAAAATTCGAACGGCGAATACCGATTCTGTGTAGATTATCGGAGAGTGAACGCGTTATGGAAGAAGGATGCGTACCCGCTCCCGTATATGAATGCGACCTTGACAAAGCTTGCGTCAAGCGAAGTATATCTCGAAAATAGACCTTCGCCATGCGTATCATCAGATAACTATGGCTGAGTCCAGTAAGGAGATTGCCACGTTTACGGCACCAGTTCGCGGACTTTTTCAGTTTACGAGAATGCCGTTCAGTTTGACAGAAGCGCCCGCAACGTTTCAAAAGATACCCGATAGCGTGATTGGACCGGATATGGAGCCACATGCATTCGCGTATCTGGACGACATAATTGCCGTAAATGAAACGTTTGAATCACACTTGGAGTTGATCCGAAAAATAATAGAAAAGATTCTCGGGGTCGAATTGACAATCAATCTAGAGCAGTGTGAGTTTTGTTATGATGAGGTGCAATACCTCGGATTTAGGATAGGCCGTGAAGGGTTATCGGCAGACCCAGATAAAATCGCATCGATACTGAAGTATTCGACACCGCGTACGCTAAAATAGCTGCGGCGATTTTTAGGAATGGCATCGTGGTACAACTATTGGCAGTAAAAAAACCACCAATTCATCATTGGCTGTGTCACCAACGCGCATCACAGCACAACAGTAGAGGTGAATCATTACTAGAATTTATTACTAGATTTAATATCAATGTTCTAAATAGGGGTAGTGAACCCACTTTTGTTAATGCTATTAAGAAAGAGGCAATTGATTTGTCCCTGTCTAGTATGCTTCTCGACCAATTAATTACTAATTGGCATGTTTCCACCGAAGAATCAATGTCGGATCACAGACATATAAGATTCAAACTGGCTTGCGAGCATGCTAATGTAACTTCCTGTAGAAACCCGCCGCTCACTAATTGGGGGACTACGTGCCGCGCAGTAGGAAGGGCGAAGAGGAGTTAATTAGGAATATACACAGCACAGACGAGCTCGAACCAACTGCGGATGTGCGACATGAGTTGATTAGTACGTCCTATTTGGACAGCTGTTCTAAGAAGAATAATAGAGTCAAAAGGAGTGTACCGTGGTGGAACCGCAATCATGAAAACTTAAAAAATTAGCTACGACACAGTTAAGGTTAAGAAGTTACGGATTTCTCAGCAAGAGTATAGAAGTACCCTCACGACCTACAGGAATGAGCTAAGGAAGGCCAAAAGGGCAGCGTGGAGAAGACACTGCGAGGAGATTGTCGAGACCCCCAAGCTGCTCGTCTCCAGAAAGCCATGAAGAAAGAACATGCAAATGGTTTAGGTCTTCTCAAAAGAGAAGATGGGCGCTTCACGACTGCTAACAGAGAGAAAATGCTAGCGCTTGGAAGCTCTCATTTCTTGGGTCAGTGATGCTTCTAACAAACTTTCCCCCAATCCCGGTCAACATATGTCACGGGCGGAGACGGGGCAGTGTAAGCAAAATTGCCGGAAAAATTATAACCAGGTACCGGGTAACGTAGACTCTCAGTTTCTTCGAGCATTTTAAGGCGGCGGGAGTAGACGGGGTTTTTCCTGCGCTACTTCAAAACAGCACAGAGCTACTAAAGTCATACCTGATGGAAATATTTCGGGCTAGCATTCGATTGGAGTGTGTCCTCTTTGCGTGGAAAGAGGTTAAAGTCATATTCATTCCGAAACAGGGTAATAGACCCATGGAAAATCTGAAGTCCCATAGACCAATCAGTCTTAGTTCATTTTTACTTAAGACCTTGGAGAAGATGATTGACGTATATCCTAGGCAAGACATTGCAAATTATACATCACTACATCGGTAACAATTGCCTACAGAGCTGGCAGCTCCACAGTAATAGCTCTCAGCTCTCTGGTGTCAAGACTAGAAGCGGCACTGCAGTCTAAGGGCAACCCCAGCAACCTTTTTGGACATAGAGGGGGCCTTTGATAACGCATCCTATATGTCCATAGCAAAACCTTTAAGAATCAAACATATTGATGAAGGTATCATCAACTGGATCTTGGACATGCTTGAAAACAGAATAATCCACCTTACCTGCGGGGGATCGGAGATCAAGACCAAAGCAGTCAAGAGGGAGTATTGAAGGAGGAGACTGTCACCCCTATTGTGGACGATGGTGACTACCTGCTGTACAGGCTTGAAAGGAGAAGATACTATGTGCAAGGATATGCTGACGACCTTGCCATAATTATTAGAGGTCAGTGGGACCATTTCGTAAGAGAAGGCCTAAAACGTGCAATCTCATTCACTCTTGAATGGTGCCATAAAGAAGAACTCCATATAAACGCGCAGAAGACGGTAGTCATTCCATTCACGAACAGGAACAAAATCTTCCTCCTCGATAGAAGTTTTAACGGAGCCACTCTTAGTTACTCTGACAAAGTCAAATATCTAGTGGTCACCCTGGATAGAAGGCTGAAGTGGGGAGAACAACTAGAATACACGTAACAGAAAGCGACAAGAGCCAAGTGGGCCTATAATCGCATGTGCGGTAAAACTTGGGGACTAAAACCAGATATCACCGTTTAGGCGTATTCTGCAATAGTTAAACCCATTATCATATACGCCGCCTTAGTCTGGTGACTAAAGGTTCGTAAAAAGGGGGCCATAATGGCCCTTCGAAAGATTCAATCATTGGCGTGTGTCGGTGCAACGGGCTCGGTGAGGTCCTGTCCTACGGCTGCAGTCGAAGTCATGCTGTGCTTACCAGGTAGCAGCAGGGGAAGCCCTGAGCCTCGGAGCGGCTAGGGGCTCCGCTCCTGTGGAAGATAAGGGACACCTACATATCCTCAACCAGGCGGAGTTTCCGGACATCATGACGGCCGTCACCGATGTATGCACGAGAATAGTCTGGTTCGATAGGGGATTCGATATAAAAATTCCTCACAGGAATGAATTCACATTAATGGCGGACTGCCAAGACTCGCTACAAAGGCTAGCAAAGAACAAGAGTAAAATTACCCTCTGTTGGGTGCCGGGACACTGCAGCCTTAAGGGAAATGAAGACGTTGACGCCTTGTCTAAGGAAGCTTCCACGTCCTCTTTCACAGGTCCAGACCCATGTGTAAGTGTTCCCATAAATACACCTATTGGGTACACCAAGCAGAAAATGTACAGCGATTGACTAAAGTACTGGGAAAATCTCCCAGGACTAAGGCAATCCAAAAGGCTCATCAATTTCTCGGGGAATAGTAGAGCGACCTCGAGACAACTGGAAAGAGCAGATCTTTAAGTTTTGGTAGCGGTCCGCATAAGGCACGGACTGTTTCGCGACTCTTTATAATATGGGACTGGTCCTAAAAGCAATGATTCCCTCATCCTGAAATTCTATAAGAAACTCAGGATGGAAACCATATAGGGGCCTTAAGGCTTCAGGGGTACGGTTTAAAAGTTCGACTTTCCGAAAGTGCCTGGGCGAACTTCAAGTTCTCCAACCTCAATCTTCATCTCAATCTGAATCTAAATCTAATCGTGGTATAGATGACTTGTAGAGGGATTTGCGAAGCGAGTCTAATCGTTGACGAGGTTGCTGAAGAGAGACATGCGTTGGAAGTGGGACGAGGATCAGGTGAAGGCATTCGAGAATATTAAGAAAGCCCTTATCTCTCCTCCTATCTTGACGTGTCCAGACTTCAGCCAACCGTTCGTGGTGAAAACCGACTCGAGGAGTTTGGGGATAGGTGCGGTTTGAACGCAAAAACTCAAAATGGTAAAGAACGGATAATTATGCAAGTCGATGATTGACCAAAGAAGAGCGAAAATACTCGGTGACGGAGCAAGAGTGCTTAGCCGTTTTATGGGCTCTGCACACGTTTAGAGCATAGCTGGAAGGTTATCACTTCACTGTGATAACCGACCACAGTAGTTTGCGGTGGTTGCAAACGCTGCGAATTCCTACTGGACGGTTAGCTAGGTGGGCTCTGGACATGATGGCGTGTGACTTCACGATTGAACATCGGAAGGGAGCACTACATCATGTCCCGGACGCACTGTCACGGATGTACCAGGAGTATTGTTGACTCGCTTCTGTCGAGGACGAGGGTGATAAACCGATTAGAATAGTAGACCCGTGGCATAAAGAACGTTTGAAAGGTGTCGAGGATTATCCGCGTAGATACGTCGGATGGAAAGCGGTAGATGGTAGGTTATATTGCTATATATAATATAATGGTAGGGCATTTGAAGAAAGTCATGCCATACCGCGTACGGGACACCAGTGTGATGAGAAAACGTACAACCGGATAGCCAGGGAGTATTATTGGCCCGGAATGTATAGACATAGACATAGCGCAGTGGGTAAAAACTTGCCAGATATGTCAGCGATGTAAGGTAGATCAAGCCCTGCCTGCAGGTCTGATGGGTCGCCGGATATTGAGCGAACCGTGATCGATGGTTGCAGCGGATTGCATGGGACCGTCTAGTCCCGAAAAATAAGCAAGATTTCGAATTCGTGTTGGTAGTTGAAGATCATTTTACGCGTTGGGTCGAAATCGTACCGCTTCGTAGGGCAACAGGTAAACCAATAGTGGCTGCTCTCGACAAGTTCGTGGTTTGGCGCTAGGGAACCCCGGATGTTCTGCTGTCAGATAATGGACCAGTGTTCTGAAGTGAGGTATATTGCGAGTATTTAACGTCGCTTATCAGCATCTCGGACAATTTCAATTCGCGACTAATACGGCCGTACATAGTTCGAAGAAGGTGAGTCCGGCCTTCTTGAATTTTGGTAGGGAGTCACGCCCGCCAAAGAATTTACGGCGTGAACTGGAAGGCGAACCGCGAGGGGAAAACGTCGAGATCGAAAGCTGGAAATCCCGGATGAAAAAGCTGAGAGAAATGTACCATTCGACGCAGAAATCGGTAGAGGAAGTTAGTGAGCGGCAAGCTAGATATTACGATAAGCGTCATCGTGATGTTCGATATCGGATCGGGAATAGGTTTCTGAAAAAGAACAGTCCTGTCGTCCGCCAGTACACATAGAGCCGCGAAGTTAGCACCGAAATACGTAGGACCATAAGTCGTAAAAGCGATAAGCGGGGCGAATATGTATGTGCTCGAGACGTTATCAGGGAAATCCGTCGGACCTTGGCATGCAAAGGATCTTAAAGCTCTTCGAGTACATGGTCGATGCCAGTTGAAAACACGGATAGATACGGCTTCCCGCGTGAAGGAATTTCGGATAGTAAAATGTTTTTGAATATGTATTTCTTCGAAGTGAATATAGTGAGATGTTTCGAACATTTCAAAAAAATGCCAATATTTAAATAATCGAAATGCATATCGTGATATATAGAACAGTCAATTGAGTGATTTATGAACTGGCCCCCTATTTCAGCAATGTCTGAGTGTGTAGCCCATACTCCTAGCCCATACAGTTATGTTCCACCTTCGCGCACTTCGTAGCTCGCCAACGATTCAGTATGCGATGTGATACCAATAGATGGAGTTCGGGCACTACGCCCAAGAGGACTTCTGAGCGCTCCACTCAAGCTTACCGCGATGCGCAGTACCTTGTTTATCGTCATTCCTGTTCACTATTACTTGTACTAACTCTGTTAAGTTAATAAATTTTCATTTGAATAACCTTATGAGCAGGTCATTCATCCCCTCGGGAATCCTGATCTCCTTCGTGCACGTGCGGCTTTTTCAGCCAAACTAGCAAACGAAAATTCCATGTACGTTCTAGTGCATAACGAAACAACCAACATTCAGGAAAATTAAAAACTGATATATATTCATATAGTATTAGACATTAGGAATAAAATCCTAAAAGGATTTTAAAAATTTAATAAAATAAAAAGTTATGAACAATTTAAGTTTTGTAAAATTATTGGCACCATTTGTGATGTATTACATTATTTCAAACCTAAAATATCAACTCCTGGACTGCTGCTTTGATGAAATTTGAAAACAAACAGTATGAAACGTGTTAAAAGTTCTTTTATTGATTATTTTACGATTAAAAATACAATTTTCGTAAGACGTGCATAAAAAAGACGTTTTTGTTTCGGCGTTCTTAAAGGTTTTTTTCTATTTTTAAGGGCAAAATATTGATCGGCACATGGTCGTAAAGCGCACATCTAGCCTACGACTCGGGTCGCAACTCGTACATTCGGAGACAAAGCTGTTAAGTCGTAATAAATAAATAAATATAAATATAATAAATAATAAATAAAAAAAAATAATAAATAAAAAAAAAATAAGACAAAGACGTAACAGTCGAGGTATCAAAAACTACTATTACTTTTCGAATCACAGGAAAACATGCGCGTACCCAGACGTAATTATTTTTCAGCATTTTGCAAAATTAAAAATCCCCATTAAAGAAAACGCACGTTGAAACCAAACACATGGCCACATTTATAATATTCAATATCGATTAAAAATTAACAGATTTATTAAATCGAAATTAATTTAGTTAAAAACCATTTTTAAGCATGCAGGTCACTTTGCGTTTAAACATATCAACCAAATTTTCCGGGGCTCCGTTTGTTTCGGGGCAATATCGCGAAGCAGTACTGTCCCGAATGCCTGCATTTTTTATTAACATTTTAAAAGCTTCCCTACGAAAGTTGAAAAATTAACAGTAACTATATGCGGTGGATAGCCGACGCGTGTAAAAAACTCCTTAAATACTGAAATCATTGCTTCTTCACTCACATTTGGCATCATATATGCTTCTGGACATTTAGAATGACTATCGATTATTAGAAGTACAGTTCTACCGGCTAATGGACCTAGAAAATCAGCGTGAATTCTATGTCACAGCATTGTTGGCCATGACCAAGGTGTTAACGGGATTTTTACAGATTTCTTCTGTGTTTCTAAACATCGAATATATGAGCGAGCACGCCGTGTTTTCCAAATCGAATTCTAAAGATTGCCACCAAACAAATGACCGAGTTAAAGCCTTTATTTTACTTATGCCGAAATGGCTAAAATATAATTCATAGAGTATTAACGCATTTTTCTGGTATAATTACTTTATGGCCCTAAAGTAAAGAATTAGCTTCAACTGAGAAAGCCTCCCTTTTATTCCAATAATTATGAAGATCTTTTTAGATTTGTCTTTTCTCTGGCCATTCGTATACGCAATATTGCATCACTTTACAAAGGATATGATCATTCCGTGTCATTCATTGCACTCGTTTTCAATCTAGCGATGCAAAATCGCATTTCTTGATATTATTAAAAAATTAATTAGATACCTCTACGATTAATTCTCTCTCAATTTCGGGGATCCTATCGTTTGTTATTGACATTCGGCTAAGCCAATCTGCATCGTTTTTGAAGCCTTTTATGCGTTTTATTTTATATCGGAAAGCTGACAAAAATACAGCTCATCTGTGTATACGCGCCGCTGCGATTTGCGGTATAGATTTTTTCAGATGACAAATATATATGAGAGCTGAATTATCATTTTGTAATAAAAAATGTTGCCCGTGCAAATATTCGAAAAATGTTTTCACCCCAAAAAACAATAGCCAACCCTTCGCGGTCTAGTTGAGACTACTTGCGTTCGCTAGTGCGTAAAGTTTGACTGGCATAATGAATTGGAATATCTTTATTGTTGATACGGTGTGATAATGCAGCTGATATTCTATGTGGTGATGCATCGCATGTTAACACAAATGGTTTATTTGGATTATAATGCATTAGAAACTTGTCAGATATTAAATGGTTCTTAATCTCCATGAAGGCTTTTTCGCTGTCATGGTTCTAATGAAATCCATGTTGTTTTTCCAAGCAATCATAAGGGGTCTTAGCATTGTGACAATATTTGGAATGAAACGAGCGTAATAATTTACAGAGCATAAAAAAATTCTTAATTCTGAGATATTTGACGGTGCTGGCGCTTTTCTACACTTTCAAATTTTCTTTTTATCGGATGAATAATTTTTGCGAGTCTTCATCCAACGGTAATTGTTGATAAGCTTCCGCTAAATCAAGCTTCGTAAGTTTGTCTCCACCACGTAGTTCATAAAATATCGATTCCGGAAGCGGAGATGAGAAATGATCAATTTTAAGAAGGCGATTTAATGTTACTTTAAAATCCACCATAATCTTATTTCTCCATTTTCTTTTAATACAGGAACTATGGGTGTACTCCACTCGCTATATTCTACCGGTACCAAAACGTTATTTTTCATAAGTCATTTTATTTCATTTTTGACTATTGGTCTTAATGCGAATGGCAGTTTCCGTGGTTGCAAAAATGTTTGTTGTATGCCTGTCACAACTTGTAAAGACAAATTTCCGCGATTAGACAAATCGATACCCTCATTAAAAATGTTTGGGAATTCCGCCCGCAATGAGTCTATTTCAAACTTACTGCGGTTAGTAATAAATTTAATTGTTTTTTTTTATAATGTTTTCGAAAATTGTAATGGCCACATTCCCAATGTTACCATCCATTCACGACCTAAAATTGGGTATCCGCCTCTATTAATGATATACAATACCTGATAATCTGTCATTTCTTTATGCCGAATGTTTACAATTATTTTCCCTTCAACAGGTATAATTTAATTATTATTAGCACATAAAACTGACCCAGTTGTTTGTATTTGAATTGTAGGAAAATATTTATTGTAAACTTCTAAAGAAATACTAGAGATCGGTGATCCTGAATCAATTTTCATCTTAATCGGAATCTCATTGATAAAACTGATTTCAAATGGAGGTTTTACAATTTTATATTTGTTCTATTCTATGATTTCACTTGAATCGATTACATTATTACTTACTCTTATACATTCATATTAATATTCATTCGCATAACGGCCCTCTATTATTGTCTTCATCAAAATTTTCGAGACTACTACTACTTTTTTTCGCGAATCGATAATCTACTTAGAGTTTCAAGCTGCTCCGAAACTAGAGTACTCTGCACATTATGCATTCGTTATTCTACACTAATTTGCGAGCATTGAAAATATTAGTGATTATATTTACCGCTACAAGTACATGGAACTACTTTGTTATTCGACGTTACTTGTTTTCGTCCTCGCTGCCTATAGCCCCGTTATTGTTTTGGTGATTCGATGATGGTGTTTGGTGCTGTTGATAATTGCTGATTGATGGTTTTATAGCCGACGTAAGTCGGTCTCGCCACTTTTTTTTTAGAAAAGTTGGAATCTCGGATTTAAATATTGTAAATAAAAAGCATATTCATACATATAATATTAAATCAAGATTTGATAACAATTACAGTAATGCGTGTACTTATGGTAAGCCCAAAAGCAAATAGGAATGAGCAAGGTACAGGTGAATTCTGAGAATTATGGAAAATCTAATATTTAAATTTGAAAGGTAAACCGTCCCAAGTTCTCGGAATTGCGGTCTATAGAACAAAGACTATAATTTTTAAATATACTTTAATCTAAACCAAAATAAAATATTCCGGAAAAGCATCGATTGTTTGACGCGTACAGAGTATATTATGCATATGCCCAATACATTTACATATATTTACATAGTAATGGGTTAACATTTTTTTATTCAAGTAAATTATGCATGCATAGAGTTGCAATTTAATTCTCCTATTAAGTACTGCCCAAGAGATAATATTTAGGGTTTCTGTTTTTTTTTTAAACAGAGAATTTCAATTTTCGAATTTAATTAATATAATATCAAATACGAAAGTTTGTCTTGCCTTCTGAGAATTAAACGAACGTTTAATTCAAATAATGAACAGAAATAGAATGCATTTAATCATTTTTACAAAAATTAATGCCTAAAGCTTTCCAGTTATTTTTCTTTTATGAAGCGATGCTGATTTTGTTAAGCAGCGATTTTTTAAATTATTTTATTTTATTATTTAACGGGCGGAATCGCCCTTTTACTAATTGTTTGCCATATTAATCGTAATATTGTTGCGATCTGCATCGACTTTAGAAGATGGCGTCATACTTCACATTTGTGTATGAAATCTAGGAACTGCAGAATCCTACAAAAAGCACAGCAGCGGTCATGAGCCTATTTTCGCCAGATAAACAATATTTTCGAAACGTAACTGTTACTTGAAAACGAAATCGAAAAATTGTTCACCGGACAGGGATCCAAGTCACGACCTACGATTTCGTAGTCCAGTGCGTTACCGCCTGGGCTACGAAGCCGATATATAATTATACAAAAAAAAATGATAAGAAAAGCCGGAATTCATGCATGAATTGAATTTAACAAAACTTAGATGGAAAATTAAAACTGAGAGTAATCTCAAGAATTTAATCGCTAATCTTATGGAGTTTTGTTACTAACAAAACGTCAGTAATTCAGGATAGGGAAACTATAAATATAAGTTTTTTATGGTTCCGTATCAGATGATATCCCATAAGTGGCATTCAGTTTAAGAGGTGTAGTATGAGTGCACTTGGTTCGCCATATTTTTTATTATTATGAAAATTATTATAAAGACATTATTTTTTTTCTTTTTTATTTTGACGGAGGGGGGAAATGCGTTAGGCACCATAGGGGGTTGAAGATGTTGGTTCACCCCCCGTGTGTCGGACTCTCTCACCTTTGATATTGACGTCAAGGTTTACCGACTAAAACCGTAACCTCTCTTACCCTCTATAATCCAGGTGTGCAGTCTGCAGCAGAAAAGTGGCTCCGACATCCATCTCTTCCGCTGCAGACTACACCGGACCATTTCTTTTGTAACTGCAACCACTCCCTCTACCATCGGATTAGTGGTTGCAGGATCTCATTTGATCTCAGCAGACGGAGAGATCCCAGCAGGACTGCTTTCTGCATTCGGCCTGCGATGGAATTTGCATGTTCTTGGCAGGTCGGAATGCTTTTGATGTTTTGGAGAAAAGTTGGTCTCATTCCTCGCAGCACTCCAATGATTAGCACGATGAGCTTGATTTTGAATCCCCGATACAGCTTGCGAATCTCGAACAGGGGTTCCTGATATTTCATTCGTTTTTCGTCCTTTTTGCTGACTATGTTTGTCTCTGCTCGTGCAGAGAACTCGATAACGAAAATGGATTTGTCATCAAGTCAACAAGGATGATGTCAGGCTATTGGCTGATATTTTCCTGCTGCCCCTTTCCCTGAATTTCATGCTGATGAATTAGCATCATCTGGGGATCCGCCGTTCGATTAATCACGTCGCAAGCCGTTTCGAGGACCAATTAGTCATGAATACACTTCAGGTTCAAAAGGCCACGAAATCCCATATTTCGGGCAAATACAGTCGTTCCACGGAAGATCTTGGATGCAAACTGCGTTACATACAAATCATCTTCTGTGTGCATCGGTCAAGACCCCGTAGCTCGTCAACGTTCCGCTTAAGTGCTCCAAATGTATAGAGCACTGGTGAAATGGCCAACATATTCGTGGCTACCATCTTATTTTTCCCCGTAAATTCCGATTACCAGATTTGAC
Organism: Trichopria drosophilae; assembly: GCA_030407085.1. Taxonomy (NCBI): domain Eukaryota; kingdom Metazoa; phylum Arthropoda; class Insecta; order Hymenoptera; family Diapriidae; genus Trichopria; species Trichopria drosophilae. The sequence goes on along the minus strand of CM059583.1, from coordinate 128,094,432 downwards.
GGAGAAGGCGCCGGTATTTCTTAACGATGTTCGTTTTAGCAGTCTGCACATCCTGGACATGCCTCTGAGGCACTCCCAGGTATGTGTATGCTTCCACGGCGCTAAGGTGGCGGATGATACATCCGTTGACGAGCTCCATATCGTTGTTAATGGTGTCTGACCTTCCTCTGTGCAAATGAATGACTGCACACTTGTCTCCGATTAAAGGAGATTTCAAATTGAGTGACCACAATGTACAACAGACTCAGCCAACGAGTCCTCAGTTACAAGATACTACTGCTGTACCATTTTCGGCTACTAATCCACTTGCATCACAGTATGAGACTGTCAACCGCATTGTAATACATGCACCTCCATTTTGGGGAAGCGATGCTGAATTATCGTTTGCACATTTGGAGGAGCCATTTGCACTTGCACGTGTCATAACTGAAGACACAAAATATGCTTATCTGGTGGCGCATTTAAATCATTCAAGTGCATCCGAAGTAGCATATATAATTAGATCTCCGCCAGCAACTACCCAGATATACTAACGTTTAGGCTGCTTTAACAAAACGTTTGACTGAATCAAAAGAGAACAGACTCCGTATATTATTAGAACAGGAAGAACTTGGTGATCGTACCCCTTCTCCATTTCTTCGGAGATTGATAGGTTTAGCAGATACCCCCTCTCCGACAGATATAGTTAGAACGATTTGGATCAGCAGATTACCTACCCACAATCAAACGAAATTGGCAGTAATGGAGTCACAACCGTTAGATGTTTTTGCTTTGGCGGCAGATCGTACCAACGATATCCCCATTAATTCAATTTGAAGTATTGATGCTCCAAGCACTAGTAGCACCATGAACGAAGCTCTAGGTGCTGAAATAACCGCGTTAGAAAAAAAGTAGATGAGCTCAGTACGGGGAATATACGTAACTCAAAATATAATGAAGCACAATGAAAATATAAGACTTATGATTGTGAACTTCACGGAGCAAATGAAGCGGTTCAATATATTCAATACATGGTTGAGGCATGCCATTTCGTACTTTACACGGACCATCGACCATGAGCGTACCCATTCCGACATAATCCAGAAAAATGCTCGCCGCGACAATTTAAACGTTTAGAATACATTTCGCAATTTACTACGAATATTCAACATGTTTCCGGGAAAAAACCATATAGACGGCGATGCATTATCGCGGATCGAAGAAATCACAACTACAGTCAGTTTAGAGGAGTTAGCATTGGAACAAGAAAAGGATGCAGAATTACAGCATCTTTTGTCGCGCGGAATTTGAAAATTCAGACACTTTGGTTCGGTTTACAGATAAATTCATTACTTTATAACGTATTTAATACTACTACCGAACGATAAATTCATTTCTTAGCTTAGAATTTCTAAACTAAGATAAATTCATTAATTTACTAAAAAGCATCTTGGTTGAAAAATGATGCAATTAGAAAAATCGCCAAGCATATCCTCATCACCCATAGGATACCTAGTTTCAGCATCATTCAAGCTTCTGAATGCGTATGCTACAGGCGTATCTTTTCCCATCTCTCCTTGTGATGCTATTGCGCCTAGGCCGTAGTCTGAAGCGACGGTTGTCATCATGAAGGGTTTTCAGAAATCCGGAAATTTTAATACCATCGCTGAGCACAATTTGGATTTCAACATTTTAAATGCCTTGTCTTGATCTTCACCCCAGACGAATAGCACCGTTCTTCGTAGTAATAATGTAAGAACCTGCGCAATTTTCGCGAAGCTCTCCATGGTCCGTCGATAGTATCCCGCTAGGCCGTGGAATTTCTTAATTTATCTCTAGTTTTTGGGTCGCGAGAATTTCTCCACCATTTCTAAGTTTCCTGAGTCAAGTTTCACCTGACTCTGACTAGTAATATGTCTCAAGTACCTAGTTTCCCTACGCAGAAACTTGCACTTCTGTGGTTCCAGAGTCAGGTTTATATGGGCCATTCAAACCATTAGCCGGCTCAACTTCTTGCCATATGTTTGCAAGTTTTTGGAATAATCGGTAAAATTGGCATATATGATAATGTTATCTAAATAAACCAGAACTTCTATTCCTCTAGGCCAGATAGTACTACGTCTATCATCCTCTGGAATGCACTTGGGCCATTTTTATTCCTATTGGCATACGGGCATATTCGTAGTGGGCAAATGGCGTGGAGAGCGCAGTCTTGTGTGCATCTCGCAGGGTCATGAAGTATGAGGCTTACCCCAGCTGATCCCATATATCGACAATATTTATTATGGGTTACGCGTCACCAATTATTTTTTCGTTTAATGTCTGAAAATCGATGACCAGTCATGATTTCGTTTCAACGTTTGGGCCTGCCTTTTTGGTGCGATCCATGCGGGTGAATTGTAGTGTGAGGTCGGTGGTCGTACGATTACTGTTTCCACTTGTTCCGCGACAAGATACTGCATCTCCTATTTAATAACTGACAGGTGTCGGAATCGTTTCGCTCTCACCGATACGTCGTCGATTGTATAGATCCGTACGAAAGCAGTGTAGTCGCGCTTAACGGTATACCCTATAGTTGAAACATTTCCCCGTGCTTCGTAACACCGTAGGTATAAAAGTGCGTGTAAGTCAAGGAGCGCCAACATTTGTTCCGCCCGACTTTCGTTTGTCCGAGGGGTATTGATTTTCGCGTGGTAAGACGGCTGACTCGATTCGCCGATTTCCTCGGGACTTTACCCCGCTCATTTTTGTTTTGGACGTCGACATAGCATGCTTCGAGGCTTGTTACCGGACCCTTTGCTTTTATGTAGTGATCCGTAGTATTTGCATCTATCGCGTATACGTGTCCTTTATGATTTTTGACCAGCGCGTTTCCAATGTACACTCCCGGTCGATTTTGGATAAAACTTTAATGTCAAATACTTTATGTAATTGTAATTTTTTATATTATTACTTTTCTAGAGCGGGGAAGTAACTCTACGCGACGCGAATCTACGAACGGTAGTTCTTTATCTTATATTCGAAAGATTTCGTTAACTTAGTCTATTTTAACAAAGTGTTGGCGTAGAAACTGATCGCTTAGTAGAGCATCTTCTGCTATCGAAAAGCCGTCGAGCACTATCTGTGCTTCGATTATCAACCCACAGAAATTCATTTTAGCATCTCTGTATGTGCGAATCACGTCTTTGCTAATCCCGCTCAGATCGTAACGAATGTTTTCATCAGAGTACATATCTCGACGCAGCTTGGACATTTTTATGATGTTAATTTTTACATTGATGTCCAACAAAAACGTGCCGTTGACATTGCGCAGGTCTTTACTCTGATCTTGGCATGACACGAACCTAGCATCTCCGAAATGGATCGCCTCCCGTCCTGCTGCAGCAGGCGTATTTTTTTGAGGTTGTTGGGAATATTTCCTGGGGATGCTCGATGCCCCAGTCGCGGCCCAAACCCCTTTCGAGTTTAAAGGCTTTTGTAACGGCAATTGTCCTCGATTGTTCCATTGCGAGTTGCCAACTGTTGCTCGGTTATAATTTTGGTTCTGCCTAGGTGGATTATTGTATCACGGAATATCGCCCAAGCTTCCCCTATTGATTCCCGTAAACGGAAAAGGGCTATTCATTTCCCATTCCTGCGAGTTTCTCACCGGACAGTAGGACGAGTTTCTGTATTTAGGAAAATTCCGTATATTAATTGAATTAAAGTCGTTCCGTTTACTGCGTTTGCTTTTGGATGAATCCGAAACAACATTAAGTTCGACACTGGTTTTTAAATATTTAGTTCCTACGTAATATCTGAAAAATAATGATTCTGAAATTTTAGTATTGAAAATAAATAAATTATTATTTTTAATACAGGCGGTATTAAAAATAATAATCTAAAATAGAAATCGGTAAGCTCCGAGAGTCGAGTAAACGAATCGTGTAACATTTTTTTAATCTTATTTTAAATGCGTTTCTGACGACGTATAGACTTTCCAACATTAATGAAATTGTTGGATGCTTTAATGATAATACTGATTGCTTTTCATTTTATTTTGATTGAATTACATATTTTCTTTCTTTTATTTTTATTTACTTAAATGATTTAATTGTGTTTGTTAAACGTTTAGGATATACCAATTTTATGTTGCATTTTTATATTGACTGAATTATTATAAATGTTCTTTTTTAATTTTATTAATGCTTTGGAAATCGAGTTTCAGGTTAGATAAAAAATATTTTTCGTAGCCAAGTTTCGAATTTCGGATTGCCTGCGCAAAACAAAAAGTGCAACTCATCGATGCGCTGTTTTCGCTTTCGAAGCCGCGGTCGACGTAATACTACGGTTAGAATTTCTCCCCGACAATGAAGAATTCCCACTCCTATTCTCTGACTTTGTTCCTGAATTACTTAGAAATTCTACTTTCCTGAAAAATATTTCAAAACAAAAAGTAGCTTAGAATTCAATGAGGAATCGACTATTAACCATTGGATTGTCAATGGAGAATCACCCCATATACAAATTTTAATATTTCTATGCTTTTTTAAAATTAATATTATTAAATAATAACATCCCTAATTACAATGCAAACAATTTTTTCTATTTTCTATTTTCAGGTTCTTCGAGATATATAGCCTATAAATTTAACATCAGCAGATTGGAGACCGTTTATCAACAGGCAGGCTTTTCAAAGTCGATAAGAGACGGTCTGCGATCATGACCAGTTCCCCGGTAAGTTTCAGAGTATAGTATACCACAACATGACTTACAAAATCAGCTTTCGCTCATTCGTGATTATTTATAATTTAAGCAGCTTTAATTTTCATTTTATTATTCGCCATTTGCGTTCTTATGAATTCAGAGACCGATGTTCCAGAATGTTTCCCTTCAACTGCGTATTTTTCAGTATTTTTGGGCACATACAATAACATATTTCGCTTACCGCAATAATTTCTATCAATAAAGAAATCAAATTACATTTTCTTAAATAATCGGTCCCTGTAAATAAGTAATTTTCCGTGATATTTTTTGAGGATAATGAAATAACTGTAATATCGGTTGGTAATTAAAATGAAAAAAGTATAGATGGCATGTATGTTTACTTTGGACATACAAACTGCGAGTTCCGGTAATCGGTAGTTGCGATTTCACAAATACTACATTTTCGACGAGGTAAATTGGCGAAATGGACAAGGACACATGGGATACATATGCCGCTGAATTAGAAAGTTTACGAAGAACTTGGAAGAGAATAAAAAGAATCTAATTGGAACAACGTGATTAATTGCATACTGGCCATCAAAAATTTAAGCTAATATGCAAAAACAGATGCAAGAGCAATCAGTCCAACAGATTCCGAAGACCATCGTGAAAGGCACAATTGGTCATATTGCAGAATATTCTCAATCAGAAGATTGGAATTTATGGAGCGAAAGATGTGAACAATATGTAATTGCAAATGAAATACCTATTCAAAGGAAAGTTTCATTGTTTCTCACGCTCATAGGAAGCGAAGGTTATTCTCTTCTAAGAAATTTATGCACACCAGAGCTACCATGAACAAACACATTCAATGAACTCGTTATGATTTTAACGGACCATCATCAACCGAAACCTAGCATTATTACTGAACGTTATAAATTTAAAGAATGTCGGTAAAAAGCAACGGAGGATTTAAAAACGTATGTCTCCAACCTAAAAAAGTTGTCGTCAAGCTGTGATTTTGGTGTAACATTACAAGACAATGTTCGAGACCAATTTGTTTGGGGAATAGCAGACGAAGCGATAAAGAAAATACTAACAGTGGAAAAGAGTTAACATTTAACAAGGCAGTGGAATTTGCCTTTTCCATAGAGGCGGCGAAACGGAATGCAGCTGAAATGAATGGATCATCGCGGAACAACATCCATTTTCTAGAAAATTCGAGGGAAAACCGAAATTTAAGAAAGGTACAAGTGTTTCTAAGAAAAGCGGTGGGTGTTATTGTTGTGGCAGAAATAACGACCAGCCATCTGAATGTAAATATAAAAGTTACGCTTGTAATATCTGCGGAAAAAAGGGACATTTAGCATGGGTATGTAGAAGTAAACAAAGGAAATTTGAAAGTTATAAATCGCCAGACAATAATAGAAATTCAAATTACAATAATAAAAGATTGAGTCGAAATGAAAAACAATATTATATTGACGATGTTGATGATTTAAATAAAGAATTTAACAGTTTATTTCATTTAACTGGGGAAAGCGATTTAGTTATCGGTCATGTTAAACCATTTGAAGTTCAATTGAAGATCGAAAATTGTCCGTTATATTTTGAAGTTGACTCGGGTTCACCGATATCAGCAGTTTCAAAACAAGTATTTGAAAATAATAAACATATTTTTCGAGGGAAACTAGAAAGTACATTGCGTCGGTTTAAATCATACGCGGTAAAGAGTTGCACCTATAGGGTGTGCATTCGTAAATGTTAACTACAATGATAATAGTACATTGCAACTATTTGTTTTCCCGGGTGATAGTTGAGCAATAATGGGTAGAGATTGATTAGGCACGTTAGGAATTTTTAATTTTCGTGAAACAATTGCAGCGATTAATAATTCAGAAAATTCACGTGATCTAACGATTAAAAAAATTACGAAAGAATTTCCGGATGTGTTTTCGTCGTCATTAGGACGTTATAATGTGATAAAACTTAAGTTACGTGTCAAAAACGACGTAAATCCGATATTTTGTAAACCGCGTCCAGTACTGTACGCAATGCGTGAACGTCTCGAAAGAGAAATTGATAGATTCGTTCATGATGTAATTGGACAGCGCCAATCGTGCCAGTTCTTAAAACAAACGGACAAATTCGGATCTGAGGAGATTTTAAAATTACTTTAAATCCAAGTTTGAGTATTGATCGCCCTGTACCTCGAATTCAAGATCTCGCGACGCGTTTGAATAGAGAAAAGATGTTTACGAAATTACATCTTTCTCACGCGTAAGAATAAGCGGGATTGGATAATGATTCTGAGGATGTAGCTATTTTATCGACGCATAAAAGGTTATTTAGACCGAATATATTATTTTACGGAATTGCGTCGGCTCCGGGATTATTTCAGCGCGAAATGAAGAAGATTTTCGATAAAATTGATGGAGTGGTAGTCTTTTTATACGAGGTTTATATTTCCGGAAAAACATAAGTCGACCATGATAACAATTTGCGTGACGTCCTTACTAGGTTTCAAAAATGTGGTTTGACTGTACGCGCTGAAAAACGTGAAATCGCGAGAAATTCTGCATCTGTAACGTACGCTGATGGAAACACGTCGTGCAAATCAAGGCAAACAGAACTCTTACCGGTCTTCTCCTCAACCACCCTGTCTATACTCAACTATCTACAATGGTACTCCACTCGTGATGCAGCCCGATAGACCTTCGGGCGGAATACTGACTGATGGTAACCCTGCAGCCGTATTTATTCGGTTTGTGACTACGTTCCCCACTCGCAAAGTAGCTAATGTCCCCCTGGTTTGAACGATAGTCTAGGGCTGCCCCTCTAAGGGGACTCGTACCTTGCTCAGGAGAATCGTCCCTGGCCATTGTCTCCCAGAGAGGCAACCCCTCCGCGATTCCTGAAAATAATACAATTCATAATATATTATTTATATACTATTGAATATCTGGTCAATCATACGTTGGCGGAGGGAACAGCATTCCCGCCAGGTCTCGTCAATTAACTTACGTTGGTGGAGGGAACAGCATCCCCAACAGATCTCGTCAATCTTAAGTTGGCGGAGGGAACAGCATCCCCGCCAGGTCTCGTCAATCTTACGTTGGCGGAGGGAACAACATCCCCCGCCAGGTCTTGTCTCTTTGCCATATGCTCTGGTTTGACGACTACCATGTCTCCCCAGGCATTTCCTTTTCGCTCCTTACCTACACCGACGGGCGATCATACATGGTGCGGAGCAGGAGGGTGCTGGTGACCTCGATACTTAGAGGTCATTGCCCAATCCCTATTCATTCGACCCCCCATTTAGCGACCGTAATTTGCACCCAGCTCCTCGCGCACTAAGGACTATGGTCTAGCCAGTGCAAAGATGATAGCCACGATACCTTATGGGTTGGCCTACCCTATAACGCACGATATGGCCCGCCCAAGCACTAATCAGAACACAGACCCCTGCCGTTGGCAGATACGACCTTAACCATCGCACATAATTCGGTAAACCTTAGACTAAACGTAATTTGAGCCTGTCGGCGACAGTATCATTTTTGGGATATGAGTTTAATTCTGATGGTCTTAACGCATCTGAAAGTAAAGTACAAGCGATTCAAAGTTTAAAAGTTCCGGAAAATATAAAAGAGTTGGGATCATTTCTTGGCATGTTCAACTATTATGCAAAGTTCATCAGGAATTATGCTCAGATCGTAAATCCGTAGTATGAATTATTGCGTCATGATTACAAATGGATATGGATGAAAGCACATGACATCGGATTTCATTGTGCTAATTCTTGCTTAGTATCACATGAAGTGCTAGTGCATTACGACATTAAATTAACTGTTAAAATAACTTGTGACGCATCACCAGTAGTGCTAGAAACGGTTCTTTCTCGCGTTTTTCCAAATGACATGGAAAGACCGATAGCTTTTGCCTCAAGAACATTATCGATTACAGAACGGAACTATTCGCAAATAGATAGAGAAGCGCTTACATTAATTTTCGGTGAAAAAAATTTCACTAGTATGTGTATGGTCGAGGTTTTATATTAAAGACTGATCATAAGCTATTAATGTATATTTTTGAAAAAAAAAGAAAGGTATTCCACAAATCGGTGCTAGTCGTTTGCAAAGGTGGGCAGTTTTTTTAGCCCGTTATGACTTTTCTATTAAACATATAAATGGTACAGATAATCTACCTGCAGACAGCTTATAGCGGATTTCAAGGGAAACAGTTCAAGTAAAGAGTGCACCAATGACTTTGAAGAGTATTCTTATTTGAATTCTGTCACTGAGCAATTGACTTCAGAGAGATTAAACCGGTAACTGACAGAGATCCTATTTAAAAAAAAAACAATGTATTTTGTTTTAAATGGTTGGCTAAGAGTACAATTGTAGCCTTGAAAGAACATTTCAGTACATGGGGTTTACCTTTAATATTAGTCACTGATAATGGCCCAACGTTTATTTCAGAGTTGTTTGAGGAATTTTTAAGGAAAAATTGTATTAGGCATATCTTGACTTCTCCATATCATCCTGCTTCGAATGGTGCAGCAAAAACTGCTGTATGCACCTTTAAAAATTGTAACATATTGAACACGTAGTTGATATTGATAACTTATTTATTAAGATGTTCAAATACAGTTGTGATATTATTTTAATAAGAGCACGCGATGTAGTCGGCAAGACGGCCATTACATAAGAGAGTTGAGGAACGTGCAAAAACTAGGGAGAACGAGGTAAACAATGTTGCCAACTTAAGTCTAATATATTACAAAAATGAATTTAAGATTAGCCTTGAACGTAGAGAAACCTTGTGCAAATATTTGTTTTATTATAGATCAACACCCCATTGTACAACTGGCGTTACTCCGGCTGACTTCCACGTAGGGAAACCTATTAGAACAAGATTTGATGCTATTAAGCCATCAGTGCGTGATAATGTGGAGCGTTATCAGAAAAATCAAAGGCAGTATTTTCGTGGCAATCGTACCAAAACTTTGATAAAATCGATACTGTAATACCGCGAGATTACAGTATTAATAATTGGTGAAAAGGAGAAATAATTGATAGAATAAGTCCTATTACGTATTCGCTTACTATCGAAGATAATAGAGTATGGAAGCGTCATATAGATCAATTACGTCCATGCACGGAGAGAAATGTGAAAGGATGAAACTGTAGGTATTCCTTCGCCACTGTACTAAGATTTGGTGCTGGTTCTGCACCATGTGTCGCGTGATATTAATGTAAGAAACCCACAGTCTCAGACTGTGAAAACGCTTAGGGTGAGACTGCAAAACTGCGATGCTTTCTTCGAGGCTTTCTCCCGCCTAAGTTTTACTTCTTAGACCAGGGCTCTCCCGGACTTTTTGTAGGAAATTTCCTCCTCTACAAAAAAGGTTTAGTAAATTTTTGCTCTATTTTGCACCGTTTTCGATACGGTAACAATAGAATGAAAAACAACGTATTCAGCGTCCGACGCCATGTTTATCTTTTGTTTTAAAAACTCGATGTTCTTCGTTCTATAGCTTCCGTATCGAAAACGGTGCATGATAGAGCAAAAATTTACTAAACCTTTTTTGTAGAGGAGGAAATTTTCTACAAAAAAGTCCCGGAGAGCCCTAGTCTAAGAAGGAAAACTTAGGCGGGAGAAAGCCTCGAAGAAAGCATCGCAGTTTTGCAGTCTCATCCTAAGCGTTTTCACAGACTGAGACTGTGGGTTTCTTACATTGATATCACGCGACACATGGTGCAGAACCAGCACCAAATCTTAGTATAGTGGCGAAGGAATACCTACAGTTTCATCCTTTCACATTTCTCTCCGTGTGTAATGCGGAATTTATATCTAATGAAAATTGTATTGAGAACTCGAAGAAATCTTCAGAGTGTGATAATGTAGTTGTTAAGGACAATAATGTGATTCATCACGATGATATAAAAGATAAAAATGATTCTGCTAGAGTTAAACCTGAGTTACAACTTGAAGCGAACTTATGTCGATTCCAAAAGGGTTAGCAAACCTCCGCTAAAACTTACATATTAGTTAGCGTACGAGTTCATGAAAGGGGTGTTCTTGTTTTTTAGTTCGGGAGGGCTGTAATGTCCGTTGGTAATTTAAATGAGAAATGTATAGATGGCATGTATGTTTACTTTGAACATACTGCGAGTTCCGGTAATTGATAGTTGCTTTTCGATCGCCGCATTCGATCGTCGATCGCGGCTGTACGTGTCGCTCTAGTATATAATAAATAAGTATTATATTTATAATCGTGGTGTTGTGTTTATTCGATTTGAGGATTTCATAAATACTACAATAACTAAAAGATATTTGGTTTTATGCCGATTTATCGCTACTTGTTAGCTAATCTAAGTAAATGTTCTTTTTACAAAAAGCGTCATTAGTACAGTCCCTTCCCGTAGACCGCTTTCGTTAGTGGTGTCAAACTGCAGGTATTGCCTAAGTCTAAAGTACAAAAGTCAAGGAGATTTCGATAACGGACTAGTTTAAATGAAGGATAGACCTTTAAAATAACTGAAAGTACAGAATAGAACGTATGACAGGCTGTTGAATAAAGAATTTAAATGTTATCCTATTTTTGTTTGAGAGTGTACATCTCCTTAATATTGTTCGTTTATGTAAATTGTATAATATTTTAGAATTTTCCATCATTTTTGGACACCTTTCTATGCTGCTGTATCAAACTAGTATCTAAAGCTAGGATCGTGAAAATCACATTGTACATTCACGATATTGGTTCGATAAGGTATATTGCTTTTTTTAGTTTTGTGGTAATATACGAACCTGTCGTTGTTATGCAAATGCTTCATGCAGCTTGATAAGATACACGGCACTACTGATTTTCTAGTCGTGATCTTTCCGATTCTAGATAATGTAACAGCGACAACCTTAAGATAAGGTATCTTTATTCTAGATATGTTGGATGTTCGTTGTGAATTAAGATATACATTTCAATTGTCTGAATCCGCGAGGAAACCAGTGTTCTGTATTTTTCTTATAATGTTATTGGCCTTTAATCTGTAAATAGAGCAAATTCTCATGCAACTACCAAATAACGAAAGTATTTGGTTCTTTCATGTGCTCCCAATAGTTCGCAATAGAAAAAAGCAAGTGGTTGCCATCAATTATTCTAAAATTTTTCTAATGGTTTGCTTCTACATGAATTTTAAGTAACATGATTTTGAATGTATAAGCATGGATGCCTAATTTAGGACCTTCCTGCGATCTGTAAATGCTTCTTCGCGTCCCGCGGTTCAAGATTTCAGATTGTTGCCTTTATTATTTTACATGACTAAGGCATCATTTAGCGGAATTTGAATACGTAAAGCATGATGCATGCAATGATTCTAAATATTTATCATCACCAAGAATCATGTATTAAAATTCTATTTTATCGAACATAAAGAATAATTCAGTTTTAATAAATTTAATTTGATGTTGATTTTTTAATACTGCCGAACAATAATTAAAATTGAGTGCGTTATTTAGGAAGGGTGTTAACCGAATCGAACAAGTTGGAAATCGTTGTGTGGAATGGTAAATGAATGAGATACTAATTGAGCGAAGGAGACAATTCTCTTCACTGCTTGTGCGGGAAAAAGCTCGAACCCATAAAAATACCAAATGTTTTGTATAACTGTTATTATCGTGTAGGCTTGTGTTCTCGTCTATGCGTGCACGTATGTTAAGCGAACGCGGTCCGCTATTCGCGCTGTGATCTGAGTAAACGATAGCAGGAAGTTAAGGCAGACTAGACTTATCCGGGCGGATAAGCAAATATGGTATGCTATTAACGAATATCGAATTGCAATTCGAATATGCAATCCATATTTTTTAATTGGAAGTTATGCCCAGACTATATATCTATAAAATCCATGTAATAAATTTCTTTTTTTTAATTACTGGAGCCCGTTTACTGATCGCTAAATACGATAATAACGATCGGTTGTAGCGGTCTTTTGAGACGCCACCCGGCACGAATTTCGCTTGTTTCTCGTGCACTTTCATTTCTCATACAGTTAAGATTGTCGCCACTATGCGTAGCGCAACACTCACAGCTCTATGTGTGGCATTCGCGGCTCCCATTGAAGAAATGTATTTTCATTTGGTCACAAGGCATCCGGTCACCAAGCTCGTTATTGTGGGTCTTATATAGATATAAAAAATATATGCATGACGATTTTATTCGCTTTTAGAAGCAACTTACTTTGAACGTTTCCAATCTTACATAAGCTTATATTTGTGAATCGGTAACAATCTTATTATATTTATTTTGTATAGTTTCGATTCACCGAGTTGATGTTTAGTATTATTTGAAGCCAAAATGAGAAAATGTGCGATCAATCTCGAAGTGATCGATGCATAAATCCTTTCAGAAAGGCCAGTAAAAAAGGCCATATTGGAAAAGAGCTTCGTAAGATGTCTAAAGAAATGTTGCAACATTTTCCACAACTTCCCAATGAATGCAAAGTATGCGTGAATTGCAGGAAAGAATACTCACGTAATTTTAGAATTAGTGACATCCATGATTCATGTAGTACACGTGATCATGACATGAGTAATGATAACATCGATTTGACTGTACCATCCTTGAACATTGTTGATTCTTCCACCCTTGAAGAAGATACACGAACTGATCGAGAAAAAGCATATGACGATTTGTTAACTGGTTTGAAAGATAAATTTTCCAGTTAAACTGGTAATGATCCGTTAAAAATACGAATCTTAACTATTCCTCTGCAATCTTAGAGCATTAACAAATTGGCTGTAGAATTTGGAGTATCGCGAAATTTAGCTCAAAAAGCTAAAGACCTTATGGCTGCCAAAGGCGTTTTACCGGACTACGTACCAGGGCATGGACAAGTGTTACCGTCCGATATTGTGAGGAAAGTAATAGAATTTTATAACAGTGATTCGAATAGTAAATTGATGGCTGAAACAAAAGACTGTATATCAGTACGTATTAACGGACATCGTACTGAAGTGCAAAAACAGCTCATGCTTCTGAGCTTGAAAGAATTGTATTCAGATTTTAATACCTCGCATCCTAATTTGTCTCTGGATTTTAGTACATTTGCTAAAATGCGTCCAGACCACTGCATTCTAGCGAGGGATAGAAGTACGCACAGCGTGTGCGTATGCACTATTCATCAGAACACTAAAATGATGGTAGATGCTATTGATTTAGAAAAGTTGACAAGTCACTTGGATAGTAAAAATATGCCATTATAAAGACTTGCTCAATATGATTACATGTTAAAATCCATCTGCTAATTGCTATCTCAATCAGTGTGTTAAATGTCCAAGTATGTCAACGTTTTCGGCTGTGTTGACTAAACTGTTGGAGGAAGCGTGTATCAGCATTCGCTTTTCATAACAGAAAGAAAACGAGATCTTTCTGAAAATGACGTGGTCGTTATGTTTGATTTTTCCGAGAATTATTCGTGTATAGTTCAAGATGCATCACAAGGCTTTCATTTCAATAATGACCAATGCACGGTCTTCCCAGTTATCTACTACTATAAGGTAGGATCCGAATTGAAGCATACGAGTTGTATATTTTTGTCGAATAGTTTGAAACACGACACAGCTGCAGTTTATACGATTCAAAGAGTGCTAATACCTCACATACATCAAAACGTTAAAAAAGTAGAACGATTAATCTACATTACAGATGGTGCTAAAGCACTTAGAAACAAGTACCAAGTTGATAATCTGATCCACCATAAAGCAGATTTTTCAGTCGAAGCAGAATGGCACTATAGTGCAACTGCGCATGGAAAAAGCGGTTATGATGATATAGGGGCAATTTTTAAAAGAGAGGCAAACAAAGCTAGTCTCATGGCAAAACCACGCGATGCAATCTTAACTTTCGAAGAACTTTTTAATTGGGCAAGAAAACATTTTAAAAATATTCAAATTTTTCGTTTCACTCAAGCCGAACATAAGATGAGACGAAAGCTTAACAAACGTTTTCAACATGCATTACCAGTTCCGGAAATTCTCAAAAATCATTCGATTCAAATTTCCGAAAAACAGGAAGTAATAATAAAACGTTTTTCCAATGCAACTGAAGCTGTAAAAACTCTTCTTACAAAAAAGTACAATCGTATGGCTATCAAGAAACGTTCATGCATGTGTGCGTGCACACGCACCTCACCATAATGTCACCTTGCTCTAACTATCCAGAGACATGCGTACCTTGCCTTAACTGGCTAGGTAAACGTGCTCCTTGCCTTAACTGGCTGGGTAAACACGATCCTTGCCTTGACTGGCTGGGTAAAGACGATCCTTGCCTTAACTGGCCGGGTTCATCTACAAACTCACCCTCCTATTTGGTGACGCTTTTATATATGGGGCATTCCATGCCCAACGGACAACTGAGAAGATTAGCCCTTTTCGGTGTCACGCATTAAATGCTTGTATCTGAAGTTCTGTGTCCGAGAAAGGAAAAAATAATTAGTGGATTTTATTCATCTTTTTATGCACTTTCCGATGATTAAAATGATTTTTTATTTTATTTACATATTCATCATGATTTTTCAGTTTAAAAAATAAAAATCGATTTTTTTCAAACTTGGACGTTTTAAATACTTTTTTAAACAGGCTCAAATGAAAGCTCGTATATTTTCCTATAAAATCCGATTGTCTCAATTATGGGCCGCTTAGTTCTTCATCCATAAATCTGCATAATAATAAGCGCATTTGGGTATTGCCGCTCACAAGACTGCATTTCTTGCACCTTTCAGGGTGAAGAACCAACCGGCCCATAATGACAATGTTATTTTATAGAAAAATATACGAGCTTTCATTTGAGCCTGTTTAAAAAAAATATTTAAAATGTCCAAGTTTGAGAAAAATCAATTTTTATTTTTTAAACTGAAAAATCATGATGAATATATAAATAAAATAAAAAATCATTTTAATCGTCGGGAAGTGCATAAAAAGACGAATAAAATCCACTAATTATTTTTTCCTTTCTCCGAAACAGAACTTCAGAAACAAGCGTTTAATGGGAGACACCGCAAAGGGGCTAATCTTCTCAGTTGCCCGTTTGGCATGGAATGCCCCATATATATATATATATAAATAAATGTACAAGAGGGTCGTTTCCAGGTCCGGGTTGGAAATGACCATTCTATGTGTTTACGGATTTATGCCTTCCCCCTATAGTGTCTTAACTATAATAAGTGTACTGGGAGGGCTCCGCCCCCCAGACCCCCCCGTACAATCCTAAACCAACCTCTACAGAACCCAGTGTAAAACTCATTTTGTGTTCCAGCCCTAGTATATGCGGACCTGGAAAGTACCAATTCCGGGGCTGGAAACGATTCTTAGACATAAGATTCTTCAAGGACCAGGCTGGAAAGCACCACTGAACCTGGAACCTACCTTTATACAGGGTGTCCCATTCTAAACGCTCACCCGAAATATTTTGAAAAATAAATGTTTTAGAGAAAAATGTTTCAAACAAAAGTTGTTCAGCACAAATGGGGCATCGTTGTACATTACTGTTTTTGACCTTCAGGTCAATGGTCAAGGTTATTTGAAGGTGACATTGATTTTTTTAAATGGAAAGTCCTATTTTTGACACCGGATTCGGAAAGAGAGGTAAATTTGATGTCGGAATATGATATGATCGATATTTCGGCCAAGGTCATTTCAAGGTGAAACTTACATGTTCCAAAACGGCGAAATATCAAAGCCTACTCAAGTATTTGAAGCAAATCTAAAACACAGTGGGATTTGCGACGAAAGTAAGGTTTTCTAGTTAAAAAAAGGACATCGCTTAAACCTACAATTGACCTTGGAAATTGTCCTGAAGGTCAACATTTTAAAAGTTGAGCATCAAATCCTACTCAAGTACCTGTTGACCTCATAAATCCACAGTTAAAACAAACCACTTCCAAACGATTCAACATTTGACCTTCTGAAGATCACATCAGCAAATTATAAAGTACCATTTTGGGCGTAAAATTCCCGATGTTTCCAAATCCGGTGTCGGAAATAGTGATTCCCATTTAAAAAAATACACTTCACCTTTAAATAACCTTAACGGTCATTTCCGAGGTCAAATAGGATGGTACCATTAAATAGACTGGGAAAAATCCTTAAACTTTTGTCTGAAACATTTTCCCCAAAAATGTAGTCCCGCTGAGATATTTCGCCGTTTCGGAACGTGTAAGTTTCACCTTGAAATATCGATCATATCATATTCCGACGTAGAATTTCCCGCTCTTTTCGAATCCGGTGTCAAAAATAGGACTTTCCATTTAAAAAAATCAATGTCACCTTCAAATAACCTTGTCCATTGACCTGAAGGTCAAAACCAGTAATGTACAACCATTGCCCCCTTTATGCTCAACAACTTTTGTTTGAAACATTTTTCTCTAAAACATTTACTTTTCAAAATATTTCGGGTGAGCGTTTAAAATGGGACACCCTGTATATGTGAAATGGGTCTGGAACCGACCTCTATGCATATGTATATGTATATACAGGGTGGTCGATTTATCTGAAGACATAGAAATATCTCGAGAACTATGCACAGAATCAAAAAAGATGTGGGATGAAAGTTGTTTGATACGAAGGGGGGCATCCAGTGGTCATGAAATTGACCTGGGGGTGGAGTGGGGGAAAAACAATAAAACTTAAATAGGAACCCCCATTTTTTAATGCAGATTTGGATTCTCCGAAAAAAAGTACACCAATTTGACCTAGGAGCTATTGCATTTTGGTTCACAGGTGGCGCGGTTATCGATAAAAATCCAAATTTATCTGAAGACATTGAAATATCTCGAGAACTATGCACAGAATCAAAAAAGGTGAGGGGTGAAAGTTGCCCGACACGAAGGGGAGCATCTAGTGATTATGAAATCAACCCCCTCCCCCTGCCCCTGCGGGAGGACGGATGGGAGACAATAAAACTTAAATAGAGACCCCCATTTTCTATTGTAGATTTGGAGTCCTCGAAAAAAAAGTGCACCAATTTGATCGACGAGTTTGCGTTTTGGTTCGATGATAAAAATGAAAATGTGTAAAATATCGTTACAAATTGAGAATGTCACCAGAATTCGTTTCAGATCAAAGAATCTAAAATGGTTGCCCAGCACATTTTTCAAGAGTAGCAAGGGAAGTACTAGACCGTGATTCCAATGGTCGGTGGATTGGTAGAGGTGGCCCCATTAATTGGCGGGCGAGGTCACCTGATTTAACATCCTATACACGGGATTTCTTTTTATGGGGTTACCTAAAAGGTAAGGTTTATGAACAAGTACCAACGACTCGTGAAAACATGGTGGAACGCATTAGAACTGCTTGCGCAAGCATTTTTCTGCACATATGATACTATCCTGTATAAAGTCATTTGAAGAAAGAATAAATAAATGCATTGAAGTGGAAAGTCAACATTTCGAACACTTACTCAAGTGAGTGAACAGTGAGAGGCAAGGGGACTCACGTAAAACAAGCACCCCAAAGGGAACAGAAAAATACTACGTCCACGTCGTTGTTCCTGGGTAACGCTAAATGTATTTTTTGCCGGTTTTGTTAGAATGACCGTATTCCATATCCGCTACGCGGGGCGAAAGTTGTAAATTCCCAGTGAGTGCCCGTGCGCATGCGCACTTCGGTCTCATTACTCCCGTGGGACGAAAAGTGCTGCCCGCGAGAGTAGTGGATACGGCCAGGAAAAAAGTAGCGTATGCTTCACGAGAGGAATGCGTGCACACCTCGCGAGAGGGCTGCCCTCGCTTCGCTCGCGCAGCAAACCTTCCACTCGAGGATCACGCCCTTAAAGCATAATATACTATTTTTGACACACAACCAAATCCATGATTATTTTTCAGATAATTTCCATTGTAGCGGCTAGAAAACACATTACAAGAATAATATAAAGTCAAAGAAAAACGAACATTTCATAGTGGTGGCATTGAATAGTATTTTTAAAATAACATACGTCTACTATTATTTATCAGATGTGATGTGAATTCTGAGGACGTCGAATTTTAGGGATTTTTTATTTTCGTTTTTAGTCGACTACAGCGTCACTTGTGAACCACAATGTAATAGCTCCTAGGTCAAGTTGGTGTACTTTTTTCCGGAGAATCCAAATCTGCAATAAAAAATGCAGGTTCCTATTTAAGTTTTATTGATTTTCCCCAGCCCACCCCCAGGAGGTGGGGGAGGGGGTCAATTTCATTATTACTGGATGCCCCCCTTCGTGTCGAACAACTTTCATCCCACACTTTTTTTTATTCTGTGCATAGTTCTCGAGATATTTCTATGTCTTCAGATAAATCGGCCACCCTGTATATATGCAGGGTGTCCCAAAAGTTTGGAAACGGTCTTTTGAAAGACAAAAATTTTTTAAATTGCTGAAACACGCGAAACGATTTTCAACACCTTTTTTTAGGTGTGCACGAGCGTGGGGCACGAGGGGGGATGAATATCTTAAATAGCAACATGAGTCGACTGGGGGCTCATTTGAAAGGTCTCTTCGAGACGAATACAAAACACTGGTCATAGATGGCGTTATAATCATTTATCGTTTGAAATTTCTGAAAGGCAGAGTTTTGCTACTTTTTTTTTACATTTTTTTTTTTTTTTAATTTTTAAAAATAATTTATTTCATGTGCTCAAATTGAGCACCTGCAACTTCCTGACACTGCCCCAGTCTTAAATAGAATTCGCCCAATACTTTCAGCCTCATATCTCTTGAAATAAGATGTACTTCCTGGATTATTCGTCCTCGTAGTTCTTGCAAGTTAGCGGGTTTCCTCGTGTATACCCTGTATTTGAGGTATCCCCACAAGAAATAATCCAATGGAGTTAGGTCTGGTGATCTGGTTGGCCATTCGGGTTACCCATGCCTCCCATCCATCGTTGTGGAAATGTTTCATCTAGGAATCGTCGAACCGGTGTCCCATAATGGGGTGTCGCACCATTTTGTTGAAACCGAGCATTTTGTATATGATCATTGTACATGTTTTGTATTGCAGGTATAACTTCATGTTGAAGTAATTCAAGATAAATGTTTCCATTTAAATTCCCGTCAATAAAAAACGATCCGACAATTCCTTTTTTACAAAAACGTGCCCATACGTTCAACTTCTAAGGCCATTGTCTGCGAATATACGACATCCAGTGAGGATTTTCATCACTCCAATACGATTCAACAGAGTTCAACCGCTAAAAATTGATCGCAGTGCCATCTATGCATAGTGTTTTGAATTTGTCTCGAAAAGACCTTTTAAATGAGCCCCCACTTGACCCACGTTGCCACGTTACTCTTGTGCAAGAGTGGTATTGTAGTGATGATATCAGCCGATGATGTGCCCTACCCACAAAGATTTCGTTAAAGTTAGAAAGAATGGAACACTACGATATTTGGTCAAATTACGGCGTAATTTTAAAAGTACTTATATCAGAATTCGCGATTTTGAATCTGTTATTTCTGTATTAATAAATAGGACACTTCTTTTTGTTCTTCTTTTCAATTAGGAATACAATCAACAATTTGCGTTGCCTTTTCCGGTATATAATGCCTCCATTGACTTTTCCTTATTTGCGCGTTGCATTAAACAATTGATAAATAAAAAGGTACGCTTAGTACACGCATGTGCTCACGTTAATTATAAATAATTCTTATTTAGAATGAACGGACGTAAATCCGAGCCACTTACGTAAATTAATATAATCAATTTTGACCTGTTCAACCTCTCTTTCATTCCGGGCATTTCTAAAAGTAGCTACACCTTCGCGAGAATTTAGAAACCTCCATTTGATTATATATATTTTATGCCCCTTTCTCTGCCAACCTATTTTTTTCGTTTCTTTCCTGTTCTATTTTTATTGTAAATATATTTTTTATTTATACATTAATTTTCTATTGTCTACAATTTATTTATTATCCGACTCCAAAAACGGGCTATAAAATTAGCAGCATCGAAAGAATTTTCTTTAGAGACGGTGGGGTTTGCAAATATAAGCCAAATCCATATATAGCCCACACCGACAAGGGTACAATGTCCAGACTGCTCTATTTTTTCAACGAGCGATGTTTTACACGTATAGTTAGAAGTAACTTTGTTGCTAAATACTGCAAACATATTATAACATAAAAAAACATTCTTCACTTTCGATACAGATGACTCATCCTGGTTCTGGGAGTTCATCTCGTTCTTTTTCAATTGAAGGATTGAAAATATTCTCAACAAACAGGAGCGTAGCATTTACTACAGATCAAATTGTTGCTGAATGTTATAACAAGCTAAATAAATCCACGAATCTTATTTTTAGTATTGTACCGGAATCGTCTTCATCTATTATAGCATTTACAGATGTAAAGATACTGAATCAATCGGATGTTGACTAAGTTCAAAGTGAGCCTCGCGACAGTTGTGCCACGAGGACTCCAATTTCTGTTGAAGATTTTCGAATTGATGCGACGTAACCGATCATCTATCTAATTCGTATATTGCAGTGCAAATACAGGCATATGAAAGAATTCGCTGCATAGTAATTGGTGAGGTTGAGAGTAAAGTGCCTTACTTAATGAATGTGTACATCGTTTGATCTTTGAACACAATTTCAAATTTTCCAGGGCGCGAACTCTTGTCGCACCAAGCACTGGCTTCCTCCTTCGTTAGGTTTTCCGCCATGTCTGGTGGGGACCGCTTGGTACCTAGTGGGGAACTTCCAAGACGGCTGCAACTGTCGTGCGAACGACTTCTCTTGCTACGGCAATAGGTGCGATGACACAAACGATGATATATATACGATATGGCGGCACTAAGCACCGATTTGCAAAATATCCACCCACCACTTCAGTCACTAATTATGCGCTGAAGCCATGAATCCTCCAATGCATGAGAAGCTTGGAATAAAAGACAAATTGGTATAGAGGCATGTGTTCACTACAACTAATTCATTAATGGCTGCTAGACATATAGACCCCCCCCCCCTCCCCCATCTGCTTCTCAGTCCTCATTTTCTGCCTTCGGCTGTGTCCCTCCCGAACAGGGTAGTAGAGAAAAAGTATCTGCTGCTACTACAGAACCAATTACCAAGACACCTACTGGTGTTCCTTACGCACACCAACATCTACATTCCTCCACATTGTTGAGATCTATAAATAAATCAGAATGACACCCACTACCTAACACTTCGTTTTAGGCCCAATATAAACCAGCTACATTTAAAAACCAATGATCTCCTACCCTTCTGACTTGAGTAAAAAATTCCATCATTAATGGAGAAAATTAATAGAATTCCTACTAGCGAAGAATCGGCTCAGCCCGTAACGTTTCAAATGTCTAACATTTAAATTGCAAACACCAGAGTCATATAATATTATAACGAACCTCGACAAAATGAGCAATATATGTGTTTGGGGACGAACGGTCGAAGAGAAAAACAATGGTAAACAAGGTCATCTCAAAGTTTATTTATACCGCGATTTTCAATCCTCCGAAGTTAACGCGAGAAAAGCCAAAGCCGAACTGAACTGCAATTTTCCCTCGATCACGAAAGTGGTTCCCCTTCTTCCCTCTATTTTTCAAAATTTACCGGCCCGCCCCTTTCTACGAAATACAAAGAGGAAAACCTATTATGACCTCGCCTGCGTTATAACAACACTGATCGCTAAATGTTTTAATTCGACGAACAAAGAGTGGTGGTGTTCCCCGACATTGTTCGGTAACTATGCGGTTAATAGCGGCCACGAATCGACCCTAAAGAACGCTTCGTGCCGTCCAGCCTTCAGAATCCGAAAAATTATTATTTTCCTAACGAGGCTGATGGTAGGCCTCAGAACCCTCTGCGCTCTGAGACTACTTGGACAACCGAAGAGTCTTTAGAAGTTAAGAAACTATTTAACTATTAGAAACTATTTAACTTTAGAAGTTAAGAAACTATTGTTATATGTATATATAGGTATATCCGTACTCCGTTTAATACATAGTTTTCTTCAGTTCTCCTAAATTAAATCAAGGCCCCGGCTTTCCTTTCGGATCACCGTGCACATAGAGAACGCCGTCGTGAAAACACCACACATTTAAATTTGAAATAAATAATACAGCTTTTGCTTTTCTATCGTCACTTTTACATAATTTGATATTCGAAAATGATCTTAATTTTTAATAAATTATACATAAATTAAACAATATTCACATCACGTTTTGAATAAACAAATTTGATTTATTTTAACTGAAATAGAAATTTAAACGAAATAAACGAAACAATATGCGATCCTATACAATATGGCTCTATTGCTCAAGAAAACGGGGGGATGCTGATGGGGGAGGGTGGGGGTGGGGGAGATCTCTACGGCCTCCCCCCCCCCCCATTTGGTAGCAACAGTAGATAATGATCCCCGTTATGTTTAGAATTAGACCCCCTTCCTTTCATTGTATAAGTTTAGATGGAGACATTCTTTGCGCTTTAGCTGATTCCGGAGTCTAGTATTTGGATTCTGATTGCGTCCATTTGACGTCTCACTTCCTTCGCGGGTCCCAGAAGTTTAGGATTTATTCAGCTCAAATGTTTTCCTGTTACTCATATAGATCTTAATAATCATTAAAAAAGTGTTGTTGCCCCTTTATTGGTAACAAAATCATTGTTATCAACAAATAAAGTTAAAAAATGCTTTTGTTTCCGAAGAAATGCATTTTTCAGAAAACTATTCAATATTTTTTGTGGCATTTTTTTACAAACCTTTTTGACGCCACTGATTACGAAAACAAGATTCCTTTTTAAAAATTCGAGATAGCGAATCCAATACGGCGGATAAAAATGAAATATGACCCTGGGTTAAATTCGCTGCAACTGATGTATGTAGCATTTGAAGTTCCGATGAAAAGTGTCCGTGGCTACAAAGCTTGAAAATCAATAGTTTTTTTCTGCACGTATCTTCTAAGTACAGCGCGATCTGCCTTAAAGACGGGAATGATACCATTAAAAGAATTAAGCTACAAAGCGATCTAAAAAGGTTGTAGACGATTTTGTCAAAAGAGCGCCGGGTTTTTCGCGACATGTTTTTTATAAATCTACATTTTAAAATTAAAATACCTAACTACGATAAGAGATAGTATGGCTACCTACTTCAATAGACCGCGTTGAGCGTTTATGAAAATACAATATATCAACTTCAAGATGACTGCTTAATTGGAAAAAAAAACATATTTTTCCGATATTTGTCATGTAAGTCTCATTAAAACTTCCACAATTTCACATATATAGATTTTCACATTATTTTAGAAATACATGGATCCTGTATCCATTCTATGTACGAAAAAATAACACCTTATTCCGCAGAAAACGTCAAAAATTTATGTTTTTGTGATAAAACTGTGATTTCAATAGTAATTATATAATGCCAGTATTTTGGTGTGTTTGAATGTGCCTATTCACGACATATGAGTATGAGTTTTAAGCATACTGGATATAGAATTAATGTGTTTAATGTAAAAAAAGTTTGAGGTAGAATGAATTAGATTAGAATTCCAAACATGCAAAAATATCAGTTTTATTCATATAGGACGCCATCTTGAAGCCGCCATACGGAATTTTGGAACACGCCCAAACAGGGTATATTAGAGTGGATAACCATGCCACATTTTACCGTAGTTACGATATTCTAGCAAGTCATTTTTAATTAGCTTTCAGAAATGGTCTTTGTAAAATTTTTTCCAGGCCAACTAGATTATAAAATATAATCTTGAAAGCTGAGAATAAATAATGATCTTTCCGTACTTAAGGCAGGTCGCGCTGTACTTAGAACGTATGTGTAGAAAAAAACTATTTATTTTTAAGCTTTGTGACCGTTGACACCCACGTAAGGGCTACAACATACATGACTTTCAGTGAATTTAGCTGAGGGCCATGACTCGTAAGGTTTGTGCGGAGTTCTTTGTCACTAAGGCGTTTTTGAGGTCACTGATTACGAATCAGAGGTTAGTTTTTTTAAATTCCAAATGGTTGATCTAATATGGCGGATAATAATTAAAAATATTATTCGATTTTAACATAATTTGTCGCTAAGGGGTTTCTGGGGTCACTGATTAGATTTGCGGGTGAATTTCACACTAACCACGAATTCGTAATCAGTGACCCGAAACCCCTAAGTAATAAATATCGTCCAAATCGAATTATATTTTAATTTTTTGTCTGCCATATTGGATCCGCCAGCTTGAATTTCAGAAAGCTAATCTCAAATTCGTAATCAGCGACCTAAAAAACATAGCAGTAGCAAATTTTGTCCAATTCTAATGAAATTAAAATTTTTTTTTCGCTATATTGGACCCGTCAACTAGAATATGGAAAAACTAACTTCGGATTCCTAATCAGCGATCCCAAAAACCTTTGGGTAACAAATATCATCGAAATCAAAGCCAGTAACAGTCCGAAAACAAATGGAAATTTTCATTTTTCTATTCATTTCCAGGATGTTAATAACGTCACCAGTAGAGATGCATATCCCCTTTCATATATGAATAGGATTCTGAACGGATTAAGTAGTGATATATCTCTACCTCAACTCGATCTCAGTCAGGCTTATTTTCAAGTCCCTGTAGATAAGAGTAGTCATCGAATTGCGGTTCCCGGTTGGGGCCTCTTTCAATTGTAAATAATGCCTTTGGGTTTAACCAACGCCCCAGCCATCTTTCATAGATTCATGACATAGACTAAACCCAATATTTACCTGTTGTAAAATATCAACAAGCACGCGGAGGCGGGGGTATTCGTTTAAGAAATTCGGAAAAGCAGCATTCTAAGTAACAACGACTAATTATTCATATCAGAAATAATATATTAACACAAATAACGTTTATAGGAAAAGAATATAAATATCGCGAAGGCTAACAGTGAGACAAATCGCGTAGAGAAGAGTATATGAATTAGAAACTAGTACTTACGAAGGCTCTCCTTCCGGCACTACTAATAATAACGAAGCCATTCGTGATATCAAATGGGCACAAAAAAGACACAAATATCGAATTAAAGATGACCGGTACGAACAATACACTGGCAACTCTATTTTGGATTTATTATTAAAAGTTCGACAATGACGGTCTTGTCGTACGCTCGCTTTCGCGGTCACGGCTGATCTGCCCATCTAGTTCCCTAATTACGAATAGGCGATTTTGGCGACACCATCGATTATGGCTATCACTCACCTGATTTGGTTGACTCTCTCTTTAACCAGGCTATCCAACATAACTTTACTACAGCATTATAAAAATATACATTATTCCAGTACATTTATACAGAGGAGTATTGTAACACAGTTAAGATGTAGGTTAGGTTAGGTTTGAAGGGGTGGGGCTATACCCCCTCCCAAACTCGGAGGCCAACACGGTCCATTGTGATTCCCTTAAACGACTATCGTCCCCACCTCCTCCACCAATGTGCGGGAAACCTATCCAGCCACTTCTTATTCCAACTATCCAGTTGAGTCGAGAAATTTCATTCGTCTTCCCAGTTGGATATGCGCTACGTCTTCTAAACTATCGAAGAAGGTCTCTCCCAGATGTTGAAGCCTTCTGGTCATTAAGCCAGTACACTCACAAATCATGTGGTGAATTGATTCTTCTTCATCTTCGTCTAAACAAATTCGACAATAGTCCCTCGTTGGTACTCCCATGACCCGGGACATTTTACCAATCAAGCAATGCTCCGTCACGATTCTCGTTAGTCGATTTATTGTCCGTCTTTTTAGTGAGATCAAAAATTGGTTTTGTTCACATTTATTAAGGGCCACATCTGCCTGGAGATACGACAAGTTGGCAGTCGTTCCATCTGAAGTTGGCCTCCTCTGTCGCGGCCTGAAATAGTGTATTTTTGACTACCTCATACGTGATCTTTTTTATTCTCTGCCTTTTCAGCCTTTTCATTCCCTGGAATGTTCTCGTGGCCAGGTACCCAACATAACCGTAGAATGCAGGTTTCACTTAGTCGAGTAATCACTTCACTGGTAATGTATCATATGTGTACAAACAAAGTTCCACGACTGGTGATGTATCATATATAATAGCTTCCACAATTTTCAATGAATTTACATGAAATTTGGCATACTGTAAGTTTTTTAAACGCTGAATACGACTCTGATGTTACATTTTCAAAAATCAATATACTGGATTTGAAGCCAATTTTTTTTGGCTACCAGTGAAGCGGTTATGGATATCTTTGCACTCCTTAACCGTTCTTGAAACAAGGCCCCTAGACATA
Organism: Trichopria drosophilae; assembly: GCA_030407085.1. Classification (NCBI taxonomy): domain Eukaryota; kingdom Metazoa; phylum Arthropoda; class Insecta; order Hymenoptera; family Diapriidae; genus Trichopria; species Trichopria drosophilae. The sequence continues at coordinate 128,067,513 of CM059583.1, read as the reverse complement.
AGCGTTTTTAGCGCAGTTTTGCTGTCGCTAAAGATTGTTACATGTGTTGACCACATGCTCTCCAGCAGTTGTTTAGCTGCTACCTTAACCGCTGTCACCTCCGCCTGAAGAACACTGCTACCCCCCGGCAGGCCCAGGGAGACTCGTAGGTGTAGTGCATATGAGTATACCTACTCCTACTACGTCCCCCACACTGAAAAAACTGTGGCCGATCCCAGCTTGCACGAAAATACGGTGGAAATTTGCCTTCACAGGTGGTGGCAAGCATGAATCACACTGTTTCTTATTAGCCACCACTCACATGATAGTAAAGATTCACCACCGGTGGTTGTCAATGGCCACCACGGAAAATGTTGTGGTTAAGATTGTCCACCACCCATGGCGCCCATATTCGTGACAAGTATGCATACACTGTTTTAACACATTTTTCAAAATTATATTTGTGGAAAAATATAAAAAAAAGATAAGATTGATCGTAAAACAGTCAATTAAATTTGTTGTTGTTGATAAAAATTGTTTTACTGTATATTAAAACCAAAAATGTAATTCTAGACTTAAATTTATCTCTAACCATATTTCGGGATACATTTTGAACGTTCATAAGAAATTTAAGGCCGATACGACATTTCAAACATTTGGCCAGAAAGGGTCAATCTGACTCCATTTGTGATAAATTAACATCTACTTATGTTTAAACATATATTTTAAAACTAATTTTGTGTAAAAATGTAAAAAATGGATAACATTGATTGTAGAACTGTCAATTCAATTTGTTGTTATCGATCAAAATTGTTTTATAACTGTATATTAAGACCAAAGCTGTAATTCATGAATTAAATTTATTTATAACCATATTTTTGGATACGTTTTGACCCTAGAAACTTGAAGGAGTTTATTTCAAACCGATTCGTTGAAGCTATCTTGTCGAAAAAGGTAAAACTAAATAATAGGAAATTCAACGCCAACTGGACTTTTTGCACGTGTCAGCAAAAAGTTCAAATCTGACTACGTAGCGATCATTTCCAATCAATGTATATTCAAACACCCATTTCAAAATTAAATTTACAATAAAATATCTGAAATGAATTATATTAATTGTAAAAGTGAATATTTACTTCCATCGTATTGATCAAAAATGTTTGGTTCAACGCTAAGACCAAAAATGTTATTCATGCCTTAATTTAACCTAAAATGATATATCTGAATACTTTTGGGTCTCACAAACTTGAAGGAATTTATTTCAAACCCATTGGTTGAAGTTATGTTGCTTAAAAGGATAAAATAAAATAATAAAAAATTCAACCTCGATAACACATTTTGCACGAGTCAGCAGAAAGTTCAAATCTTACTACGTAGTGATCATTTTCAATCAACTTGTATTCAAACACACATTTTAAAATTAAATTTATAACAATTTACGTGAATTCCTGTGAATTTGTGTTTAAACACATATTTTGAAACTAAGTTTGTAGTAAAATATCAAAAATGAATAAGATTGATCATAAAGCTGTGAATTTATCTTTTATCGATAAAAATGTTTTATTCTATATTATGTCTTAAAAAGTAGAATGTCTTAAATTTATTTATAACCATGGACACATATACATATTTTTGGCCATAATATAGAATAAAACATTTTTATCGATAAAAGATAAATTCACAGCTTTATGATCAATATATGCATATATATATAATTGAGATTGTATATCAATTAGTTCATATAGGAATGGAATAATCTGAGTTATTATTTCGATTTGACAGGCTACATAACCTCACAACTTTGTTGTGTTTGGTTACGACGCCTGATCTCCGGGTTGCAGGCTTTGCAAAATTAAATGGCCGAGCGTGGTTCGACTTTCGCACCATACACGTGCCTTAGCCTGACTACCACAGAGAGTTACGCGTGGTTGATAATCTACATCATGAGGCGTCAAAATTCGTGGTGGTCATTTCCCACCACGCGTGATCGTTCATGCAAGCAAGAGTGCACGTTTCACGCGAGCACAGCGCCGCGTCGTTATTTATAACCAGGGTTGGTAGTTGCACTGGAGCATAGTTTTTTCAGTGCAGTCATCGTTTTCCAGCAAGATGTAGGAAACGCTTCTCGCGAACTCCAGCTGCGGCACGATGTAGTCCGTTCTGGGGGCATCTGTCGACCCAGCGGATCACACCGCATAAGGCTGCCGTATCCATAGGTTGAGACCCTCCACCATCCCGCACCTAAGTCTAATTGCGCTACAGCAAGCCACTCTCCTCACATGTATGTCTATTGGGTGGAGGTTTAACATTACCTCCATTCCCCCCGTAGGTATGGATTCGAGTGCGCTTGTGATGCCCAAACATGCCATTCCTTGCATTTTGGTCAACTCGTTCAGGTTTCTCTTAACCTGTGTTGCCTTCCACCATTCCACCGCGCCGTAACTTAGGATGGGTCGCACTAAGGCTGTGTACATCCAGTGTATAATCAACGGCTGGGTGCCCCATTTCCGACCAAAGGTTTTCTTGCAGGCGAAGAGGGCCATAGATGTCTTCTTCACCCTTTCTTCCGTATTTAGTTTCCAGTTAAGCTTGGAGTCTAGTATTACACCCCGTTACTTGGTGCTGCTTTTCGTTTGAAGTTGGACGCCACCCAACCTTGGAATTTCAAAGTCAGGTATCTTCCTCCTGTTCGTAAACAACACCAGCTCTGTCTTGGATGGATTCACTGACAAACCACACTTGTGGGACAAAGTTTCTAGCTTCCTCAAAGCTCTATCCAGCAACTCACTGATTATGGGTAGATCCTTCCCCATTATAATGAGTACAATATCATCGGCATAGGCCACCACCCGTATCCCTGTTCAGCTAAGGGATTTCAAGATGTCGTCGACAGAGAGCGACCACAGTAGAGGTGAAAGTACCCCACCCTGCGGGGTGCCCCTGCCCACTGTACTCCTGACTTCCCCGGTGCCTAAATTCGACCCCACCATCCTGCATAGAAGCAGACGGTCGATCCAATTAGTGATAAAGGCTGGTACACCTACCTTCATCAGCGCTTCTGTGATCACATTTCTCAGTACGTTATTGACGGCTCCTTCAATGTCAACAAACGCCGCCAGCGTGTACTCCTTATAGAGAAGTGATTTCCCTATAGTGTGCACTACGCTGTGCAGCGCTGTTTCTAACGATTTCCCCCTTAGATAAGCCTGCTGATTGGGCAACAGGTCCTCCCTCCTCAGAATCTCCCTGATATAGAGATCAATGAGTCTCCCTAATGTCTTCAGGAGAAATGAGGACAGGCTGATGGGTCTATAGTCTTTGGCCGTACTATGTCCCATCTTTCCAGCCTTGGGTATAAAAGAAACCCGAAATTGCCTCCATCCCTCTGATATTATTCCGTGCCTTAGGCAAGCCCTAAAGATTGACACGAGCCGGGGTACCAACATTCCCATCGTTTTCTGAAGCATAATAGGTATATGCCGTCGTCTCCCGGAGATTTGTAAGATTTAAAGTTTCTGTTTCTAATTATAAACGTGGATTGTGTTCCCAAGTTACTTATAACTAGACTAGTACTAAGATGGTATTCATAAAGTGACTCACCCCTTTTGTTGATGTTTGAACTGCCCTATTGTCTGTTGAGCGCATTCGCATCACAACCCAGCACCAGACTTGTTCCTTTTCTGGCGGCCAAGTCCAACAGTTTCCGGACTGTTTCCGATGGGGGCTCTTCCTCGTACGGCATGTTGACCGAAGCGAGAAGAAGGCTGCCACGTCCCTTCCTCTCGCATGTCACCGTCATTACGTCTTCGTCACTGAAATCATTAAAACGAAAGATATTAATACCGTTCCTTGCCACAATGGAGGTTATCAACTTACCCTTCCTTATTGGATGTAACCGGTTGAAGCCCTTCGCTCTTAGTCCTCGAATTTGGCCGTCAGAGGGCAGCCATGGCTCTTGGACTAGAGCCACATCCACCTTACCCTCCGCAAGCAACGACGAGACCTCAGCCGCCTCACAATGGTGCAGGTTGATCTGCACCACCCGCAGTGCAGTCATCCGCTCCATCGTGATTTGTCCTCAGCCTCAGTATCACCGTGCCCAAACCGAGCTCGACCAGCCTGCCCGTTTTCTCAAGAGTTGGAACGGATTCCCTGCTTATAGCGAGCAGAAAATCCCTTCCACCTCTTTTGGACTAGGCGGTCCTGATAACGCTCCAGTTTTCAGTGTGGAGTTTCTTGTTCTGGCCTTTCATAAGTGCTAGGTTCACCGTGTTCTCCCTTACGGGAGGAGGGATCCACACCCATGCTGTTGGCCTCAAGGGGAGGTCTTTCTTAGAGATCACCTTGACTGTCGCGCCCTCCCATAGACCCTCCATGCTGTCTATGAGTCGGCATAGGGTATCCCTATCTTTCTCATCATTACATGAGATTGGCTTGACTCCACTTTGCTATCCGGCTGAGTGGAATGTTACCTCCTCCGGCAATTCTTTCGCTAAGAAGCGCTCCTCCAGGGCATCCATTAGCTTGGCTTCGACCATGAGCCATCTCATTTCCTGGGACATTTCCAACATCATTTCCATCTCATTCCCAGCGGGGTCTCTCAGGTTCATCACAGAGCTCTGTCGGCTTTTCGTCCGATATGGTAAAATCAAATTATCAATATTACTATTTTTACTGTTAGCCTTCGATTTTGAACCTATTTGTCTACCTCGTTTCCGAATTCCGGATAGTTATTACCTTCTGGATAGTTATCATATTATTCAAACGCAATACATTTTCAATACGCAGGGGGTCGCAAGGCACGCACGCTTTATTTAATCGCGGCCGTCTTCCTCGTCTTGTTGTCAGTCCGTTAACATCTGGGATTATCTTTCTAGCCGTATTCTTCATTGACGGGGTTTCATACCTTGGCTCTGTTGCCTCTTCCGCTGATGACGACGATGTGGACGATTTCTCCTCTTGAATTTCTTCCAATTCTTCTCTTCCCACCATGTACGGTTTTAAGTCTTTAACATGCACGGTTTCAATTGATTGTCCGGCTACGTCTATCAATTCGTAAATATTTCTACTAACCTGACGAAGAATACTATAAGGTCCTGTAAATTTCGGAGCTAGTTTAGCAGCAATTCCTTCCGGTGCGGATGACAGTATCAGATTATGTCTCCAAACCTTATCTCTGGATTGAAGTACATCTTTATAACGTAGCATCATAATATCTGGCCTGCCGATTATGCGCGGCTCTGGCCGATTTCACAGCTATTTCCTGCAATCCTTCTACATGTGCAGACGTGCATACCAAGTCTTGGCAGCATCTACCATATCATTTTCTGCAGCCTTTTCTTCCTGGCGTCGCGATAGGACTGGTGGCACAGACTGCCGACCAAAGTTCAGCACTGCCGGGCTGAATCCTGTAGATTCATGGATTGCTGTATTATATGCAAAAGCAAATTCTGAAATATACCCATTTGTGGTGATTGCCTTCAACGAATGTTGAAATCGTTGTCTTTACCGTCTGGTTTACCCTCTCTACCCGATTGGCTTGTGGATTATACGGCGGTAAAGGCTGCCATTTTATGCCTTTGCTATTCAGATATGCCTTCATCGAAGTATTTCTGAACTCTCTACCATTTTCGGATAAGAACATCTCTGGGGTTCCATATCACAAAACAATCTTCTCAATTAATGCTTGTACAATTCGTGGTGCATGAATCGTTCGAAGCGGAATGCACTCTATCCACCTCGTGAATATATCTTGAAATATCAGTAAATATTCGTTGCCTTTAGTACTGTGTGGCAACTTTCCCATGATGTATCCCTACACCATCTTCCAGGGTATAGTCACTTCCCGACGTCCCATCAATCATGCAGGCTCCGTCTGCAGCATTTTACATTGTTAGCACACCAGGCACCGTTGTACGTATTTCCGGACGTCCTGCCTCCTCGGCGGCCAATAATAATATACACGTACCCGTTCCTGGGACTTTCGCTGACCTAAACGTTCCGCAGATGTTTCATCGTGATATTCTTTCAAGCCAGTTAATTGTTTTTTTTAGGAACAACTATCTTCCAGGCGGCCTTATCATTTATTATTACATATACCAGACATCTGTCGTATTCTCTTCTTCTTCAACAACTGCAATGTCCTCGTTATCATCTTCATACATTCTAGATAAATCATCTGGCACGTGATGCAGAGCCCCTTTACGATGACTTACCTCATAATCATAGCCTTGTAATTCAAGTGCCCAACGGACATGTCTCCCCGTGGGGTTGTGCAAATTGTACAGCCACTTTAATCTGGAATGGTCTGTGATCACTCGAAAGCGATATCCTTCGACATATTGTCGGAATTTTCGAATGGCCCAAATCACCGCCAGCCAATCTCATTCCGTTGCCGAATAATTGCGTTCGGCCATGCTCAACACTCTACTTGCAAAGTCTAGAACTCTTTCTTCATCGTCTATTTTCTGGGCGTCTGTTTCCAAGACAAACTCCTTGTTAAAATCTGGACGATGTAAGACTGGTACGGACGCAATCATACTTTTAATTCGCTGAAACGGCTCTTCCTGTTGTTGCGTCCATTCATACCTATAATTCTTCCTTGTTAATTTAGTTAATGGCTCGGCCATTGTGGCAAAACCCTCTAAGAACTTCCCGTACCAAGATGCCATACCTAGAAATCTTCTAAGTTGTTTTAAATTTCTTGGCACAGGGTACTGTATAATAGGGGAGATTTTATCTGAATCTGGCCGAAATCCCTCTTTACTCACTAAAACTCCCAAATATTTTACTTCCCTATCTCAGAACAAACTCTTCTTCCTGCTAATCGTTAAGCGTGCATCAATAATTTTCTTGAGAACAACTTCTAGCCATTTCATGTACTCCTCAAATGTCTCAGTTACGATAATTATATCGTCGAGGTAGCAAAATGCATGCGCTTCCAATTCTGGACCGATTAGACTCTCCAATAGCCGTTGAAACGTTGTCGGCGCTCCTGTGAGGCCGAATGGCGTTCTATTAAATTGAAACAACCCTAGCCCGGGTACTGTGAATGCCGTTATCGGACGGGCGCTTTGCGCATCCTAATTTGGTGGTAAGCGCTGCTTAAGTCTAACGTAGTTATGTACCGAGCTCGTTATAATTTTCTAATAATATCGTCCATGAAAGAATTTGGATAAGCATCGGTTATTGAAACGGCATTTACTTTTCTGTAGTCGACACAGAATTTTATCGTACCATCCTTCTTTCTAACCATAACAACTGGACTTCACTAGATGCTTTTGGATGGCTCGATTATTCTTCGGCTAACATTTGTCTAACCTGTTCGTGCGCATTATTTCCTCTATTTTCTTCGGAACAGGGCAATACTTTTGTTTGAACGGTTTCGCGGTGCCCACGTCGATATCATGTTCGACTAATGTGATGCAACCAATCTGATCGATCTCTTCCGGGAGTACCCGATCAATCATCTTATTTAGCCTTTCTCGTTGTTGTTGAGTAACTTCCGCCAAGTCGACTCCTTGACATGTACTCGGAGAAGTGTTATCTAATAACATCGTTGCGAATTATGCTCGTACCTCTTCACTCTGATCTTCAATTGAAATGATATTCCCTCTTGGATGTAGGGTGATATTAAATGCGCGTATGAAATCTGCACCTACAATGCAATCTGCGTCCAACTCTGGAATTATTACGACATTAATAGGGTGAGCTACGCCCGCCACTGAAAAGGCTAAGGTTATTAGACCTGTCCTTTCCGATGTCCGTCTATCGGCCATACGAATTCCCATTCCGTTATAAGGTTGAATTGGCTTTCCACAGATAGAAGCAATTTGTAATCCTATTGATCCAATAACCATTCTCGCCACTCCTGAATCAAACAGAGCGTGAAAAGTAAACCAACCAATATTTACTGGAATCCACCATCGACGACGATCCTGATCAACGATCACTGCGCTTTCCTGATACCGTGTGTGGTTGCTCGGTCTCTTCCAGGAAACATTACTCGTTGCCCCTGACCACGAGGTCTGGACACCATTGGGGACGAAGTGGTCCTCCTCACTTAGTTCCCGGTCTCGTTTAACTGCTGGTTACTTCTATAACAACGTGGACAGTCATATGTTGAATATCCTAGTAAATTGCATCGCCAGCATAGTTTTTTGTGAAATTGGCGATTTTGGTTTACCCAACCACGACCTCTGGTGGCAGTGGTATATGTATTTCGCAACGCGGTTTACCGAGTCTCCGCTAACAAAGTCCGAGATTGTTGGCGCGGCTAGCGAGGAGCATCTCGCGGCGACGAGAGTTTGTCCTCCTCTAGCTTTCGCAATTCCATGTCCTGTTTCTTCCATGATGAGAATTTTTGCTCCATCACTTTCTCCACCAACTTGGTAATTTCTTGTGCGATGGTTTCAGAAATAGCGACTGCACTTGACTTTTTGACACTGTTTGGCCGTTTCTTAGGCTTATAGGCCACTTTTGGCAATAAAGCTAATTCTCCAGGCGGTGGTGGACGATACTGCCGTAGGGTCACTATATTCTGTTCAGCCTCTATCTATTATCTATTACGATAAATTATTATAATTAATTTGCGATCGTGTATCCATACTAATCCTTGTACTGCTAGCTAAATTTCCTATATTCAATTCATATTGTTTCTCCATTTTCTCTAATCTTTTCTTATATAGATTAGCATGCTGTTGACACTCTTGCAAGACTGTTGCCATTTTATCCACCATTTGTTCTAACTGCCTTATTCTAAACTATTCAGCTTCTTTTGCTATTTGTTCTTGTGCATTGGTATACGTTGACGGGGCTATATTGTCGGTAAAATCAGATTCGAAATTGTTGGTTTCCCCCTCTCTTATCTGTAACAATTTCAGTTCTATTGCATGCGCATGTGCAATCTCCGCGGCCGTTCTGGCAAGCGCGAAAAAGGGGGTAAGAAAGTTTCTCCTCAACTCGTTCGCTATCACAGGTAGCCGGTCCCGAGGCCGTACGTTATCGCAAGTTCTACTGTACTGTATATTTTATACATAGGATTTAAAATAAAAAAAATATAAAAAAGTCTTAAAATTAATGCATTATACAAAAGATAAATATTTTTAAACACTTAAACAATTTGATAATTGCTAATATAATAATAGCCATTTTTGTTAAAATTTTTTAAAACACCTCTTGTTGACGACTCTCATCGTTTGCGTTACTGGCAGATAGTTCATTAGCAGGGGGAGTAACTGGTAATGCAGGCCGAAGTGGGCAGGAACTCCAGATTCTCATCTGTAAATTTTTATCATTTTCTACAATGTTCTATTCACGTAATTGTATACGTCTGACTTTTGTCAACGTTGATCCTCTCTTCTTCCCGTGATTAGGCAAATTAAACGGACTAGAGCATCGGTCAGTACGCTTACTTGTCTTCCCTTTTCTACGCAACTTTCCGCATTGTATTATGAATTAGTATACATTTAAATTTCTTAATAAATTTCTACTAATTCTACGGTTTGTTACACACGTGAGAAACTCTTTTATTATAGCTTAATGTTTTTTTTTGTGTCTTGTATTGCGACGTCATCAGAATATTTCACAATTTTCATCGTATTTTTACCGAGCGTAGCGAACTTTCACGGACAGCCCATGAAATTGCTCACCTGTACAAATGTTTGCACTTTATTTTTCAAAAAGAATAATTTCAACAAATATTGAATGAACTGAGAAAACTGTAAATAATGTAGTTACCTTTTCTAATGTCCAATTCTCGCCGAACGTAAAACAAAATATTGTTCACACAAATAAATACAAATTCTTGCACCAAATATAGCAACAGGTCTATTAGTTCCAAAGACCGAAACATAATGATAATAGACTTGTATAAACCAGTTATGAATGCATGCTAGTAAAAGTTTCCGATCTGGCAACGTAGCAATATATCGGCCCGGTGCGGCCAGGTATGCAGCGTGACTCGACAGCAGCGAAAAAGCGTGCAGCCGGCGGCGCGTGGCCACAGCGCCCAGACAGAGCGCAGCGGACGGTTGATTTTATTTGCGATAGTAAATAAAGTGTCCATTCTAGATAAACACACTTTTAGGAAATTCGATGAGGAATTCAATGGAATTTTTTAAAACTTCGTATCTGTGGGGTGCCATTTTTTACATTATAAAATTTCATTTGTAAAAAAACGTACTTCTTATCAATTTATAAAATTGAAAAAAATGTCACTCGAAAGCTGATGTTATTACCTTTAAAATAAAAAAAAGTTTTTGTTGTACGATAAAAAATGACGGAGATACGTTGATTTGAAAATTACCACAAAACGCCAACATTTTATATCGCTCTGTCTTCGAAAATAAAATTTAAAAAAAATTTCCCCTATACACATGTTTGCTGATTTTATACCTACAACTTGTAAACAAAGTTTGGAGGGATTTAAATAATGTCGCAAAAAAGTATCCGGTTTATCCAAGAATGTCCCATATACTTATAAGATAATGAAAATTATTATTTCGACCCAGACCTCAGGTCTAGACGAAGTATTGAATTTGGTCAACTCGGGCAAAAAATTTACCCTATAGTTTCTCATCAAATGTCGACGTTTCATACCCTGAGGAGCCCAAATCAACAATAAAAAAAATTTGTGTGTGTGATCTTGTACGTACGTCCGTATGTGTCAAAATTTTGTGTGCGCGATATCACACGAACGGATAAGCATATCGCCATAAGTGTTGTAACATACGTGTCTTGGCATAACTTAGATCTGATTAGATTTCGGCGCAGATCCATCCGTTCATTACTAAAAAACATTAGCCCCGATTATATTTCTTCGTAGTTTTTTGCATTTATTTTGTAAAAATACAGATTTCATTCAAAAATATTTCAAACAAAAAAGATAGAGCATTACAAAAGATAGCGCAAAAAAGGTGTATGCATTTTCTTCCTAAAGTCAACGATATTGCCGAAAAAAACTGTTTTAAAATGCGTATGACTATTGTCTGACGAAGTATTGAATTTAGTTAGCTCGGCCAAAAAATTATCCTATAGTTTTTCATCAAATTTCGAAGTTTCGAAACCCGGGAGGGGGGGGGGGTATAACTACGTCGATACTGAAACAACCGCTCAGGTGCGGTGATTGCCTACGGGCGCATAAGTTAATATATAAGATCATAATAATACATACAGTAATTAGTAAAACATAGTAAACATGTAATATGCATCGAATTCTATTACAATACAAGTATATGAAGTAAGTGTTTTACAAGTGTTATTTATTAATGTGCCGGCGTGATGGTCGTGCGGGCTAAGGCATCAGTCTTAGTCCGCCCGAACTGAACGTCGTGAAGGGCCCGAGTTCGAATCCCCCGTCCGTGCAATTTTCTCTGCTTATGTCCAGTGTGGAATAACCGGGGAAATTTCCTGGGCGAAGGTACGAATTTGGGACCGCGGCCGACCCCCGTCGGCAGTTATCGGTACCGTCAGCGTCTTATCCGCGGTCGGTACGTCGTGGGTCTTATCTCGGATAAAGATGGGATAAGCCCCGCGTCGTACTCGCTAAGGCACAGACCGCCGAATCTGCTGGTGGTACCGATATTGGGGTAGGGGGGACTGGCTCTGGGTGCGTGATGTGTTGTATCTGCCTATAGTTCTGCCATGTACCGTCTGTGTCCTGTAACTCTCCACCCGACCGCTGACCCGCAAATAGACGATTAAATGTCATTAACGCGGGGGAAAATAACCTGCCCTTTGTCCTTTTTGTCCCATTTATTAATACTTCGGCCTGCCTGTCGTCGCGGTCGAAGTGTTGAAAATGCTCATTTTTAATTTTACTTCGACACTTATCGTGTTTTTTTACTATATTGATTTTATTTCGATTTTCCTAATTTAACGAAATGCCCTTGACCTTACACATATCGTAGTATTTCCCGTTATTTGTTTGTACAAGATAAGTGATAATAATTTAGGACCTACCGAGATAAAATTCTGAATGTAAAAGCCTGGACCGTAAACCGCTAATTCATCAGTCAAATCGCCGAGAAAATTCTAGAGGTGTGGTTCGTATTCTTTGGCCGATGCCTGTCCTCCCGATACGCAAATTACCAAGTCGGTATCAAAATAAAGTACGCGACGGGCCAATTTTTCTAGGTAGCTGTAGAGTTTTAGACGAGCTTGAACTGTCGTGTAAGCCGCTAACACGACGTATGTGCAGTTTGACGATGACGATGTTTCAAACATGTCAACCCAATTTAGAAACATGACTTTTCCGTTAACGAGAACAATACGCGTGACCTCTTTCGTAACATCTGAAAAAATGCCAAGTAAGTCTTTTCGAGAAGTAATGATCTCGGTTCGCTGCAAATTTTCGCGCTGATAAAATTTCCCCCAAAATGAATTTAAGCATAACTTGGCGACCGAATGTAACCCCGAGTTTATATAAATATTATTTTTGTCTAGCTTTATTCCTAAGGACCGTACAAAGATTCTACATACAAGTTTTTTTGATGTTTCGTCTAGACACTCTGCCGGTCATCCGCTTGCCTCCTGTTTGATTTTTAAAATAGTATCGATGTAATCTTTAAATAGGCCTCCTTCTTGTGTTTGTGGATTATACTGCGTTATTTTGTACTGCAAAATTTCTAATATTTCACAAATGCGGTATCATTTTTGAATGGCTTTTTTTAATTCGTCGACTACCCACGTCCCTGTCAATATTCGGTCGGTTTCAGCTTCGCGTGTACAGTTGGATTGCCATTCATTCTCGCAGCAGCTTCTACAAAGTGGGAACAACAAGTGAGAATTCATCTTTACCGCAAAGACTGCATGATAAAGATTTCGGGGTGGTAGTATTCTACTCATAAAAAGTTCTTCGACCCCTTCTAAAGTAATGGGGTCTTGCAGATTCGTCATTGCCGCGCATTCCTGTCCGATATAAACGGTAGGATGACCTATGGGAAAACGACCGGTTTTATAGATGTAAGGGTACAGTGAACATCTACGTGTTTGATTTTCCGTCATATTACGTTTTTTAAGATTTTGTACGATGCCATAGGATGGTTATTCACATAAGCAGCAAGTTCCGCATCTATTCGATTTTCATGGTTGAAATCTGTGTGACACACTAATTTTACGATGAAAGTCTAACCACTTGACCGAATTAAACGCGATGTGGAGTGTGTATTTGCGCACACTTTGTTGAAACTTTCGCCTGTACGAAATTTGGTTTGTCACTGAACTCTGAAAAACACCGTCGACAACTGTGATATAAACAACCGTGGAATTGAAATACGCATTCCTTCAGGGATTCCGATGTATCGTTATCGTCTGGTTATATATAGCAGATCTATATCTAATAGTGGATCTTCGGGAAGACGATATACACGGCCATGGCCTGCATGCACAATTTCACGACCGTATAACTTCTCGCACCAAAGAAGCTACTCTATCGCGATCTTCGATTGACGATTACACCTCCTATAACCGTTACCCGGAGATAAAAGACCAATTGTGTTTAATTTCAAAAAAATTTTTCGATATACTCGAGAACACGCTGACGCAATGGTTACGGCTTCATTAAAGGGACAAACGTTTACTTTCTAGATAAATATTTTGCGGAAAGCAACACAAATCGAATACGTCACCTCGCTGAGCACACGCGTTGTACCGCTTTTAAAAGTTGGCCCTTTCGTCAGGCGACATTTGATAGGGCGCGTAAAACTTAGAATCGGGAAACGAACCTACGTAATCTTTATTTCTTAATGTATTAAATGGATGTGAGAAGTATCCCTTTTTCGCTACTGTCGGAAGACCAAATGCTTTCAGTAAGGCACTTAATTTCATTTGAAAATAATTTAAACTGTCTATGAATATTGTATTACTTCGACCCAGACTAAGTCTGGACGAAGTATTGAATTTGGTCACTTCGGGCAAAAAAATTACCATATAGTTTTTCATCAAATGTCGACGTTTCAGACCCTAAGAAACCCAAATCAACAATAAAAAAATTTTTGTCCGTGATCTTGTACGTACGTACGTCCGTACGTCCGTACGTCCCGTTTTTTTTGTCTCGCGATAACTCGCGGACGGATAAGCGTATCGACATAAATTTTTTTTAAAATGCGCGTCTTGGCATAACTTAGATCTGATTAGATTTTGGGGCAGATCCACCCGTCCATTACTAAAAAAAATTAGCCCCAATTAAGTTTCTTTGTAGTTTTTTTGCATTTATTTTGAAAAATACAAATTTTATTAAAAAATGTTTCAAACAAAACAGATAGAGCATGAAATTCTCTACAAAAAAGGTTCAATGCATTTTCTTCCTAAAGTCAACGATAATGCCATAAAAACTGGTTTAAAATGTTTATGACTATTGTCTGAAAAAGTGTTGAATTTGGTCATCGCGGCAAAAAAATTACCCTATTGTTTTTCATCAAATTTCGACGTTTCGACCCCCTACCCCCCAGGGGTAGTCTTTGCCAGCTCCTCGGGCGAGGTGACCCCCTACGGGCGCAAAGTTCATTTACGCCCTTGATACGAAAATAACTATTTCGATATATCTAAAAGATGTCTTATATGGATCTATAAGATATCCGTCATAGATCTTTTCGACACTTTCTAGATATCTTGGACGAATTATATGTATATATATTGTATATATAATATCATAATAATACAGACAGTAATTAGTAAAACACAGTAAACATGTAATATGCATCGAATAGTCTATTAGAATACAAGTGCATGAAGTAAGTGTTTTGCAACTTTTATTTATTAATACTTCGGCTGGCTTGTTGTCGGGGTCGAAGTTTTGAAAATGCTCATTTTCAATTTTCATACATATAAGAATCACTATATTGTTGTAACACATCTTTCGAAGCCACTTGGGCCTAAATATGATTGGACCCCCAAATATCAATATAATTTTATAATATAATTGAAAGCTGTTAGTAAACAAACGAGTCTTAAGGAATAGCCGACTCTCCATTGGGTCGAAGTTTCTGAGCGAGCGAAGCGAGCGAGGCACCACGCCAACACTTTTGAAATTCAATTTTTATAATTTTTTTTTATATTCCGGCCCTTTCTGCCCTCTGAAGCTAATTGGCCCTTATACCGACTGTACAAGGACCGGACGACCTAGGGCCATGTAGTCAGAACCCCGGCCCTGGCGGCCCTGGCTGAACCTCGTAGTCGAAATTCAACCGGGCGGAATTTTTAATTCGACGATCGAGCCTTGTAGTCAAAACTACGAACGCCGGAATCAAACCCTGGCCACCAGAGTCTCTGTACGTCGATATAGCGAGAGCTGCAGATCGACTTTAGATGGCGCCATACTCACATTTGTCGAGATGTAGGAAATTGCAGAAAACCCACATCAAGTACACCAGCAGTCATGAGTCGATTCCGGCCTTGTAAACAACGCATCGAAATGTAAACAAACAACGTTGCCCGTCTTACGTATATTGCGAGCTGCTGCTTGAATACAATTTCGAATAGCCGTGTTCCCTGCCGGGGATCGAACTCACGACCTAAGGAACGTTCAGTTTATAATGTTTTTATAATGTTTTTATAATGCTTTTACCGTTTAAGGTTATGTTTGGCTTGTGCATTTTATTAAAGACTTTCTCTCGTTCGTCTAAATACCGAAGAAGAAACTGGAAATCAAAACCTTCTGCGTTATGCGCTATGTAGACGATTCTAGAAAAAGCAGATTTCTTACGTATCGCGTAACGATTGATTTGCTTCGAAAAAGCGCTTCACTAATATTGCTTTTAAATTGTATGTAAAATGAGTGTCATTTAAATTGAAATTGGAAGAGCTTTGCGCTACGGAGTTTATTATGCTAAATACTTCTTTGGCGTTAAAAATTGTAATTGTACGGAACGACATACCGGCAGGCTTTGAGAATGCATCAGAATTGAATGTTAACCCTATCAAATCGGAACGACTATCCAATTTATTTTCAATAATACGGTTCGTTATGATCTGATACAATTCATTTATCGCATCTTCCAAACAACGGGGTTTACATTATCTCTAAGTGCTATTATCTGAAACTGAATTTCGCGACTCGACAATTGAAAACGTTTATAAAAATGTTCGAAATTATAAATTATATGCAATTTACTTGTATTATACCCTGACGCTGTTGCATACGATGATGATGATGATGATGATGATGACCCTCTGTCTGGAATCGGATTATCCTAATCGTCTTATTTCCATCATCGTCAGCATCAGCAGTATATGGGGCATTGCTGTTGTTGTGACTATTTTGGCTATCCTCCTTGTCGTCATCGCTGTCCTCCTCCTCATTATCACCTTCGTAAGTTCCGATACTATCTTTATCATAACTAGTAGTGCTGATGTTGCTGGAACCACGACCGATATGGTTTAGAGTCCATTCTGAACCTAAAATCAATATTCATTATTTATATGATCAATGAAATTAATAAGATGTGAAGGGTTTAGAGTAAAAGTTGTACTATTTTACTCTTCTGATGTATCGAAGCATGTAGCGTAGATATACCTCATTACCAGAGATATACTGACGGGTGAGTATACCTCCCCCTGAGAATTTTCATAAGTGAAGGCAAGCCACTTTGCAACTCTCTTGTTACAGTAATCGGTGTCATTTTGCACGAGATGCAGACTCAGTCGCTCATAATAATCTAACAAAAATAAAAAAATCGTAATAGTATTTTTCGATACTAGTGCGTAAAATACGATTTTACGCACCGTTTTTAACATGCGATTAGATAGGCCGGTGCGTAAAATCGAATTCTTACACACGCGTGGCGAACGATATTTTTCGATATACTATGCGTAAAATTTGTGCGCCGTTTTTTGTGGGTCAAATATGATGTTACGCACGTGTGATGACAGATAAATCAGGAGAGACGGAATGGCTGGACCTCGAAATGTAACGGAAAACGATCTCGAGCGCATTTACTACGAACCTTCACACCGAGTCGGATACTCGGGTGCCCGAAAAATTATTCGTTTCAAAAACCATCACGTTCCCGAGAAAAACATTCACGATTGGCTATACCAGCAAGATGTCTACACTCTACACAGGCCTATCAAAAGATGTTTTCAGCGTTTAAGATATTCCGTTACAAATTTTGACGACCTTTGGGAAGCCGATCTCGTAGATTTAGGCTCTCTGAAGACTTACAATGACAATAAAAGCTGCGTACTTGACATAGGTGTATTGAGTAAATATGTATGGGTCGAATCACTTCGAGATAAAAGGGCCCTTTTAGTCCTCGCCGGTTTTAAAAGAAATTTCGGTAGAAATGATGGTCGTATACCAGTCGTTCTTCAAATAGATCGCAGAATAGAATTTATCGGTAAAGCGGTGCGAAATTATCTCCGTGAAATAGATATTCAATTTCGCGTTACCCACAGCAACCCCGATGTAAAAGCAGCGATCGTTGAATGGTTCAAGCGTACCCTGAAGGAACGAATATGACACTATTTCACAAATAAAAATATCAGGCGTTACGTTGATATTTTTCAAGAAATTACCGATGCGTACAATAAATATTTCCATACAATAAGTATAAAAATTAGCCCGGCTTCAGTAACCTTATTTAACGCGCACATTGCACTTCAAAATATCGAATCCAGATATCGCTCGAAAAGTAGATACAAGTCGTATAAATATGAAATATATGATCACGGTCAAATCAGCAGTGCTAAACATGCATTCAAGAATGGCTACGAGCGAGGCTGGAGTGAGGAGATTTGTCGCATAAAGGCCGTTTTAAAACGTCAACATCTTTTGGTTAATGAGCTCGAAGACTTGAACGGCGAAGACATTGAGAGTTATTTTTATCCGCAAGAACTAGGGGCAGTCACGAAAATCCGAACAGAACAAGAATTTAAAATTGACCGTGTACTTCGCTCTAAAGGTCAAGGCGCGAAGAAACAATACTTTGTTAGCAGGGTCGGTTATCCCGAAAAATTCAATTCGTAGATCTCTGCTAGTAGTTTAAATAGTCTCTAAAAAGCATCACTCACAAATGGATGAGATTTTCTAGCTTTACCCAGCAACAATAGTATTGAATATTTTCCCGATAATATAACTACAAGTTATTAATATTCATGACAGTTCTTCCCAAGGAAATTTAATTAACAGGGAACTGGTTACTGGGATTATCGGAAATTCACGTACCATACAGTGTTATACATAGGTATAAAACGTAGTCATAATTCATTCACAGTTGGATGTCAAGGGAAAAAGAAGAAGGAGAGAACTCAGAAGAGGAAGAAGAAAAATATCGTAAAGTGTAGAAGTAGAAAACGAAAACGTAATATCGAATCAAACGACATATTTATATAAAAATAGAAATAATGTAATTTCTCCATTCACACTCGTGCGAGTGCATAAAATCAGAACTCGACGTCTTCACCTTACCTCCAACACGAACGACGATCGAGAGATTGCATTGGGTGCATTATAAACCCGTTTTTTCGTTAACAGATGACTCGCCGATAGAATTTATCGTACCCGAAGAGTACTCATGTCGAAAAGTACATTGACCTTGCGCATACTATGATTAGTCTCAAATCTCGTATTCATCCCAACGCTACAGAAGACAACGCCAAAGTCGCACCTGTGAATAACTTTTTGCATCAGGTTGATGTTTTCTTTAACTAAAAACGAGTGGCACCACCTAATAATACCTATGCCTATAGATCCCCAATTGAGACATTATTGAATTACAACCCAGCGGCAAAGTCTTCGCACTTGACTTCGACGCTTTGGTATAAAGACACAGGGGATCATATTCGATACCGTCAAGTACGCATAATGTTGGACTATCTAACGGTAAAAAATATACTAAACATTCTTAAGCAGTGGATCTCATTGAACATTTGCACTGCGATATTTTCAATCAGGATAAATTCATGTTAAACGGTGTCGAAATACCTTTCCGACTTGTCCGCTCTAAAGATTCGTTTACTCTCATGGACGAGTCGGTGGATAACAAATTTTCAATCAATATCAACGATATTACGCTGCTAGTATATCGAGCCAAGATAACCCAAGGTATACCCTGGTAAAATGGAAGTGTACACGAAGAGTACAGTAAGAGTGAAATTAAAGGTACATGAAGACTACGTACGCTTCGTGTACGTTACGATAAAAGTACACGAAAAGTACGTACACTTAAATGCCGCTTCCCGAAGTGTACAATAAGAGTACAATAAGCGTACAATAAGAGTGATTTTGGACATTAAGAGCGAACGTACGTAAATTAAATACCGCTTCCCAAAGTGTACAATAAGAGATTTTAATAAAAAATTTTATTTTTTTTTATTTTTAGTTTATTATTTAATATTAATATCTTTTAAACTTTTTTCAAGATAAATAAATTATCTAAAAAAAAGCTGATATCAAGCAGTCACCTATCATTTATTGTTCCTCAACAATAATGCTTTACCCGATCAACGACCGCGCACGGCACGGACCACTGGTCTATCACTGTCGATCACTATTTTTAACGTCATATGATATTTGTGTTACATGTTAACACTTTTAAAAATTCTCAATTATCTCGAAACCGACAAGAGATACACGAAATCTGATAAAATTTCGAGGGATCTTGAAAGGGAATGACCTCAAGTTGATTAATACATACATATATAAATGAATTTTGAAAATTTCCAAAACTTAAAGAACAATAATTTTTTTGAAATGTGTACATATGCGAATGTCTTCAAATTTTCGCACAATCTACAAATGTTCGTACATCTTATGTATTTATAGTGTACTGGAAAAATGCATTTCGATGTGAAATAGCGAACATGTATTTGTTTGCATTGTTCCATTTGGATGTTCTGGAGTTTAATGCTATAAGTTCTGAGTAAAATATAAATATTATTGTAAATATAAGTATGCCACACTTCGCCTAGACACATATATATATATATGTGTATATAACGTAATTGTTATTAAATATTGTTAAACAAAATATTTAATTCAAACCTGTACTTGTATCAAAATTGAAAGACGACGTACAATATACGGAAAGAAATAAATCAAAACTGCTAATTTTATTTGATATTTCATTTGTTACATTCCCGCCCTCTAACCTTCTTCTGGTGACTTGTTATATTCCTCATGGGTTTATATTTTTATATTAAGATCACTTGAACAGGCTCTAATTTACAAAGCTTTTAAAGTATAAAGTTCTGAGTCATTTCTTGTTATAAAGGCGTAACAAGAGGTGTACAATTTTAAAAACTACGGTATAAACTTTTTATCGCTCTACGTTGTCGGTACACAAATACCTAGCAAAACTCTACAGCCAAATTTCAAAACAAATTCAAAACTATTCGTAGAAGCGTGTCACACGCTGTGTTCAGGTACAGGTATTCATTTTATGAACGAGGTTAACGAAATCTCCAGGGATGAATTTGCAAACGGCTTCGGCCAACGTTCGCCGAAATTCGCTCGAATGAAACGTTCTGTATCAATCATGGGCCCAGAGTCTCTGACAAATACACGTTTGCCCTGAATATTGCTGTAAATTTGCGAGAGTGGCTGATTTCGCGAAAAACCGTTTCTAACAACAACAATAACAACATCGACAATAATAAAAGTCAAGATTGCAGTTTGCCGCCTTCGACGTCGTCGTCGTCAACGTTATTGTGTATTTCTACAGAAACTAGTTTCAGTTTCATCGCCGAAGACTGTAGTTTGGAGACTCCGAACAAAAGCGCCAATGAATTCGAAACAACTGTTACGATCCCTTCTATAATCCAAGGGCATACAAAAGGCGTGTATCCGGCAGATCTGATTCCTCTGGTCTGGACGAAACCTGCGTTACTAATCGCTAACACGGACAATAAAACAAAACCAGCTTCGCACTGGGTAGCATTCTACGTTGACGAATTTTCCAATGGGATCTTCTTTGACAGCTATGGATCACGTCCATTCATCACGCATCACGTCCTTCGCCTCGACGCAATTGTAAGACAATCCGATGGAGCGACAACTGAGCTTCACGTCTTCTGTATACGGTCAATATTGCCTTATGTTTTTATATACTGTGTCTAACGGTTATAGCTTATATGATTTTCACCACAATTTCTCTACTGACTCAGGAAAAACGATTACGTTGTGAGCAAGTGGTACGATCAATTTTTGAGAAAATATCGAAATTCGAGAAATAAAAGAACTGATACATGAAAAGAATAATACATGTCAATCACTCGTTTAATTATGACGGTCAATATAATAACAAATATAACCAGTCGTGAACGCTTAAAATATACTATGTATTACGATATAGCAATCGCAACGATTATTAATAGCGATCTATTATAAATTATATTATATGAATCAACGGGAGGTACAGTATCGAATAGCGCTACGAAATATACGCGATACTTATAATTAGGCGTAACAATATTCTTCATATCCGGCCTCGCGAAACGGCATGTAACCGGATAATTATTCGATTACACTTTCTTGCAATTGTTAAGTTGGCAAATAAGCTTTACCTTTGCTGGGACCCTGCAAACCACAGCAAAGTACACGGCGACGGTCGAAAGTTCGAGACAACGAAAAAGATGCCGTCAGCAGGTTCCCAGGAAAGGAATATACAGACGTAGGTAGAATAGCCGGAAAGTCAGGATTCGTCGCCGATGGACTCGGCGACTCGAAGTTAAGTTACACCTTGAACGTCGAACGGTACAGATATTTCGAACTCTAACCCAGAAAACCCGGGCTCGGACCTATAGCGCGCACAATCGAGAAGTAGTGTACGGATGCTGGACGCGTGGGGTATAATAAAATAAGATCATTATCCATCAGCGTTCGTTTCGTTAACCCCCGCATTACGTTTCGTAAGAAACGTAACACGTAAATTTTGGTGTTACAAGTGGGATCCACGAGTGATTCCAGACAATTAAAATCATTTCGGGTGTCGTTCTCGTTCACGTGGATCCGAACCCGCGAAAAAGTGACTGTGACCGGAAAGTGGCTGTGAAGAAATCAAATTTAAAGAAAGTTTTATTAGAAGCGAGAGTGTGCCGCTAGCAAGCTACGAGGGATTACGAAGATCTACATCCATCTGCAACACATTTACGACCCAGGAAAAATAGAACAAAGGAAAGGAAGATATTTTTCCAAGATGACAAGAAACCGACTTTTCCTTGCTGTCATTACTGTTGCAGTATCCCGAGTCACCGACGGGTGAGTTGCGACCTGTTTCCCCTATACGGGGTGTTGCTTTTAAGTTGAAACTGTCGAATATCTCGAAAAGTAGGCACTCTACGAAAAAATGTTAAGAATAAAAATTTAATGGGTCTAAGGTGTACATACAGTGATATTAAAATTGCCCCCCCCCCCACACCGACCCTGGGGCGGTGGTGGGGGTAAGTTCGAAATCTTAATTGGGAACCCCTATTTTTTATTGCATATTCAGATTCTTTGAATAAAATGCGTATGATTTGTCTAAAACATTTTTCTCGTTTCGCGATAGAAGGCGCTGTAATCGACGAAATTCAATTTTCCTTCATTTTACTGTTATTGAGAATACACGCTTACGATTCTGCAATACTCAAAATTAGTCTTAAAGCAAAATTTTCAGATTTTGAATTACTTACATTTCAAATCTCTCACGATTCGAGGTACTTACGGAATCATCGTTTAATTAAAGTAAGTGTTGAAAATGATGACCTTCGGCTTCAATGCACTTATTAATCCCTAATTCAAATGAATTTATACAACGGAGAAGTGTATCTTCTTGAATTTCAGCACATGCACTTGTAATTCGATCAATCATATTCTCACGTGTTGTTGGTTTTTCTTTGTACACTTTGTCTTTAAGATAGCCCCACAAAAAGAAATCTGGCGAAGTAAGATCAGGCGATCTCGTAGGCCAGTTGATCGGACCGCTTCTACCAATCCAGCGATCATTGAAATCACGATCAAGAACTTCTCGTGCTACCGCTGAATAGTGTGCCGGACAACCATCATGTTGAAACCACATGTTCTGCCGTATTTCTAAGATCAAGTCTTCAAGCAATATTGGCAGCTCATTTTCCAAAATGTCTCGATACTTTGGACCATTTAAGCTGCCTTCAATAATGTGGGGACCGATCAGTTTGTTGCCAATTATTCCACACCACACGTTGACAGCCCACGGACGCTGGTGTTCGACTTCACGAAGCCACTGCGGATTTTCAGTACTCCAGTAGTGCATGTTGTGTCGATTAACTATTCCATGGTTTGTAAAAGACGACTCGTCAGAGAATAATACATAACGAAAAAAGTTGGAATTTTGTTGTACTTGTTCACGTGCCCACTAACAAAAAGTTACCCGATTTTGAAAATCAATACCGTGCAGTTCTTGATGTAAAGAGACATAATACGGATGAAATTTATTAGGTTTTAAAATTCTCCAAACACTGCTCTGAGTTATTCCGGAATCACGACTAATATCTCGTATACTAACGTGAGGATTATTAGCCACTGCAGCTAATACAGCAATTTCATTATTTTCTCCAGTGACTGTTCTTGTACGGGTCTTTTTCTTAAGTTGAACACTTCCGTCCGTAGTAAATTTTCTAATAGTACGATAAACTGAAGCACGTGACACAGTTTCATTTGGATAACGCTGAGCGTACAGATTGACAGCATCATCAAGATTTCTTTGAGCTTCCCCATACACCAGAACAATTTCAATTTTTTCTAGTACAGTTAGATACTCCATAGTAAAGTAGTATTCGGAATAATCTTTGATCTAACTAAATGAGAGATCTAACACAATAATACCAGAGCTAAAATGTAGAAATATTCAGGAAACACTGTTAACGTAAACGTATTACTTAATAATGACGTTGAAACTGACAGAATATTGGCCAGCAGGAGATCCAAACACGAACGTAAATAAACCCGTGTTTGTTTATATTCGCGCTCGAATCTCCTGCAATAACCTGCCAATTTCAGCGTCGTACATAATAATTAATTTTTAAAAACGTACGTGCGATTTGGCATGTTTTTCAAAATAATAATGACCAAAGAGACCCTAAGCTCCATTGCCCTTACTTTTAACCGATTTCAAAAAGAAGAAGGTTCTATGTTCATCGCGATGTATGTTTTTTTATGTACGAGTTTTTATTGCACTCCTTGAACGCTTCTGAAGCAATTTGAAAAATTCTTTTTTTCTGTGGTCAGTCATGTCATAGTGGAAATGGTGTATTTTTATTGTTAATGTTTTGCAGAATCGTAAGCGTTCATTCTCAGTAACAGTAAGATGAAGAAAAATTTAATTTCGTCGATTACAGCGCCATCTATCGCGAAACGAGAAAATGTTTTAGACAAATCATACGCACTTTTATTCAAAGAATCTGAATATACAATAAAAAATAGGGGTTCCCATTTAAGGACCCATTAAATTTTCATTCTTAACATTTTTCGTAGAGTGCGTACTTTTCGAGATATTTGACAGTTTCAACTTAAAAGAAACACCCTGTATAATATTGCCAGAAATTTTTTTTTTTTTTAGTTGACGTTAAAGAAAAAATTACCAATTACAGATGCATTTCGAGTGGACCTTTTGTATTTTATAGATATTGCAATTTAATTACATTGAATAAATTTTAAAAAAAATAAGAAAAAAAAAAACAATGAAAATCATAAATATTGCAACTTAAGTATGTAATGAAAAGAAAGAGAAAGTTAAAGTGAAATCTTTCATAGTAAAGTTAGATTACCAATATTGAAAATTTATTACAGTTTGAGTTAAGTTTCTTATAGATAAAATTTCAAAGATACTATTAAATCGTGTAGAAGGCTTCAAATTCCTGGAAATTCTCAAATATGCATGTTTGTTATCAACTCATGTAGGATTTTTCATTTTTGATATTTTAAGATTTTGTTCATTTTTTGAAAAAAGTCTCAGGTATATGAATAGAGTGGCCGATATATTAGGGTCCCTAGCCGCGAGAAAGATACGGGATCGCAATCAGCGAACCCGACAAGATCGATTAAAGACGAGAGATTCGGGAGATACTACTCCGGAAGAGTCAAATTCGCGCGAAAGTTCCCCAGATAGAAAATATAATCCAACGGAACATAAATCTATAATCATGGGAGAAAATACCGGTAGTGTCGGACTAAATGCTCAAGCAGTTCCAGGGTCATTAATTTTACGCACCTCAGCGAACGATGTTATCGCGGGGGTCCCGGAATTTTATGGGGACAGGAAAATGTACTCTTACTTTGCGAGTGCGTGTCGGGAAGCGTTGGGACAACTTTCCGAGGGGGGAGTCTCTTTGTTCAAATTATTACTGAGGGGGAAAATCCGAGGAAAAGCGGAACGATTCGCGAGACAGATGGAAATGTACGATACGGTAAACGCGCTTTTAGACGCTATGGACAGGGTGTACGGTAAACGGGAAGACCCACACACGTATTTATCGAAATTCCCAACCCCTTACCAAAGGGATAATGAGACCGCGGAAGATTTCCAAACACGGGTGACGGATATGGCCACAGACGCGCTCGCAGCAACTACCGCATCTACGGAACTCACGGCCGACTGCAAACAAAGTCTAACCGCGCTGATAAATAAAAAGAGCTTAGACCAATTTATTACAGGGTTAAAGGGGTCAATGGAATTTAAAGTACGAGGCGAACGTTCACGAAGCCTACACGACGCTACCGATCACGCCATCAGGTTAGAACGAATTTATCGCGATAAAGACGAACGAGAAAATTCGAGGGTCGTGAGCGCCGAGAACAATCGGTTCGCCGACATTCAATATGTTACGTCGCAAAACGCATGTGGGTATTGCGATATGACCGGGCATCATTCAGACACATGCGAGGTTAAGATTTTTAATGAGACATTGCAGTTATTGCAAAAGGATCGGTCATACTCGGGACCGATGCATAAAGTTAAATAGAGGTAGTGGGCAAAATCAACCACGGCAAGGAAATAATTCCCGAAACTTTAACGGTGTTTCTCAAAATCAAAATAGAAACGGGCAAAATTTTGGTGGAAGTTCCCGGAACTTCAATGGAGATTCCCGAAATTATAACCGAGATTCGCGAAATCATAACGAAAATTCCCGAAATTATGTCGGAAATTCCAGAAATTATAACAGGGATTCTCGAAATTATGACGGAAGTTCTAGAAATTATAACAGGGATTCCCGAAACTATAACGAAAACGCGAATCATTCGGGGCCACGTAATTATAATAGGAATATGCGAAATAACGGAGATCGGAGAGAAAATGATCAGCGATTTGCACAAAAATATAAACACAACAATTCAGAGGGTACTGCCCAAAGGGTAAACGAAGGGCCAACGACCCAAACCCAGAATCAAAATTCTTTAAACGCGCAGGACGCTCGAACCGGGACTGTGGGATCGAGTGGGACACAAACGCAGTCGAAACAACAGATGCGACTGTTGAAAGCTTACCAGCAACAATCCATTTCGGGGATGCGGGCTTCGCTGGGTGTCCGCGAATAAGAATCTCAAGCGAAGACCTACACCACACCCACGGGGTTTTCCTGGTAGACACGGGTTCAGAAATTAATATAATAAAAATTTCGAAATTACGACGCGATCTATGCCCCGACCAAACGATCAAGTATCACCTAACCGGGATAGGCGAAGGGTTCACACATACCTAGGGATGCGCGAAAATTGACTACGGCGGTTTCACTATAGAGGCACAAATCGTGCTAGACGATTTCCCGGCGACCCCTTCCTAAGAAAACATTCAGTGACAATAAATTACGGAAACGAATTTTACGAAATAGGGAAAAAACGAGTGCCATTCGCAGATAAGCGCAGGGTCGAACTTCCACCCCGAAGCCGAAAAGTCATTAGCGTTAAGATACAAAATGATATAGATTCTGGATTTTTACCAAGGGTAGATACTGTTAAGGGCGTTTATCTCGGAAACGCACTAATCCAAAATAACGGAGGGTATGCATGTGTGATTGCGACAAATACAAATGAAGAAACCGTGAAACTGGAGCTTCCTGTTATGACATTACAGGAATGCGATATCATAACGACGAACAATCCAAAGAGCGGCGCAGCATGCGACGGAAGCGATGACTCGTTACCGCGCGCAGAGATTCATACAACTCGCACAAATGAAACCCGCGCGGAAAAAGTGCTCGCGGCAATGGATTTAAATGACCTACAACAAATAGAGCGAGAACATGTACAATCTCTCGTCGAGAAATACGCGGAACATTTTCATTTACCGGGCGAGCCATTGACCGCGACAGCATTATATAAACATAGAATACACACCGTCGACGACGTGCCGGTGCGAACAAAACGTTTTCGCCACGCGCCCGTGATAAAGGAGGAGATGCAACGCCTCGTCACGGAGCAGCTAAAGGCAGGAATCATACGGCCATCGGCCTCGCCATATGATTCACCCGCATGGGTAGTGCCAAAAAAAGCAGGACCCGATGGAGAAAAGAAATGGAGACTCGTCATCGATTTTCGTGCACTAAACGAAAAAACGATCGGTGATGCGTATCCAATTCCAAACATATTGGATATACTAGATCAGCTGGGACAAGCGTCATATTTCACGACACTTGACCTACGCTCAGGATTTCACCAGATAGAAATGGACGAACGAGATGCGCATAAGTCGGCATTCTCCATACCGGATGGGCATTACGAATACACGCGTATGCCTATGGGCATAAAGAACGGTCCAAGCGTATTTCAGCGATTAATGGATGTAACGTTGTCCGGATTGCAAGGAACCGAAATGCTGGTGTATTTAGATGACATTGTCCTCTATGCAAAAAGCTTAGAAGAGCACAAGAAAAAAAAACATGTATAATTCTTAAACCCTTGACACACAGATTTATTTAAAACAAAAGGAAAGGGCTGTTTCAAATAATATTAACGGAATTTGCATAATCAATTTAAAAACTTCTAATTTTTTCAATATATGCATTAAATCACGGAAAATCAAAAACACACCAAAAAAAGTGAAAAACAGTGAATTGTGAATTCAATAAACTAAATCTCGAGATTTAAGCAAAAATTTAAATTGTATAAAAGAATGTAAAAATCTGTAAAAAATTAACGAAACAACTTGCCATCTTGTACGACCCCGCAAATTGTTCGTTATTTTCAGTAGTTTTTTTGTGAATTTAATTAAAAAAAAATTAAAAATGTCCATTTTGGAAAAATTTTGAATTTTTTACTTAACACGAAAAAATACGCATATCAATAAATTCCAGTTAAATTTTCATTATACCCATAGAAAAGTACATTTCAAGACGAACAATTCCATTTTTTATTCGTTTCTGTACGATAAGTAGCAACCGAGTTGTGGAAATTTAAAAATTTTCAATTTTCTAAAATTTCAAAATTTTGAAAAATTCTCACACGTTAACGAGTGATTTTAAAAATCTAAAAAAATTTGTCCAGTCTTATTTTACCGAAATGCATCTATAAAAAAATTACGAACAAAATTAGTCATGGTCGATTTTAAAATTGGGTGAGTTGGCGTGGAATGCCCCATATATGGGGTCCAACTACCATGTCTCGAGAGGGTAACAAATTTGTCCTCACCATTCAGGACCTTTTAACAAAATACTCGTTAGCAATACTCTCCGTGACTGTACAGTGCCAACCATTGCTGAGGCGCTCGCGACAAAATTCATTTGTAAATTTGGAGCACCGAGAGGGATACTAACAGACCAGGGTCCAAATTTCATGTCAGAAATTTTTAAAGATTTTGCAAAACTATTTAAGATATTAAAATACAGAACGTCCGCCTATCATCCTCAATAGAACGGGAGTATAAAGCGTAGCCATAATGTCCTTATAAAATACCTACGGTGTTCTGTGAAGAAACATAAGGATTGGGACAAAGCTATACCGTACGCTATGCTCGCCTACAATGCAAGCATACATGAAGGCACAAAATACTCGCCGCACGAGCTGGTGTTTGGAAAACCGGCATTAATACCATGTAGTATAGAACCTAGGGAAAAATCATGACATATCCAGATTACGTGGATGAATATTTGAGAAAAATAGTAGAGTTGCAAACGCTGGCAGGACTAAATTTGAATCAGGCAAAACATCGATCGAAAAAACATTACGACAGAAAACAAAATGTCAAGTATTTCAGGGTTGGAGATTGCGTGATGTTGGAAAAGGAACCAAGATCAAGTAAATTCGACGATACGTTCGTCGGTCCATACGAAATAATCGAACTCATTGGACCTCGGAACGCTAGAATTCAACTAGATGAAATGAGATCAAAGGTAGTTCACTTGGATAAATTACGTAGAGGATACGACCCTCTGATTTTTGACGAGGACGCAGACCCACAAGCGGAGCAATGCTCGTCAGATGATAGTTTTTAAATTCCCGAAAGAAACAAAAGGGATACACAAAAAATGCACTGTTCAAAATAAATTGAATAAATAAGTAAAGACATAAATTATTCCAAATAAATACTATTAGTTTTTAACAAATTGATTTAACAATGATTTTATTTATGGGTAATTGTAAAAAGCGAAAAAGTGGGGCGAGTTGCGAGGGACGAGGGAACGGCGAAATTATCGGTTTCCTCTTTGTGCGGTGCTTCGTACAGGGTCTCCCCTCCTTAGAACGTTTGAACAGGGATACGATCATATACCTATATACGCACACGATGCAGCTAAACTATATAGTTGTTTGTTTTTCTCGAATCTAATCGTTTGAGCGTAAATATGTCCCACTTACATCGCCTTTAATCGATCAAACTCGTTGTTTCATCTATTACATTACAGTGCTACATGTGAAAATAAGATAATTCATGTCTTTTTACAATAACATACATATTCGTAAATATTCAGACCCAGATAATATCTATTTTGGAATTAACAGATTTTTGCAATTTTTTTCCTTTTATCTGGCATTATTATGTTAAGAATGAAAATATATGTATTTGCTATGTTTTTATTCAGAATACGGGAAAGAGGGCGCGCCAAACGAGTCGTTGCTTGTGGAGTTATGGCAACACAAATTTTTTTTTTCTTATCACAACAAACAAATGTTGCAGTGAAAGGTATTCGCACTCTCAGATCCATCAGAGTCCAGGGATCTACTCTGAAAGAGTAGGAGCAATGCGGCAATCTCATACGGAATGGCGATTAATATCAAGAATAGCTCTGAATCCTTATTTTGAAAAGCTGTCGGATTTTCAAATCACTTTGCGGACAATGGAGGACCGTTGTTCCGAAATAAAATCATGTACGCTACACGACAGGATACGCGAAGCGAGACTAGTTCTCAAGGAAATATCAAAGAAAAACGATAATTTGCTAGAAATATTAACGGGCCACGGAAATCGACAAAAACGAGCCGTTTTTGGCGTGATAGGCCAACTGAGCAAATTATTATTTGGAACGGCTAACGATAAAATCAGTGAAACAGCAACACTAATAAGAGACCATACACACCTCATAGCAATCAAATTCTCGGGTATACATAGTGAACTACAAACTATAAACGGATCACTAAATGAATTGAAAGATAAATACAACCCAATCAACTCAGAAATAGAACGATCATGAACACGGGAGAAACTAAGTCACATCTTGAACATCATCGAAACAGAGATACAACATTACGCAACAGAAGCAGAACAACTCATGAATGCAGCGTTTTGCTATTTGCAAAAGCGGGACAAATTCATCCTGAATTTGTATCACTAGATAATATAACGGGATACATCAAAGACATCGCTGAGTTCACACCGGAATGTGAATTTCCAGTCCCGTTAGCATCACTATCACTGGATACACTCTTAGAAATCTCGTCAATGAAGATCGCTTATTGGAATTCAACCCTAGTATACATTCTATGTATAACTCGGGTGGCCCATGTAAGATTCAATATCTATGAACACAAATCAATACCAGTACCACAAATGATCGGAAATCAATCCAGTTCGGCGTACATAGTGCCAGTGACGCGATATTCGGGGATAACGAGCGACAGAGATAAATATGTAAGGATACATACCGCCGACTTCCGCCAGTGTAAAAAAAGTGGCGATGTTTATGTATGTCACGGAGATTTACCGCTGCACCAACTGGATAAGGACAGCGATTGCGAAGTGCGCATTCTAGCTGAAGTTGTCTTCAAGGAATTCAGTAATTGTGACATACGGCTATTGATACAAAAAACGGCGTATTGGACAAGATTACGAGCAACCAATGTATGGTTGTACTCTGTCGCCATACCCGAACATTTACGAATAATATGCGATAACGAAGTGGCAGCAACTATTATACTTAACGGTACAGGAGAAATCAGCCTAACATCCGGGTGCAAAGCACAAGCAGGAAGAACAAAATTTGTAGCTGCAAGAATTATCGAAACACAAACGACATTGGAATACCACGAACGCAGAGGAATAAATATCACCACCTTACTGATCAAGGATGAAGTAAAAGCTACGGATCTTGACGAGGTTTTAGTAAGAGAGAACAAAAACTCAACAGAAAACTAGATGCCTTCGACCCGGGTGCCTACAATTTTGGCTAAATTCGTATTGCCCTGACGAAAGGCTGATGCTTCCGGGAATATTCCCATTTTAACAATGCCAGGAAAGAAGGCGGCAGAGGGTAGTTCTAGCATCGTTAGGTTCGAGTAGTTTCTATAAATATATATATATATATATTGTAACAATATCTTGTTCCTTGAATAGGGTGAATATGCCAATGAATGGACGGTTAAGCATTTTTCACACTTTGATCGATTGTAACTTTTGAATTCTTTTATGAAAATTTAATTATGATACCACCATTAGAATCGTTAGACTCTGCTCTTTATGACCGTGTAGTTCAACCTTTAATTTTATTTAATTATTAGCCTCGTCTTCATACGTTTGTAAAAAAATCCGCTAAACGCCAATGAGTAGACGGGTTAAATCAAATGGGACGTTTTCAGTACCAGTTTTGGATGGCTTCAAAACTTTGCTTTGATTTTACAAAATAATAAACACTGGAAGATCAATAGTACTGTAAATATTGTTTTGAATGTTCAAAGAACATAAAAATATGTATTTTGTTGCATGTTGTGCATCATACATTCATAGGAAATAGAAATATGTAAAAAATCGTCCATTCATTGGTAGTCGTCCATTCATTGGCATATTCACCCTATATTAAAATTGAAAATGAGCATTTTCAAAACTTCGACCCCGACCGCAGATCAGCCGAAGCACTGATAAATGAGTACGTCTTGTTTACACTGATGCTTAAAAAAAACAAACATTAATCAAATTTTTATACTAAAATAAAATTTAATCAAATTTTTAAAGTTAGCCCCCCCCCCCCTGATACCCGCCTCACTCTTCTGCTTCCTCTGTGTCTCTGTTTTTCATGTATGTATATAATATACATTGTATATGCATTGTATATGTGTATGTACAATTTATGTTAATTTCATGTTAATTTGCTTTTTACGGCATTATCGTTGATTTTAGGAAGAAATGAATAAAACCTTTTTTGTAGTGAATTCGATGTTCTATATTTTTTGTTTGAAACATTTTTTTGTACGATTTGTATTTTTTGTTAAAAAATGGAAAAACGTGTTTTTTGAGCGTTTTTTTGTTAAACCTCCCCATAATCTAGTATGCACTGTCTCCAAAAACTAATCAGATCTAAGTTTGGCCAAGAGAAACCCAAATCCGTTTGTACTTTTTAAATTCGCCCTGCCAGTCGCGAGATATCGCCTATACAAAATTTTGCCCACGGACGGACAGACGGACGGACGGACGTACAACCTAACGGACACCAATTTTTTTATTGTTGCTTTGGGTTCCTTAGAGTCCGAAACGTCGACATTTGATGAAAAACTATAGGGTAATTTTTTTGCCCGAAGTGAGCAAATTCAATACTTCGTCCAGACTTAGTCTGGGTCGAAGTAAAACGTCGAAAATAAATAACTTTGAAACAAGCATGAGATTTGCTGAACTAGTTAGCCGTGCACGAGGGATAGCGAACGCTAGACGAACATCGGAAAACGTGGAGAAAATTGGAGAAATAGTCTATTACGGAGGATCATTCATAATCATAGTGCCAATAATGATCATCATTTACTGGAAGTTCGTGCACAAAAAGATAAAGCGGAAAACGGCAAGTCGAAATATTAGACAAGAAACCACGGTGTCATTCAACAAAGATGCGAGCACCGCCAGGATCAACGATTTGTCTCCAAGCACCAGTGCTACAGTGGTGGCACAAGTAGCAGAATTGCCCATAGAACGGTCGTGAAGATTTTTTTTTTTCAACAAAGAACTGTATAACTTCTTCAAAAGAATGTATTATTATAGTACTAATAAGGCGTCCCAGCATCCACGGGTAGACTAAGTACACGTACTAACACTAGATAGATACATTTTTAAGCGATAAAGTTTTTTTTACGGTTTATTGGATAACTTTTATCATTGTTTAGTGAGAAAATTTTCGGCGGAGGACCGCCGTTTTTCAGGGGCGGTAGGTGTTACGATATAGCAATCGCAACGATTATTAATAGCGATCTATTATAAATTATATTATATGAATCAACGGGCGGTACAGTATCGAATAGCGCTACGAAATATACGCAATACTTATAATTAGGCGTAACAATATTCTTCATATCCGGCCTCGCGAAACGGCATGTAACCGAATAATTATTCGATTACACTTTCTTGCAATTGTTAAGTTGGCAAATAAGCTTTACCTTTGCTGGGACCCTGCAAACCACAGCAAAATACACGGCGACGGTCGAAAGTTCGGGACAACGAAAAAGATGCCGTCAGCAGGTTCCCAGGAAAGGAATATACAGACGTAGGTAGAATAGCCGGAAAGTCAGGCTTCGACGCCGATGGACTCGGCGACTCGAAGTTAAATGACAACTTGAACGTCGAACGGTATAGATATTTCGGACGGGACCCTAATCAGGAACGTCGCGAACTCTAACCCAGAAAACCCGGGCTCGGACCTATAGCGCGCACAATCGAGAAGTAATGTACGGATGCTGGATGCATGTGGTATAATAAAATAAGATCATTACCCATCAGCGTTCGTTTCGTTAACCCCCGCGTTACGTTTCGTAAGAAACGTAACACTATGTTTGATTAAAACGTGTTTTTTAAGAAATACAATGTTTTCTTATCATTGTCCTTCGTATATTTACTAATTTGAAAAACCTCATATGTCCCTCTTCATATTTTCAGGGATTTCCAAGAAATTATTATACTAAACTAGTAGACCACATGGCTTTCAGATTCAAAAATTCTACTTTGTAATTTTATATTATTTTGTATAGTGCAATTTCTAGCTTACTTCTTGAATCTTGTCTACCCTCGTCTTCAAGATTTTCCTAGAAAACTGCGGCACTCGAACACACGCCACATGTGCGTTTCAATACCGTAGGAAATTACAGACTCTCGTTTCGACCTGCAAGAGGAGTGATACGTACGCAACATATATACATATAAAAGTCAGTGGCGATATGTGTAGTTGATAGTTGTAAATATTAATATACAATAAAGAGGAAGTGGGGGTAGGCTCTACCGTTTATTTATCATAACAAACAACTAAAACTAATACACAGAAGCTGAGAGGTCATTGAACCGTGATCTACCTCAACTTTTCGTGAAAGGGCCCACATATATGAATGTTTATCGCAAGGCCGTATAGTTATCTATTACCGTCTTTATTATTTCTTTATACATAAACTGACAATTAATCACCATTATTAATACTCATCTGACATTACTTACCCAATTATCGATATTTATTATCGTCTTTATTATTTGTTTATATACCAATTAATCACGAAGCATTCGTGTATCGGGTCGTTGAATCGTGACCTACCTCACCGCCGTGCCAAAGGGTGCCCGTTCGTTTTTGTTTGCGTCAGACTACTGACTTACCTCACATGGCGGCCATGGCGTATTTACGATCATAAATTAATATTTATCTGACATTAATTACGCTATTAAAATTATTTATTGACGCTTTTATTGTTTTGTTTTGACATTAATTGACCATTAATAGTCATTATCACCTCTATGCGAGGTCATTAACCCCTGACATATCTCAAGACGCGTGTGCCGTCTGGCGCCAGACCTACCACAAGGCGGAGGAGTGAGGGTAGATCTGGGTATCGGTAGTCCTATACTACTTATGTGGTTCTTATTCAGTTTCGATTCTTGGATCAGAAGTCTGGGTCATGTTTGTCGGTACCAGTACACTTAATCGTATTCTATTTCATCGTACCCCACTTCATAGCCTTCCGTTTCATCGTCTGGACACTTCATCGTCTACGACACTTCATCGTGTGGACACTTCATCGTCTAGGACACTTCATCGTCTGGGACATTTCATCGTCTGGGACACTTCATCGTCTGGGACGCTTTATCGTCTGGGACATTTCATCGTCTGAGACACTTCATCGTCTGGGACATTTCATCGTCTGGGACACTTCATCGTTTGGGACATTTCATCGTCCGGGACACTTATTCGTCCGGGGCACATCGTCATCGGGGACACTTCATAGTTTCTTATGTTATTAGCTATTCTACGTGCACCAGGACTTCAGGGTCGCCGATTACGGGCTAGGTGGTGGGATCCGTAGAATTTTATGTTATTAGCTATTCTTCGTGTACTGGGTGTTTAGGGATGCCGATTACGTGGTCTAGGTAGTGCGATCCGTAGCTTTTTATGTTATTAGCTCAAATACGTGCATTAGGTGTTCAGAGTCGCCGATTACGGGATCTAGGTAGTGCTCTACGTAGCTTTTTATGTTATGAGCTCAAATACGAGCACCAGGTGTGCGGGATCGCCGATTACGGGATCTAGGTAGTGCGCTCCGTAGCTTTTATGTTATTAGCGCAAATACGTGCACCAGGGAATCGCAGGTATATGTGGACTCGTGGAGCTTGAATCCACCGTTGTCCCTATGTCATGGGGAAACTCCGCCCCCTAGACCCCCTTCTTGAACTAAGTGAACCTAACTAACCCCCTCAGGGTGTTGTAAGGTTTGCGAAGCCACGTGCGACTCGGGAAGCTTGTAGTGCAATAAGTAGGGGAAAGTCGACCAAACCCAACCGGGTTGTACCTACTACCCCCTGCTCTATATCTCCCATTACGGTCGGCATTGAGCCACCTTCCGCTACTTATTGCCCACCATTGGAAAAAAAAATTGTGCATACAACCAATTAACCATTTCATGGTATATCGGGAGGGATGCATTTTTCACGTGGGTTTACTCACATCTATTGGTTGGAGGTTAGGTTATTATAAAAAGGGAGGTCTGGGGGGCGGAGCCCCCCAAGACATAGGGACAACGGTGGATCCAAGCTCTCCGAGTCGCACGTGGGTTAGCAAAACTTACAACACCCTGAGGGGGTTAGTTACGTTCAGTTAGTATAAGAAGGGGGTATGGAGGGCGGAGCCCCCACGTGCCATAGGGATAACGGTGGATCCAAGCTTCTCGAGTCCATATATACCTGCGATTCCCTTGGACGCAACTCCACATATACCTGCGATCCCTTGAGACGTAACTCCACATATACCTGCGATCCCTTATAACGCAATTCCATTGTACGTACGCAATTCGAGTGCTGCCATTAGGTGCGAGACAAAGCAAATTTACCCGTTCTGAGTATAAGAGCAGTGTTCATAAGGCAATTTAATTCGTATGTGGATGTAGACCCGGACTTAAAAGTTTCTCAACGTTGACGAAGAAACCGTTGTTGTGCGATTTTTTATTTCTTGAAAGCAAAAGGGTCAGTCGTAATCCACCTGGTTAGGGGAATTTTTTTCGGGGAAATTTCTTCTGGGGAAATTTTTTTCGGGAAATTATATGGAATAGCTAATAACATAAAAAGCTACGGATCGCACTACCTAGACCACGTAATCGGCATCCCTAAACACCTGGTGCGCGTAGAAAAGCTAATAACACAAGAAAGTATGGAGCGCGCTGAAATGTCCCCGACGATGAAGTGTCCAAGACGGTGAAATGTCCCGGATTTATTCAAATATACTTAAAAGTGTGCTGAATAAAATGTATTTTGTCTCGTTTAAAATTAAATCAAGGGTTATGTCTTATTTTAAAAATAATCCTTAATAACCTGAAATTCTCAAAAATAAGGTTTTTTTTTTGCTCGGAGCTGAAGAGCCCTTAAGCTTTTGTTCGCCGCTTTGATCACATTTTTAAGATAAGTAGTACCGTAAAATGGGGTGATAAGCGCCGGCGGGGTGTTAAGCGCCAAAACTATTATTCAATTATAAATTCAAATTTCGCGCCCACTGTGCGCGATAGTTTTTCGTTCGACCGTTTAAATTTTAGGTTAGGATGTTGGCAACAATGTTTAAGAGCTATTGTAGCAAAACAATTTTTTTTCTGGCAGCAGCACGTGAATGAAAAAACATAGTTTTTTCACCTTTTTGCAATTAAGCAAAACATTATATTAACAAGGTAGGTTTTAATTTCTTTTTTTGTTAGTGACGTACATTGCGCGAGAGTGCATTTATTTGTGATGAATTTGTGACCTCAGTTATAATTTTATCGTTTGAAATCGGCGAGATTTTTTTATTCAAGTGAAAAAAGTAACGATTTGAGAATATGCGGGGTGTTAAGCGCCGCATTATTTATTAACGTATTTTTTAGTAAAAACATTTATTAAATATCTTTTATTGGACTAAAACGATAAAACGAAGTGTTCTACATTATTTTTTGTAGATACCTCGAACCTACAAAAAAATTCCTGGAAGAAGACATAGATATACAGTTGACTTTAAACAACTTGACAAAGCTATTGAAGCTGTCAAAGATGGAATGTCCCGACGAATGGCAGCAAAGGATTGCCTCCAGGTTCTTCAATTGATCAGTCGAATGACAATGTCGATGACGTTTTCATCAATTATCTCTCAACATTGCGTTGTCCACCTTCTACTTCTGAACGAGGGAGAAAAAAACGTCTTTCAACTGCACCGGGGAAAAGCGTTTCAGCAGAGGAATTGAATAATTCACTTCCAGGCCCATCTAATTCTGCTATTGTCACTCCATCTACAACACGAAATGCTACGCGAAAAAGGGGACGGCCACAGAAGTCCAAAACTACAGGGAATGATGCCGCCTGTCCTAGACGCAAAAATGCAAGACGAAATTGTCGCTCAGATTCCATTGTTGAGTCCGACGACACAGTGTTTTCCTCCTCTGATTCAAATTGAATTTAGTTTAAATTTAAGGTTAAGATTGTAAAAATGTTACATTTACTTATTCTAATAAAAAATAATTAAAATAGGACTTAAAAATATTTATTTTTATCAATTTTCTGCAACCGGCGCTTATCACCCCTTTTTGACATTTCTGAAAAATCGAAGTTTTTCTAATAAAAAACGTATTTCCACTCTCAAAATTCATAATTTTCTTATGTATTTTTGAAATTGAGGTACATAATAAGTACTAACCGGTATTTCCTGGACCTTTGCTGTATCAAAACACAGTTAGATTTTCATCTGAAATTTTTTGGTGGCGCTTATCACCCCATTTTACGGTACGTAAGTTATAAACCCGAATGATAGTGGGCGGTCTGTAACCTATTGTATGTTACAATATATACAGTACTGCAACCATCAACTACAAGGGATCAACCTGCGCCACAATCTTTTCGTTCCTTATGATTTTCTAAGTACATGTCGTATTTCCGTATTAGACAGGATAATATAAACACGGCCTTTATCAATTACAATTGATAACCAAAATCCACAATAATGCGTGTCATATTTCGGTTAATTTTGCATGTACGAGAATTTCTAAAAAATGGACGTTGTTCAAAACTTTAATAAGTTACAATGTTCCCCTGTATCTTAAAGACCGAAAAGCGATATTTTTTGAGTTACGAGAAAAATAACGCGCGGAAAATAAACATTTCTCAAAACCTAACGAAAATGAAGTTCACTACAAAAATTCTCCATCAATTTTGCACCTTGAAAATATTAAAAAAAGGAAATTATTCAGAATTTTATCAGCTACAACTTTGTCCTGTACACAAAATCTGTAAAGTGCATTCTTCTCATATT
This sequence comes from Trichopria drosophilae, assembly GCA_030407085.1. NCBI lineage: Eukaryota > Metazoa > Arthropoda > Insecta > Hymenoptera > Diapriidae > Trichopria > Trichopria drosophilae. The sequence continues at coordinate 128,028,447 of CM059583.1, read as the reverse complement.
AATCTCAAAAAAAAGTATATATGAAACTAATAGATTTATATGAAACTGAGTATTTAGGGGTTATTGAGGTCGCTGATTACGAATCTGAAGTCAGATTTGGAAAATTCAAAGTACCTAGAGGTTCTTGGGGTCGTTGATCGAGAATCTGAAATCAGATGTTGCAAATGACAGCCGTATATTCTTATACCTCACCTATGTATCCAGGGCACGACCACGCGGTAACAACGAGAAAAATCTGAAACATTTTTTATGGTAAAGAAGAAAAGTATACGTGCCGGAGTAAACAGACTACAGATTTGTGTTCAGTACCACTAAATACAAGGGGGTAGGGTTCTTTGATCTCCCTTTGGGCACTTTTCTTTTTTTTTGTGTGTGACTATGCAATCAATGCGCGGAAGCACGAATGGTCTTTCGGAACGGAAAGTATTGTCAACTTTCCGATGAGCACAAATAATAATATTTGAATCTTTTGATTCGGTTTTAGCTAGTATTCTCTAACAATTTTCGCAAATTACGTAAATATCTTAGCACTATTAACTATTCAAATTGAATAATAGACCTGGTACACATTCAAGTCTAGAGACACAATAAATTCAAAAATAAATTTCGTGTTCTTATTTATTCCGCTGATCTTGTATTTACGATGTTCAGTGCTGACGGAGGGAACTAAGGAGGGAGCCCTACCTGTATGAAAGTAGTGTATTTGTATCTTTATTTATTAAACCTTGGTTGCGAAGAACCCTTAACTTATGGCTAAATTACAATAACATTACAGATAAAGATTATATAAAAAGAAGGTACTTATACAACTAAACCAAGAACTATTGAATTGAGTGATATAAGAATGTTAAATGAGACGAAGGTGAGAAGTTGATATTAAAGATATATTTCGTGGCGATTAAATAAAGGCAGAAATAAATTTAAAATATACTCAGGTTTATTATGCATTATGACATCGCAGGAAAGACTTCCAATAAAGTACAGATGCCTGTACTTCACAGGGAGCCAATTTAGTTTGCGACGATATGGCGAGACATGGCAGTCACATTTAGAATTAAAAATGAGTCGGACGCATTGATCCAGCAGATGCTGGAATTTATCTCTGCGTGATTAAGAGATATCACTGAGAACAACTGCACAGTGATCAAGACAGTGCATTCTTATTATATTTCAGACCGTGAAGTATCGAATTAACGCGTAAATAAATAAATATTGGGATTGATTTTATCAACTTTTTAACACTGCTCTTCAACTGTCTTTTGAAAACAATTTTTCAAAAGACCATAACAAAATGAATGCTAATATTTATTAGGAGATGCGTGTACAACAAAAAATATATAAAAGATTGTTTTCAAAGGGCAGTGTTAAAAAGTTGATCAAAACAAGTAAATTGCGGGGAATAGTTGGAGAAAGTTGCGTTTACAAGTATACAGTAAAAAACTTCCAGGGGCAGTTGGAGTGCAATCAATAAAAGTATAGTTGAGAATCAAAATAGAACGATCCGAATATTATACGAGCCCTATTCAGTTATTTTGATAACGGAAACAGGAAGTTATGAGAAGTTAGAAGAACTAAATTTTGACTTAGATAATCACAAATTTTAATCGCAGCATATAAACGATGTTTCTGAATAGGATCTAGAACATTGTATTGAATACTTTGACGAAATATTCATTAACAAGATCTATTGTTTATTTTGACTAAATTTAAAACACACAAGTGATAACAAATAAATGAATATTAATTCATTGATGAAAATAATCAGTTTGTAACAGTAAATTTATTCCATTAAATATATACATATCACAGTTATCTATCGTTTCTCTGCAGTGCGACAGATGCCAATTACTGTCGCCAAAGCGGTTTAGCAAAGCATTGTAATGAGTAATCTTCAGCGGCGCAATCGTTAAACTGGTTAATTATTGTATCTGTTATGCATCGAAATCATTAGATGAATGACCGTCATAGCTTGGCGTATTATATGAATTTCAGTTTAAATATCTAGCACTGTGTACAGCCGCATCGTTTCTTTTTTATGATTGTGTATAGACAAAAATTATTTAAGTCTGTATTTAAATATGTTTTATGATGCGATCTCCATAATGTCGTACGACCAACAATACGAACAATAAGCCTTTTTAATATTCGCGGGGCGAAATTTACTTTCTGGCATATTCAAGAGAGAAAATTATACATAACTATCGTTCATTTATCAGTGGAAAGGCAGCCATAATATCGCGGGCGATACTGCGAGTAGTAGGCAAGTCGAGGATAAGCAGAGACATAACTTTGATAACGACTTGCAATGTAATTTTAACCGTACTAGTGAGAAGTCAATATAACTGCGTACTGGCGACTCGTGCGCGGCTCTCGCTACTATAGTGCAGAAAATTTAAATTTCCATACTAGTTGCACAATATATCATTTTTTAACTCCGTGCGCGCAATTCAACTTCTGTACTTAGCTCATTAAAAACAGAGCGCAAGCAAATGTGCGCAAAGTTAGCTGAATTGTATGGTAAGATACTATTATGTACGACTTTTCGATGCGTAAAGTCGTGCATAAAATAGAATATGTAACTCAATGGCATGGGTAAAATGTACTTACTCGAAACATAATATACTATTCTACAGTGACACACGCGATGTTTTTATTACTTGTCTATGAAAATTTCACATTTGCAGGCTCCGGATAGCAAATAGCGACTGTAGTGCACGACAGGTAAAAATTCCGAAAACACTTTGAAAACACGACATAACGAGTGGCGATAGTGGGAATGAGTGGAACGTTAAGGTACCTTCACATGGGTCGCTAAACCGCTGAAATTTCCGCGACTAGTCGCTAATCGTTCGTATTTTTTTGCGACTCATATGAGTGGAATTAGCGACAAAACCTGCACTCAAGCATTAGGAAACCTAACCTATAAGAGTACGCATGAGTGATTTTCGGAGTAAAAACAACGAATATAGATATATATTCGTTGGTAAAAATGTCACTACAAAAAAGCGAAAATCAAATAAAGTATATCCAGTATTATGAATTTTTAAAAACATACGTGCAAGCCGTGCAAAATCAGCAAGAAACAAACAGAAAAAGAAAATATATTGGAGCATTTTGTGTTTTGCTCAGTGAGAGAAAAAACTGCGCAAAAAGAAGATTTTGCGTTTCTCCACTGTGTGCTAACAAGGAAGAACGCGGTTTCTATCCAGCAGTTCTTCCATCATTGAGGCTCGATAACTAGGGCTACATTAATTATTTCAGAATGACGGCCACACAATTAGAAAAATTATTTGTAATTGTACAACCTGCTTTAAGCAAAGAACTTTACATCCGAAAGCCGATTAGTGCGGAAGAACGATTAATGTTAACAGTAAGGTATATATTTGAATGTATAATTATAAATTATTGACTAAATATTTATCGCTATTATGTGAAGTGCAATATTTATATTTGTAGATACTTGGCTTGAGGAGATTCAATGGCATCAATGCACTACCAATATCTCATTGGTTTAAGTACGGTCTGTACCATCATTGCTGAAACGTGTAAAGCGATATGGGACCATATGTCACCAATTGTACTTCCTTCCAAATTTACGGCCAGTGATTGGAAAGGTATAGCAGCTGGTTTTAATGATAAATGGAATTTTCCTCATTGCATAGGTGCAATCGATGGAAAACATGTAGATATCCAAGTAAGTTTCAGGCGCATATTATCAGAAATTTAATTCATTAATTTATCAACAAACAATAACCTATTTTTGTAATAAAGTAATTTATATGTTACCAATAATATGTTGCAGAGCCCTAGTAATGCCGGATCTGTTTATTTTAATTATAAACATAGACACAGTATCGTCTTATTAGCGATATGTGACGCCAATTATACTTTCACATTTGTCGACATTGGTGCCTACGGTCGGAGAAGCGATGGGGGTGTATTTAGTGATAGTGCAATAGGCCAAAGTTTTAACCAAAACAAAATGATTTTGCCTGAACCTGAATGTATTTCTGCTGGAAGGAAGACGCCGTTGCCTTATTGCCTTGTAGGAGATGATGCGTTCCCCTTAAAGACATACCTCCTTCGTCCATATCCTGGTAAAGGTCTGAATAACGAGAAACGTATTTTCAATTATAGGTTGAGTCGGGCAAGGCGAATGATTGAAAACTGTTTCGGTATATTGGCAAGTATGTGGTGCATTTTTCGGAAGCCGATAATTGCCAGTGTATCGACATCACTAAAAATTATTCAGGCTTCGGTTGTTCTTCACAACTGGTTGAGGAAAAAAACTCTTAATAATGCAGATACGAATTCCTACACAGATAGCGGAACAAATGAATATATCTTAATGGAATCACAAAACGAAAATGTATCAAATGCATTTCCTGATACGAATCGGTTGGGAAGCAACAGGAGCAGTCGAGAGGCTGTAGAGATTAGAGACGAGTTTTGTGACTTTTCTAATAAAGAAGGTGCTGTAAGTTGGCAGAATCAATGTATAAATGTATAATTTCTTAATAAAAATTGTATGATAGTATAAATTATCAATTTATTCCTTTATCCCCTTTATTAATTAATATACAAATCTCAGACAGTTTATAGTTGTAACTTTAATCCTCAGAGTACAGACTGCGTCAGCCTAACTCATGCAAAAATTTCTTTTAATGAAAACTTTTGAAATATTGTTCTTATTTTTAAATATAATTTAAATTATAGAATATCAGAAATCTAATATAGCCATCGCATTTCTGATCGATTTGAAATAAATATTTTATTTGAAAAATTTACATTTTTATGTTAAACTTTTTTAGTCCATACTCTGAGATTTAAGTTTTAAATTGCTGATATTTCTTAATAGAAACTGGAAATTAGAAATAACGATGTGAAGATTTCAGAAGGTTTGATAAATAGAAATGTGAAATTATTAGTGATTTCTGCGTACATAGCAACTTCTAGTGAAAGTTTCTGGAACGGTGGTTACGTTGAATGTAGAAACCAATTGTTTTAAATTCTTTATTTTATGTTACAATAACATAATATTAAATGTTATACAAACGTTGAACACTTATGTTTAGTCTTTCATTTTTTAAATTAATAACATTAAACAATATGTATCTCACTTGGTGTCATCTTATTTTAAGTACGCATTACCTTCTTTTTCTTTTTTGATCATTAATTAAACATTCGCTTCGTGAGCATATATAGCTTTTCTTATTACATTATAATCCGACTATAAAAGATATAAAACCGTGAACATTAATCAGTCTTTCATTTTCATTTCATAAATAAATTTATGAATTTTGAACATTATTTCAGTTTGTACTTTTTTGTCGTTAAATGAACGAATTTCCTTCCCAATCATGGTTAAAAATCTATCTACATCATCTTCAGGTGTTGGAGGTGGAAAAATTGGTGCTGGTGGAAACCCAATCGGTGGTGGTGGTTTTTCAAGCACGTCAATAAGTTTATCTAGAGCTTCTTCTTTAGATTTACTCTTTCTTCGTTTCGGTGGTGCATTTTCTTTACCATCATCCCCCAATTCTGCAGTTTGGAAGGCACGTTTGTTAAGTACACAGTTACTTACTGTTTCTTGATCTGTCAAATCCACATCTTTCAGAAAACTCATTTGATAGTAATAGATCCATTTTTTCTTTTTTTGTGCAGAAGATCCACTTCGAACATTTTTTCCTTCTCTTAATACTCGTCTGTGCTCATCGCATAAGTTTTTCCATCTTTTTTTGGCATTCTCCACATTATAAATTCCATTTAAATCCTTACAAACGTCTTTCCAAGCTTTTTGTTTCTCATCCTTCGAACGTTCATAAATAGGAATACGAATATTCCAAATCGCTTCGCGACACTGCACTGCTGCAATCAAGTGCTCATCAGCGCAAGAATTCTTGACACAATTTGTTTTAGATGAGGATTGCTTGCTGGAGAAAGAATTCTGTGCACTGCTTTCGTCAGATGAGGATTGTATGTGCCCTTCTTCATATGTTAACATTCCGTCATCCACTAGGCCAACCACTGTTCCACTTCTACATTTTTAATATATACAAAATGAATACCAACATAATAATTATACCTAGGATATTATTTAATTATAAACAAAAATTAAATACCGAGTTGTGGATAGAAGTATCCGTTATTTGTTTCAAAAAACATGGTGTAGCCTTGCAAACATTCGTGTGTTTGAACATTGTCGCATACTTTATAGCAGATACCACAAATCAGAAAATCTTTGGTAACCTGATACATAATTGAAATTAAAAATGGTATACATTTTGCTTTATTTACTTATATTCTACATAATATTTATAGGTTACATGTATTAAAAATGTATAGATTTCAATTATACTTATAATAAAAACTAATTCAAACCGTGATGTGTAATAAATATACTTACGCAATCCATATTTTTGTTTGTAGCTTTGTGCTGTACTGCGTCCGAGAAAAATAACGTGATATAAATATTATAACTTTTTCGCCAAGTTTATATATACATATACAGCTGACTTTCAGCGATAGTCGCTAGTAGTTCAAAAAATCGAACTACAAAAGCGACAACTCGCGACATTTTTCGAGCGACAAAAGTAAGATCACGTGACAAAAATCAGCGATTTAGCGACGTATGTGATTCCGCCTTTGGAAATAACGGAACTGAGAGGTTCACAACGAACAGATTGCTGAGGTCGCGCATTTGCGAGATTCCGGAATAGCGAGGTTCGACTGTATAATTTGTTTCTTTATTATTCGAAAGCAGAGTAGTATCTTATATCGGAGGATCTCCCAACTTGTATGGGAAGAAAAGGTCGACTATTCCAAACGAAGTACCCACTCATTTCAATCACTAATTTATATTTTAATAGTCTTGGCTATCCCACAAACATGAATTTGTGTTGAAATGAAAGCCAAACTATATCTCTTAATTATTAAATTTGTTTAATATTACCGAATCACTAAGAAACTAAATTTTAAGCCAACTTTCATGTATAAAACATATTGGTAAGAATATTTAAATATAAAATTATTAGTATAACGGAATGTCGTGCATGTTGGGACACCGCCTATGTTGGGGCAACTAAATATCGCGGCTGTATCGCAGAAATAACTTCAAAACTCAGAAGAACCAATTATTTGGGATTTGTGTTGCACTTGCAAAGCAGGAAAAAAAGGAACTTAGAAAGAAAATAAAGAACTAGAAAAACTAACAAACTTACAGTACATATCAATTTTCCGCTGAATATTTTCGGACGCGCGAAAATCGCGTATGAGATCGCTTATGCATATTTTCAGAAAGGTGGTATATTGAAATAAAAGAGTAAAGGTTAAAACTGCAGTACGTTCACAAGAGAGGTGAAAGAATACCTAAACATTTCTTATATAACATAATCGCAACAAAAACGCAGGCATGAATAACATTCATGACAGTCTCAACCCTGTAGAATGCGGAGAGTTGTTGTTTTCTCTCTTACAAATAAATTAATACCAGTAGTAATTATGTTATATAAGAAATTTTTAGGTATTCTGTGTTTTTCATTTTCAAAATTTGACTTTAGATTAGTAATCATCGACTCCAAAAACTCCCTGTAGACAGTTTTTAATAAAATCCAGTAACACTCGAGTTTTCTTGCCGCCATTTTGAATACTACTTTTATTTATTTAATAATTATGATTACATATGAAACAAATAGCAAATAAGATATTAATCACTGGTTTATCATAATGTATTTCGCACCAAACAATGTTAAACTAGCAAAAAAAACTCAAAAAGCACGTTTTTTTAGATATTTTGATTCGCCATTTTGAGAAAAAAAAGTAATTCTGAAAAAATTCAGGGAAGAAGTATGCATGCTACAGATGATCTGTACCAAATTTGGTTGAAAAAAAATATCCGTTTTTGAGATATTGAGGTGGCCCGGTTGACGTGGAATGCACGATATATATTTTGTAACGTGCCGAACAGAAACGGACCGAATTTTATAATATATGCGAATTTTTGTTGGATGCTTTACTTGAACCCTATTGGCCGCTACTCTATAAATTCCCACATTATTTATCATGTATAGTTTTCCCACACATTTCTACAGCTGTGACTCGTAATCTAAACTCTTCAAATAAACACCAGATGAAAATCCGAGAAAATGAATTTTCTCTTGAGTTAAAATAATTGTTCAATGTAAAATGAATGTAAATAGTATCATTTATAACAATTAAACTCGCAACCCTATCTTTATATACGACAATAACGATTCCGATCAAATGAAAAACAATAGGGAATATTTTCTATTTCTGATATATTATCCAATAATAATGTATTTGAGATATTGATATATTGCGATGAGCTCACGTACTCATAATCTGCTATTACTTATATTTTTATTATAAACCACAAAGTATAGAGAGTCTATGTTAATAAAAAAGAGTCTACAGTAATAATTAAAATTAAAAATAAACACTACACAAAAATTGATTAAAAATTTTTACGCCTCGCTGAAAGTTAAAAGTTTCATGGATTTATCCATATATATAACAGCGAGGCGTAACAATTTGTCGAATAATACTATATCTATAATGGATATATAACCGCATTATATTTTTCTACTTTCTATATGTATACATCAATCTTTCCACTCAATCGGATGGATCAAAATATATTTAATGAACTTGGAAAAGTGAAAAATCATTAAAACGGCTACAAGTTTTTGTAAAATTTTCGATTAATGATTTTTTTTGGTCGCCTCTTCAAATTTCGTTATAGTCTTCACTTTTTCAGACAGTTACTCCTTTGGTGTAAGTCTCAATTATTTTATTTTCCATTTTAAAACGGACTTATGATATTTACTTCTATGTTGCTTTGTATATCAACAAATTAACTAAAGTTATTTAATTCTAACCTAAAAATGAACATTTTAAGCGTAGTCCGATAAATGTGCTATTAATAATGTGTGAACATTTCTAATAATTCGATTATTTTAATAGTACATAAAAACTATTCAATATTTTCATCTTATCGCACGTATAAATCCAATTGTTTGATGTACATCGATCTGCATTGATTCTGTCGCTGTAGTTATTTGTCACCATACTGGAAATGCACACTGAGATTGCCGCTTAATATTCAATGACTTTTCGCCGTAGGTCGATGCTGTCCAAAATTCAAATCCTAACCGCGTAAATTGTTTAGAATTAATTTAGGAATTTGCAATTACTTAAAGAACTGTAGACAATGTAGTTTGAAACCGAAATCAGGGATTGTTCAAGGTAAATCATCCAATTGTAACGTAATATCTGCTTATTTTCATTTTTTATAATTACTACTGTCTCACGATATTTCAACCTTCTTGTAGGTATACCTATTTCAGAAATAATTGAAATGGATAATCGAAACGACAGTTTTAAGCTTATAGAGGCAAATTTATGAGCTATATCTGCTATTTGTGCAATGAACCATTCTTTTGCGGAAATTGCGAATACTAAGGACCGTTCAGTAAGCAGAGCGCAAAGGTGGATTTATAGATTTAACCAAGGAAATAATGAGCTTAAAGATTTACGGGCATATAATGGGTCACAGCGAAAAACATCTCCTGAAGGCAATGCACGAATTGTTCAGACGATGACGATGGACCCATACCAAGCTGCTAATAATATACCCAACACATTGAATTTGAATATCTCTGGATGGACGGTTCAGAGACGATTTCGTGATGTTGGTATTCGATGCAGAAAAGCAGCAAAAAAGACGATACTAGACAGAGCAAAATAAACAACGGCGAATAGAGTGATTTGGATGGACGAGAAGACATTTTCTCAGACGCCGATGGCCGCTATCGAGTGTGGCGCGTAGATAATGAAACGTATGATGCCACAAATGTGCTACCACAATTTTCCAGTGGACGCGTAAGTGCGGCATTTTAGGGCTAGATGTCTGCTGATTGACCAGGAGATTTTGTCTTGATTGATTATATATATATACATATATACAATACACACCGCACGTATTACCAATGATTGGTATGATTCACATCCAGAAATAAACCGATTAAATTGGCCTCCAAGATCTTAATGTGATTGAAAATGTATGATTCCAGATGGTAACAGACTGGAAACCCCAATATGCAGAACTGCGAAAATATTTGGTACAACAGGTTTTAACATCTTGGAATGATCTGAAGGATCTATACAGCTTTAGACTATATTATTCCAATTGGCAACTATTAAAAATAAATAAAAAAACGAACCATTTAAAAATACGATTCATTTCATTTTCTCATAAATATGTGAAATACATGAAAATTATATATATATATATTCTCGCAGCTCTGCATATTGGGGTTTCCAGTCTATATAAGCCTATAAATGAAATATACATATGTAAAAATATAACAAATAAATAAATAAAAATAATAAGTAAACCCACTCATTCACTGATAAACCTATAAGTTTACCACTAATAAAGGATAAGGATAAGGAAAGGAATTATCCCCCGCTTTAATGACATTTTAGCCTATTCGCGGGTCAGCTCTCGGGTGGATAGGTCGGACAGACAATCGAACACATTACAAGACAATACATCAAAAATACAAGGCAACACATACCCAGAGCCCCCCCCCCCCCATTACTGCGCCCCGTAGAGCGCCTTTGACCCTTCTGTATCGCAAGTGCACGAGGTCTGGGAAAACTACGGAAAACCCAGACAGATACAGTCGACGAACTACTTTATCGTCAGAGGATACCCTCTGATGGTAAAGCAGGTGTGTCTCCCACTCAGCAATCGGCCTATTATCTTTGCCGTAGCGAGCGCAACGCTCGTTTTTTTTAATTTTAACAGCCACCCTTCCAAGTATGCATTCCCAATCAGGATGCTTTAATTGGAAGAGCGACTGCGAGTCGCGCCGACCACAGAGCAATTGTTTTCGGTTATTTTTACCACTAATAAACCCGCAACAATACCTCGGAGAGCACCGGTTATTAACACTGTTATATCGGGAAGAGCACAAGTAAAAGACGAGACTTATTAACAATGATATGTATTTAATAAGTATGAGAAAAGTCGTTGCACTCGCGAGTCGCGGATCTGTATTGCGTGGCGTCTTGAGCCAATCTGAGTTTACACGTTCGCTTGGAGGCGAGTTTACATTCGTAGGTGGCGCTACACATGAATTCGGCCGTTGTCGTTGTTGCGTAGCCGGGAAACGCTATTCGTGTATTACAAACACAACTACATTAAATGAGGTTTTTATAATATTAGGTTAGATTATGTGATAATAATGGTATTAACCACACAAGAATCTCATTTAATACTATTCTGTGGTGTAGCATGGTAACTTGAAATATTTATATTATTTTATTATTTAAATATTCACATTATACATCAGAATAAAGTAACTAAAAATACATCTGAAATATGATTGACATCAAACTTGTTGGCATGAAAGACGTAATTTAGCAATCTCATTAACTATTTCTTAAATGGGAAATATAGTCCTTCATACGAAATGGCATATAAAAGTGTCCAGTGGAGTCAAAAATTAACTGAAAATAAATAAAAACAGTAAATATTTTCTAATAAGTAATTTTAAAAGTGGATCTAAATCACTTTTTTGGAATATCTCGGCTCTTGTTGAATTTCTCTTAACGCACTGGACCTTATTTTTAACATATTTCCAAACACTTGAAAATTCCCATTTTTGCGGTTCCCATAGTTGCTGAAATATTGTTGGTCAGTCATAAGTTTCTATTTTCTTATATTATTATTTGCAAATGAACGGATTATCAATCGCAAATATGATTTTCTGGACATTTTTTTAATAATCTTTATCTCAGCGCCAAGATTTTATCAATTCAAATTATCTCGATTTCATACTTTGACGGCTTGAAATTAATGCAAACTTCACACAGAATGTTCATTGCTGTTTTAAGTAGTCAATGAGTTACATTAAAATTCAGAAACATGGCAAGTTTTCTTTTAGAACAATTTCCACCACATACACGTTTATTCGATTGGAACGATTCATTATACGATTCCGAATGCGCAAACTGAAATGCATGAAGAGATATTACGGCAACGTATCGGCAGCGTTATAATACCAAAAAAAAGGTTAGCTCAACTCTTTATTTCCTAAGGTGAATATATAATATATATACATAAAACTTACATTGCAATTCAAGATTGTAAGATTTCATTTGATGAAATAAAAATGAAAATAAAAGTGTTTAAAAATAAAGTTCCTTTTACTGAGACAACGTATGCTGATTACGAAGACATGGTGAAGTAGTATTTAAAAATATTCATAGTATTCGCTCAAAATTGTTATAAAGTGATTATTGGGGTCGCTTATGGTTAGTTTGAATTTTCTTTTTGAAATGTCAAAATGACATATTAGTATGGCGGATGATTTTTAAAAATCTGTATACTATTCGCTCAAAATTCTTATAAGGGATAATAGGGGTCGCTGGTAGAAACTTCAATCTAACCATCATCGACCCCAGTAAGCACCTTATAACAATTTTAGCGAATACTATCGAATATATTTTTAAAAATCTTCCGCCATATTGGATCCGCCATTTGAATGTTCAAAAACAACTTCAAATTCGTAATCAGCGACCCTAGAAACCCCCTTGCAACAATTTTCGGCCAAATCCAAAGATGTTTGAAGCAAAAAAATGAGTGAAAGTTTTGACGCCATTCTCACAAAAGTATTAAAAATTGACGACATTTGCACTAAAAAAAACTATTGAAAACTTTGTAATGTTTCTTTCTTTTCATTCAATAAAAAATCGTTATTCGTACAAAAAGAGGAAGGACTCCTCAACATCAATACAAGCACACGATTATAATCTTTTGTTATACGCCTTGTCGCATACAATCTTACCGCACGCCGGACCCTATTATATCGCCACGCAAGGTCACTACATATGTATATTGATACAATTCTCAAAATGCCATTCGTCACTAGGGATTCAACTCCACAAAGTTGATAAAATCAACAATGTGCTAACGCAATGGGGAGAGCCACCAATTAAAATCAAACGTGGCAATGTTTCATCTGCTGAAAAGAAAAAGATCGATCAAAATGCGATAGAGTCATTTCATTGGATTGCTAAACAAGCTACCCTTCATCCGTATGTTATTTATTAAAAAAAAATTACAAAATAGAAAACACGAATTTTTTTATAATTTCAGAACATGTTCAACATGATGCTTCATGAGTTAATTTGTTTAATAGTAAAATGATTTCTCATTTGAAAAAAACTTTTGGTGCTCACAATGTGAAAAAAAAATCTATTACTTTTCGGACGGAGCTGGCTCCGAATATAAAAATAAAATAAATTTCATGAATTTAGTAAAACATAAAGACGATTTTGGAGTTGAAGCCGAGTAGCATTTCTTCGCCACTTCTCACGGCAAAGGGGCGTGTGTCGGGATTGGTGGGACCGTAAAGAGGCAAACAAAAATAGCAAGTTTACAACTTGTTGATGGAAAGCAAATCACAACTCCAAAAAGTTTATATGAATGGGCAACAACATTTTTCCGCAAATTTAAATTTGGCTTTTGTACCGAAGAAGATCATGTTTTGCATGAAAAGGCTGTAGCACCTCGACATATACATGCAAAAACTGTGAAATGTACTCGACAGTATCATTTATTTCAGCCAACTAAAGAATATCAACTTTTGTGCAAATTGTTTTCAGAAGATTATAAAAGAACGCTGAAATTAGTGTTTTTGTTAAAGCAGTTTCTTTTCAACATATGTATTTGAGATTAAAAGATTTATTTTTATAAATAAAAGAAATTATTGAAAACTACATATTGAATTGATATAATTATTTTAAACTAAATTCAGAACATATAGAATGAAAGGGCGATGAACAATAATCGTCCCGCGCGATATCGCCAGCGCTATGTTGTTCGCGCGCGGTGATAAACAAATGCGCGGCCGTCAAATATAAACCTAACTAAAATTTTCTTTTTTTTAAATAAACTTAAAAGTACATAGCATCGATACATTTTTAAAAGAAGTTGCTAGCAGGGGCAGAACATTGTCATATTTTTAATTGTTTATTAATAATTGTTAATAAATAATGAAAAAATAAATTTTCGTGATCAGAATTTTTTGTATTTTAAAGTTTATACTTTTCTATAAAATATGTGAAAATTCTATTAATTTTCAATACTAAGCATCGCTGATATAAATTTTTGAAAAAAATGTAGCCAAAAAAGTAATGTTTTTATAACTTTTTATAGCATTTTAATTTTTTAAAGTATTTATACCTGAAGTATCTCTCATATTGTTGTATAGACATATGACATTAACTTTAAATTTTATTACATGTTAGAAAATCAGGGAGCCACTTCAGGAATTTTTACTCAGCTGTATAAATCGAACTGTTTCGTTAAGTGCGTTTTGTTCCAAATCGGATGAACATGAATTATCTGAACTTGGATACTTTGGGATATATTTTTTTTTTCATTTTCGTTTTCTTTTTCTTTATTGTTTTATCGTTTCCCAATCCATCGCCGTTCGAATATATTAATTTATCTTCTTGTTCGGATGTTGTATCTTGTGCCGTAGTGTATTCTTCTCGTTCTCTCCATTGATTCTTTATCTCTTCTATTCGGTTCCTGCGTCTTTCTCTTAGTTCTTGCAATTTTTTGTCTGTTACTATTATATCTTCAATTATTCTAGATTGTCCTCGTTGATTTCTTTTACTAGTAGAATTAATTTGTAAGTTAGCAGGAACTTGAAGTTTTTCAACTTCTTTTGCATTTTTCTTCCTTTGTTTTGTCTCCTTAAAAGGAAACTGTGTTAAAAATGATTTTTCCCATTTTTTCTGATCTTGTTCTTCCTTGTGAGTCGTTAATTTTAAAATAATCCGGTAATTCTAATTTTTCTACCTCTGTGATGTAATTTTGACGAGGTTTCGTTTTTACTTTACGATAGAGACCTGCCCTGTACGCCGTTGTTATATTTATTAGATTGTCCAATGTCTGATGTCCCAATTACGAATACTGGATTTTCGCAATAAGCGAAATTCAGATTACTTCGTTTAAATGACTTAAGATCTAATAAATATAACAACGGCGTACCGGACAGTTCTGTATCACAAAGCCTTGCTGATGATTCCAGCTGATACAGACCGGGATGAAACGCCAGAGAGAGGTTCTTTCCATTTTTAATGGCAAAAATCTTTTTCGCTCGTCTGATGACAAAAATAATTTTTCGAGAAAAAACTTTCCATCGTTTAAATTCATTACATCCCATAAATTACTTACATTACCATAAATTCAGTACATCACAGGAATTACAATAACATTTACTACGGCAGAATTAACTATAATTAAACTGTAAATGAACTTAAGATAGACCCGAATGTATACAATGGGACACACAGTGGACCAGGAACGCTGCTTCCGTGACCGAAGGTTGGCTTTGTAATATTTAAATAACAGACTAACCATTGTATTAAGTAGTAATGAAACTATTTTTCACCAAAATGATTCACTGATCAATAAATTCTTTGCCATTTTGTTGTGATACAGACTCGAATTAAGTTTATATTTATGAATAATTTGTTCAGTTTCTTAATTTCAGTTTTTGTTTATAATAGTTGTTAGATTATTAATTGTTGCTTTTTTATCGGTTAATAGAAACGTAGAAGATATTAAAATTCTAATTAGATGATTAATTCAAATTTTTACTGATGGTTTAATTTAATATTAATATCAGAAAAGTAAGTCTTTAAAATCGCGTTCACGCTGTCGAATTGGAGTACTTTTTTTTGTTATTCGAAAAAGGGGGAAATGCGTTAAGCACCTTAAGGGAGTCGTGCGAGACTCCCCCGTGTGTGGGACTCACCTGTTATCCGACACAGGCATACCCACTAAACCCTAACCTTCTTATCCGACCGACGTTAAAGTGACCACCGCGGAACCAATAACAATACTTCGCGGTGGCGTCGATTATTTAGCAGATACTGGATACCAGTAACTGCCTCCTCCTTCCAGTAAAAAAATAAATAAATACTTTGCATCTCTTTCGTCGTCCGGTATTTAAAAGCTGACGTCTTGGCGACCCCTGGATCCCAGTGACCGCTACGTCACGCTGATACAAAAAATAAATAAGTACATATCACAACAAAGTAACAGATACATACATCCCATTAAATAACAGAGACACACATCACAGAACGATGTATTCCGCAACCACTGGTGCCCAGTGGCTGCGTCGTCTTCTGTTACAAATAAATAAATAGGTTCAATTGCCTGACCTTCTCTTCATCGTGCTGCGGCTGCATCCGCGTCCGTCTTCTTGTGTCGAAGGACCGCCTCGAAAAAATCGGTCCTTGCCCAGGTGTCTTCATTTTGTAGCATCAGCCGGATGACATTATCCGGCTTGAATTGACCAATCTCTTCTTCTAGGCCACACCTGGCGTCCCTCCACTGCTCACATTCAAAGAACGTGTGGAAGGCATCGTCGCAGATGCAGTCGCAGTACACACAGCCTGGGTCCGCTACCTTTCCCATTTTGTGAAGGTAGGAGCTGATAAGGCGAGCAGTCCATCTCCCTCTTGTTTCCTGGGCCCAGAGATCCTGTCAGACTTCCATGGTCCTTCTTCTGGCAGTCTCTCTGGCGCAGGGCAACCCCATCTGTAATTTGTTCTGGTGGACGAACATTCACTCCTGGGCGAGGAAGTGGATGGGAATGACACCAGTCACCACCATCGCTGCGGGTGCCGAAACCGTGCGATAGGAGCAGGCAATTCGGAGGGCCCCCCTTCGCTGAATAGCGGCCAGTCGTTTGCGGTACATTTCGTACCGCAGCGAGTCGGCCCAGACCTCCGCTCCATACAGTATGATGGATTCGGCGGTACGCAAGAGCAGCCGCCGCTTGCATGGCAAGTACCACCCACGTTTTCCATAATTCTGGCAAGCGACGTGGCGACCTTTGCTGCCCTGTCCACCATTCGCTGTATGTACGGCCAGAAAGTGAGCCGGGTGTCGAGACTCACCCCCAGGTATTTAACGACTCGTTTAGTCTGGACCATCTCGCTCCCCACCCTGAGATCAATGATGGTGGGGATCCTCCTCTTAGTTAGGAAGACGGTCTCGGTCTTAGCTGACGCCAATTCCAGCCCATGCTCGTCCATCCAGGAGCGAATACGCAGCATTACCTGGTTGAGCCGAACCTGAACAGCCGCGGCGTCTCTAGCTACAATGACTGCCGCGACATCGTCGGCGTATCCAACCAGGAATGCACCCTCGGGCATTTCCAATCTCAGGATCCCGTCGTAGAAGATATTCCACACGTCGGGACCCAGGATGGAGCCTTGGGCTGCCCCTGCCGTCATTTCTCTCCAGACCAAGCCATTCGATGTTTATATTCGATGAAGCGGGACCTCAAGTAATCCTGCGTGATGTTCTGGAGGTACTCGGGTAATTTAAAGTCCCGCCTCAAAGCGTCCAGTGCTTTCTCCCAGCTGACCGAGTTGAAAGCGTTTTTAACGTCTAGGATTACCAGGAGGCAAACGGGGCGAGAAGGGTAACTTCCCCGTTCCGTGCCCAGTGCGGCCTGTACAACCTCCTGGATCGCTTGGATCGTCGACCTGCCTGGCCGGAAACCATATTGGCAATCAGCCAGATCGCCTGCTGACTGTATAGCCTCGTGCAGGCGACGTCGGAGCATTTTCTCCAGGAGTTTGCCGGCGGTGTCTAGCATGCACAGGGGTCGATGAGATGATACTGCCTCTGGTCCCTAGCCCTTGCTTATGAGGACGAGCTTTCCCACTTTCCAGCGGGAGTAAAATGTGCCCGCCCTCAGACAGGAGTTGTACATGTCAAGCAAGGGCTGCGGCTGCCTTTCAACTGCGGCCTTTAACACCTCTGCTGGGAATCCGTCCGGACCCAGCGCCTTTTTGTTGCGCAGCGTTGTAGCTGCCTGCTGTAGCTCCTGAGGTGTGACGGGGGGAGCTACAGGCGGGTCCATGGTGGCCGGGCGTTCCGGTCTCTTCGGATGAGTGAGGAATAGGGTCTCAATGATGTTTTGTAGGGTCGATGCATTGGTAGGAACCCCTGGCTTGAACGCCCCCACTTTCTGCATGACAATTTTGTACCCTAAACCCCACGGATCATTGTTCAGATCATCACCCAGCTTCTTCCAGCATCGGCGTTGACTGGACGTGATGGCTTGGCGGAGTTTCTTTTTCTTCCATATATAGACGGAAGATTTTTGGGCTGCGTTACGGGGCCCTAGTGACTGCCCTTCGATGTTTAAGGCACTCACGTCTAAGCGACGCAATCCCCGTCGTCCACCAGTACACAGTACAGCGACCCCCCGGACGTGGTTTCTTCGGCACCGCTTCCTCACAGGCCTGTTGTAAGAGCCGCATGGTTGCTCGCGCCCGAGCCTCCGCTTGTATGCGGGCATCTAGGCCGTTAGGAATATCATCGAGGGAGGCTCCTCTTGCTATGGCCAGAGACAGCTTCACGACATCCATTTTGACGATGTTCCACCGGGGGGGGGGGGGCGAACTCGCGCGGGTCGTTGTTGGGGATTATGGTGGTGGTTGGCTGGCAGATCTCCTTTAAATGTATAGGAGATGTATTGGTGATCGCTTCCGGTGTAGTCAGCGATCACATGCCAGCCTTCAACCCGCGCTGCCAGGCTTTCGGAGGCAAAGGAGACATCGATGATTGTCTCCCTATACCCTGGTCCCCGAAACGTTGATACGGTACCGATGTTAAGTACCATCAACCCCAGTCTGGAGACCATATCCATGACTCTTCTGCCTCGTGAGTGAGGGTTGGGCTCCCCCCATTCGAGGGCTTTGGCGTTGAGGTCTCCGGCCACTACGATCTCTCCCTTAATGCTCCGAGCCTTGTCTTCCAGGTCATCCAGTTTGGCCTGGAAGTCGTCGATCCTCTCGTTTGGGGTGAAGTAGCAGCTAATGAAGGTCATATCGCTGCTCCTCACCCAGACGTAACCCCTGCTGGAGCCACTGTCTGTAACGAGGATCCGGTCCGGAATCCATATCGAATGTGAGTACTAAAATGTTCCATGCTATTTTTAATCGTTTAAAGAGAGAATTTCTTCTATAGAGTATCTGCTTGAAGATAGGTTTTTCTGTTTTTGTCCATTTTTTAAATTAAAAATTGTATAACACGCAAAATCGGACAATGAAGGAAATTAATGTAAACACTGATTGTTCAATACAGTTGCAAGTTCATAACTTTTTAAGATCATTTAAAAATTTCAAAAAGTAAAAAAAAAACAAAAATTGTAAAAAAAAAATAAAAAAGAGCTTCAATAGTCCAACTTTCAATATTCATGTCATGAAGCGTGTGAGTAGGTTTTATAATAGCAATCGAAACTAATGAAAATGTTGACATCAATTAGAGTAGAGAAGTCCCTCTAAAAACCGCTTAGATGCGGCCCCGTTCTCCAGCTTTAGGGGCTGCCCTACATCTCATCATGCCACTAACCATCGGTTGGGACCGCATCCCTCTTCATTGTATCTATCAGCTCAACATACCCCACTTGTCCAGGCGCCATCTGTAATGCACGATTCTTCGCTCAAAATTGTCTTCTGGAATATCCATGGTCCACACAATTATTCTTTCGCTATAAAAAACAATCACAAGGGATTATGAATTTCTCGGAGGCATGGTGCACTGAGCAATCTACTCTATCTATGGATCATGGTATACACAATTTCATAGTTCCAGCCACACGTGAAGGATCCAGAGGAAGATTTAGTGGTGGCTTGTCAACGTTCGCACCTTCGTCGGGGTCACCGGTGGTGATTGAATCCTCCCCATATTGGATTTTCGTGCTGATTAAATCTTATCCTTTTCTATTAATTCAAGGCTCTTTCTATTTTCCGCCAAATTTTTATGTAACCTTGCCGCTTTCTTCCCTTCAGTCAGTATTGGATTCTTTTGTAGTAAGATTTCCGGACAGTATGATCCTTTTAGGGGGAGACTTCAATTCATGGATTGGTGACCTCGACCTTGAATGCGAATTTTCGAATTTATTTGATGAGAAACTCAATTTGTAGTTAATAGAAAAACTTGTGATTATAGGTATAACGTCCGTGGTAAATGTTTGTATGAGTTTATGTTTAGTAATAATTTTGTTCTTTTAAATGGTCGCTCGCTTAGCGACTCACTCGCGCAATATACTTATGTTGTTGTAAAGGGGCATAGCATTGTCGACTTGGTCTGGGTTTCCCCCAATCATTTGTACATTGTCAACGATTTTTTTATTGGCTTTGATGTTGGAGGCTCGGACCACTTTCCGGCAGTCGTTCTGCTGTCCCTCACTCTGTGTAATGCACCGTCTGTATTTTATCCTCCGTTTATTGCATCAACAAGGTACAAAACGTCGTGGTCACCTGAGGGTGAAACAAAACTTGTCAAGCGATTCCATGAAGTAAACCCATACGACTTGTTTTTCGACGACCTTAGGCAAAGCACTTTATTTGATTCGTTTTGTTCAGGTTTACTTAGCATATATTACTGTATGGCACTACTGAAGAGTGTGCGTGTGTGTGTGTGTGTCCGTGCGTGCGTGCGTGCGTCGGTGTGTGTGTGTGTGTGTGTGTGTGTGTGTGTGTGTGTGTGTGTGTGTGTGTTTTTGCGTGTGTGTGTGTGTGTGTGTGTGTGTGTGCGTGCGTGTGTGTGTGTGTGTGTGTGTGTGCGTGCTTGCGTGCGTGCGTGCGTCGGTATGTGTGTGTGTGTGTGTAAGTTTGTGTATATTTGGTTTAATGTTACACGATAGTGTGCCGGTTGCGTGTGTGCAACGTACCTTATTTTTTGTTGTTGTTATACTTTCTATGTACTTATGGTAAATTGTGTACCCCACCCTTAAGAATTTATGTATTCATATATGGGTAAATAAACTATACTACTAACTATACTACTGTATACTACTATTGTTATTTGTTCATTTATATCAATTCATTTATATAGAACGTTTTCCCCACGGCGTATAAGTTCTAGATTACTTTAGCACTGAGAACATCAGATTTTAGTTATATTATCCAAAAGACAATTCGATAATGTTTGAAAATCTGTTTTTTATCGGCATGCAAAAACGTAATAACATTTCTAAAAAAATATATTAACTCTAGTTGGAACTACATTTTGTTCGTGGGAAGACTACTTGTAATTTTTGAAAATGCCTTTTAATGAGTGCTGTAACTAGTCCAAAAAACACAATTCTCGTCGACTTAAGATTTGTGAAGTATTTTTTTTTTATTACTTTACGTCGACTTTTGTCAACCTACATGGGACTAAATCGCGACGGACCTACTGTTTATGAAGGTGGAATCCGAACCACCTGAGCTTTGGCGTTATTAGACACTTATAAACAAATATAGAGGTGTCCCAATGAATTTGTGAAGTAGATGGAAATCTACTGCATCATCGATTGTTGAAACTTGGCGATTTTATTCGTAGTAATTGTCATATTCATTGTTACAAGGATTTAAAAAATTTGGTTTCTAATAATGCGAAATGATGTAATCATGGAACATTATTACAAAGCGAAACTGTTTAAAAACCGTAGAGCAATGTAAATGCACGAAAAATCACACAAACAGAACCATTTATTGTTGTATAATTTGAAGGAAATCTACATACTATTCAGTGAAGATCACTCTGACATAAAAAACGGTTTCACAAAATTTTGTGAATTTTGTTCTAACCAATGCATTTTGGTCGATAGTACTGACGGATGCCATAATGAATGCTTTGGCACATATCATCAAAATACAAAAGTAATGATTGCGGGTGCTAAATTATCAACTCTTCTTGACGAGAACAATACAGAAAAGGTTCAGATCATGTATCATGATATGTTAAAACTCCTGACGTGCGAGTGTACTATGAATGAATGCCACTTTAGAAAATATCAACAATGTCCAGAATTTGTAAAAGCATGTAATCGATAGGGAAATATGTTTGATAAAAACAATATTAATATATTTTTATTCAAGGAAGAGAGATGTATTAACCACTTCGGCGGCGAGGCCATTCTCAC
Source organism: Trichopria drosophilae (assembly GCA_030407085.1). Classification (NCBI taxonomy): domain Eukaryota; kingdom Metazoa; phylum Arthropoda; class Insecta; order Hymenoptera; family Diapriidae; genus Trichopria; species Trichopria drosophilae. The sequence goes on along the minus strand of CM059583.1, from coordinate 128,006,404 downwards.
AAAGTATTATAAAATTGACGTCATTTGCAAAAAAAAAAAAAAAAATTATTCAAACCTTAAAAAAAAATGTTTGCTCTGACATATTCGTGTTCCTTGACATTAAAACATTGAATTATTATGATATCTTAAACTTCAATACGTTTACAAACTTTGCCAAGCGCGTTTAAGTAGGACCGCCATTTCTGCTATTTTCGCCGCTTTTGTCACCAGCACGCGCGACGCTATTTGGAACTCTTCGCCGCCGAAGTGGTTAATAATCTATAGGATTTTGTGGAAAGTGAATAGAGCAGAGAAGAATATTTTAAAGAACTTGAATCTGCTTATCTAAACTTCAGATTCACGATTTGATAGCCCTAAACCACAGCAATTTTATAAAATTTTAAAAAAATTTACAATCTTATAAAATTATGGTTATTTCTCAGAAAATCATTCATTTATAATGCAAGATAGTAAGTCATCACTCATCTCAAAATCAAGCTACAATCAATCCATTCGTAATTTATACAAAAGCAAATGGGGTGAGAGCACTTTATGCGGCCGGGCCGCTGACATCTACCGGTGGCTCGCCGGAACGCGGACACTCTTGCGCTCGGCTTTCTTTACATTACAAAGGCAGTTTCAGAGATTACAAATTGAATCCTTCGCTAAATTACAGAAACCATTTTTGTGAACGATTTTGTTTGGTTTATGTCACAAGAAGAAAAAAGTTGGCATACGTTCGGAAATTTTGCTACTACAAAATAATCTTGAAAATTTGGTACAAACAATAATATTTTGTTTATATCACTCACACCAGTGAAAATTTTAGACCTTTCTGTACATTTTCGAACAAACATTGTTTTTCTCCGTAAGGGGCAATAATTTCAAGTCTTCAACGTGAAGCCCTATTATCAATCTTTGATCCTTCTGAGAAATTGATCAGATGACAGCTACAGATAATTGATTTGCCGCAAGGATATCCCCAGGCCCGCTAGTTAGTACTTTTAAATCGCCGCAATACACTAAGAGACCGACTTTATTCAAATTTAATATTATTTTACCAAATTTTAATATTTTTTATATTAAAATAGGGAAAATTTTATCCCTTCATGAAAAATTCTAATATTTAGTAATACCTATTGCGAAAACTGTTATTCTGAATATAAAATTTTAATAATGTCCATTGGAAAAATTAAGATTATGAATAATTGATATTCTTCATATTAAAAATCAAAACTGGTTACATTAAAAATTGTGCATACAATATGGAAGCATTTTTATAAATGAAGTTTTCTATCTTCAATAAAATTACATTTTATGTTTTAAATTTATTATTTAATAAATTAAAGAGGACATCATGCAATCCATTAAAAAACGGGTGATGTCCCTTCACTCAGCTCATTCAGTCTCTCAGTGTAAGTTTTTTGCGAAATGAGAATAAATAAGCTGAGCATTGACGGTCAAACCAGCTTCTATTAATCAAAACGAAGTGCGACTTCGTTTGGGAATTTCGTCGCCATCTACCGGACCTCGAGAGAACTCACGTCGTTTCATACATGTACATCGCTTGCATTTCGGCCATCACTGGCGCCGGTTCTGTTACATAACGCTAGGGGGCGACATAACTCGAAAATAAAGTAGCATATCATTTTATATAAAATAAGTTGAGTCACGCGTAACCAGTTCACCTATATTTTTCTCTACGTTCCTGAAGGGAAGTAAATGGATATCGCAACTTTCTAATCCCCATATTAAAATTTAATATTCACGGTCTCTCAGTGTAAGACTGTTTTTGAAGTTCATTGTATTGGTAGTAATTCGGTCGGAGGTCACTTTGGTTTTAGAATAACAACTTTCAGTTTACGTGACTATTTTTCGTTTACCCTTCATTGCTTAAATCGCATTGCAAGTTAAAAATGAATTCTGCTACAATTCCCGAAAAAATCGAAATGATTCTTGTTCATGGTGAATGTAGGAGGAATATTGACGATGCTGTTGCGTCGTATGCTGAGCGTTTTCCAGATAATGCTCGCTCGCGTTCTTTTCTTTTTACAAAGTTGTGAATGCCTTTCACTCTGACGGCAGCGTACAAATGAAACAAAGGAAGCGAAGATTAACAGTTACAGGAGAAGCTAACGAAGCAGCTGTACTAGCAGCTATTCACCAAAATCTACATGTAAGTACACGACAATTATATCGGGGTCAACATTTCGAACACTTACTCAAGTAAGTGAACAGTGAGAGGCAAGGGGACTCACGTAAAACAACCACCCCAAAGGAAACAGAAAGCCCGCGCGCATGCGCACTTCGTTCTCATTACTCCCGTGGGACGAAAAGTGCTGCCCGCGGGAGTAATGGATGCCGCCAGGAAAAAACTAGCGTATGCTTCACGAGAGAAATGCGCGCGCACCTCGTGAGAGGGCTGCCTTCGCTTCGGTCGCGCAACAAACCTTCCACTCGGGGATCACGCTCTTTCCTCCCTTAAAGCATAATATACTATTTTTTACACACAACCAAATCCATGATTATTTTTCAGATATTTTCCATTGTAGCGGCTAGAAAACACATTACAAGAATAATATAAAGTCAAAGAAAAACGAACATTTCATAGTGGTGGCATTGAAAAGTATTTTTAAAATAAAATACATCTACTATTATTTATCAGATGTGATGTGAATTCTGGAGACGTCGAATTTTAGGGATTTTTTACTTTCGCTTTTTGTCAACTACAGCATCACCTGTGAACCACAATGTAATAGCTCCTAGGTCAAGTTGGTGTACTTTTTTCCGGAGAATCCTAATCTGCAATAAAAAATGGAGGTTCCTATTTAAGTTTTATCGTTTTCCCCCATACCACCCACAGGAGGTGGGGGAGGGGGTTAATTTCATTATTACTGGATACCCCCCTTCGTGTCGAACAACTTTCATCTCACACCTTTTTTGATTCTGTGCATAGTTCTCGAGGTATTTCAATGTCTTCAGATAAATTTGGATTTTTATCGATTACAGCGCCACCTGTGAACCAAAATGGAATAGCTCCTAGGTCCAATTGGTGTACTTTTTTTCGGAGAATCCAAATCTGCAATAAAAATGGGGGTTCCTATTTAAAATTTATTGTTTTTTCCCCACCCCACCCCCAGGGGGAAGGGGTCAATTTCATTATCACTGGATGCCCCCTTCGTGTCGAACAACTTTCATTCCACACCTTTTTTGATTTTGTGCATAGTTCTCGAGATATTTCTATGTCTTCAGATAAATCGGCCACCCTGTATATAGCTAAAATAGAAAACCTATAATTTAAAGAGGGCTGCTGTTTTGATAACTTGTTTACCGTGTTTCGACCATTTTCGAAATCTGCGTTTGTTCCACAGTTACTAAGTCAAATTTTAATTATTCGAAAAATTCCTCAAGAAATGATCGCAGCGACACCTATGACTAGTGTTTTGTATTCGACTCGAAAAGACCTTTCAAATGAACCTCTACTTCACCAATGTCATTTAAGATTTTCGACCGTCCCCAGGCCCCATGTACCCCATTAGAGGTAAAAAAATAGTTTGTATAGAAATAGATAAAAAAAAATGGAATGATTGTATATTAATGATACCAGAAGCTCATAAACTAAAATATATAATATTTGTACTATACACATTGAATATTTATTAAATCACCAAAATAGAAACTTTTATTCTTTACCATTTAACATATGCATAAAATAAAATATTAATCTTGTTTATTTTAATTACTTTGCAGACATCTAGATGCATATGTTGCATTTTGGTCGTGTCATATTTAGTTGAAATAGTGTTTTCTGGAGCGATTCAGCGACAAATGGAAATGAAACGACCATTTTGTAATCATTTTACAGGTAAGAAAAATAATTATAGCAATGAATATAAAAATTGAGTTCCTATTGAATTTCAAGATTATTTTATACGTAATATAAGTTATTAAAATTTGTCTGAAATACTGGTTCATAACACTAGAACAAAAAATAAATACAATTTCACTGTGAAAACTAATAGATCATACCAATGAATGCATTCCGGATAGATGCGAAATGCTCTCTTTATAAATTCGTATACAGCAAGGGGAATTCAGTGGGCGAGAACTCAGTTACATCACCATTGACGTCACTCATGGTCTTCCGCAAAACCGAGCCAGACGAGCCACGAGTCTCTATATTTTTAAGACTGCCACACGCTAATGCCCGGCGAGGAGTTGAACAGACACGGCAAATCTACGATTACGACCGGAGAGGATGACTTGCTTTGCATTCACATTACAATCCGACTTATATATTTCGGATTGAGAAGATAACTTTCTAAACGTGGCGCGCGGCGATGAACTTGATAAGGATTTACTTACCGCCTGGATCAGCTACCACTTCTTTAATGAAGAATCGCCGCTGATGAACTCGGCCAGAACTTTCTATGCGCGTCAGACATACGAGCCGACTCAGGAAGTGAGCAGGCCCGATGATTTGTCCTCACCGTAACTGCAATACACTAACGGACACCAAATCGAAATAATCGAATGACTTCAAAACAAAACCCACCGGCACTAATCCGAACTATTTACCAAAATTATTCAATTTCCAGCATAATTAAATTAATTCGTCAACAATGACGCACTCATATCAACGCAGCTATATCGCATGAATCATTAAAAGCTCTATAATTTTCTGCAAATAAGACAGTACAAATTAACAAAATTGAAGCAAACAATGCAACAAATTGGGTGCTTTCATAGAGACATGAAGCTTCAAGTACAAAAGTATAACAGAAACGCGGCATTCATTTTACTGCTTCGTTGATAGGAAACTTATTTCATATTGCAAATACCATCTACAACACATTGAACAAAAAAAATTAACAATTTTCAAGTTTTTTTGTAGCAACGTCACATTTTCAGTGATTAGTTAATGAGTAATTATGTTCGTGTCTACCATGAGACATATCTTGCCTCTATGTACCCTTCATGTTTTATGCTAAATTCATAGTGGTTACTAACTTTCAACAATATTCGACACTCCAGTGTAAATTTACTAAACGCTATTACCTTACAAATTTTTTCTATGAATAATAAATAAATATGGTATTCAAAAAAAGTGCATAAAAGTACCCATGTTCCAAATCGGACCACTTCTTTTTTTGTTGTTTTTCGCGTTAAAACTGAATGTAGACGTATTCTAATTAGCATTTTTGTATTTTGATTGCATTAAAATCTGAAATAAATAAAATTAATAAAGTGTCATCAATCGGAAATAGAGCCAGATTAAAAGTATTGAACATTTTGTTTGCATCATATCAGAGCACTGACACAACCATAATAATAACAATGTAAAAAATATCAAAATTTTAATCAGAAAATGAACTGTCGGACTCGAAAGGCGCGTGAACTCGATATGTACCTGTAGAGGGGAATATCCAAGTAGCGTACACTTGCAACGTCCTAACCTAACACCGCCTATAGCCGATAGCTAGCGAGGAATGAATGAGGAGCTAGAGAAGAAACAACAATAACATTCCTTGGTAGTAGCCGAACAAAAATATGGGCACAACCAGGAGAGAAATAGGGAGTAAACGCTAAGGAGAGTGACGATGGTGTACGACAGGATACGAAAAACGGGAAAAAGAAGAAGACCGAGGGGGGAAAGGGAGACCCACGAAAGCCGAACACTGGGGAAGGGAAAAGAGGTATAGCCAGTATTCTAAGCTCGTGGTTCTCGAAGATGGGAAGAGAGCCTGGAGACAGCGAGGAAGAATTCGAATGTAAATAACAAATAGTGAAACGAAAGAAACGCGCACGCTATCGAAGCGCGCACTTGAACCGTACTACGCGATATCAATGAAGCACGGAAAATTTCGCGACCCGTCCCAGGAATGAGTTTTATTTTATTCTGTGCGCGGCAGGCTCTCACTTCCTGCAGGAGTTCATGAGGACTTTTCCGGGAAGACTTCGGGAAAAGTCAGATTAAGAAAACCATGGTAGCACGCGCTTCGCAATGGGTAATTCTCCGCCTTTTAAGACGTTATTCCTATTGTATTTCGGTCCAAAATTGTAATGCATCGCGCACGAAGTGAGTCGTCTCACAGCGCTAAGATTTTCCCACCTATTTTAAGATAAATACACCCAACTTCGATAAGTTCAAGAGTACTCAATAACTTTTCTGTTTATTAAAGCCTTGGAATTAAAGGGATTGAGTGTTATTATTCCTTTCGGACCTGGACCACGCAAGCTTGTTAGTATTTTTACCTAAGAATAGTCGAGCGTCAATAATCGTGCGACAGTTTGAAGATCCTGACAGGATCCGGAAGTGAGTATAACATCACGGAAAAAAAGGTGACGCCAAAAAAGTGCATTCTTCCAAAGTGGACTCTTTCATCGCGTAAAAGACTATTTTTAGTTTTTTCAATTTTCAATTATAAATCAGTGTTTAAAAAAGACAATGAATTAAATTGAGTATTGAAGTGCTACGAAAATACCGTCATTTGTACATATTACTTGATAAGTTATTTCATATTAAGTTAATGCCACGCATTTTGCACAAGAAATCATCGATGCGCTCTCTAAACTTGGACGCCCTATTCATGATGACGTATCGGTATGTATAATCTCACAATGCATTGATTCGCGTACTCGTGCCGCATGGGAGCTTTCATTCGAGAGTGAAGAATTTGCCTCATTCGAGCAAGTGATGAAATTTCCCAAATTAAAAGTTCGGTCTCTCGAAGCCTTGACGCGTCATGTCAAGGTGACCCGATCGACTTAACCTCAAATGAAGGCTCGAACCGCTGCACCAACTTCGACCCATCACTCGAATTCAAAGGCAATTTCAGATTGTATCTTATATCGGTGATGCGCACCCCTAATATAAAGGTGCGAAATTTATCGAGACAGTTTCGTAACGTTGGGAAACAACTAGACAGCTCTCACTTTATTCGAATTACCTTTCTAAGTTCTATAGAGTCGAGGTTTGCAAAAGTGAGGGCTCCTGCCTTCATTGCAAGATACGTCATCATTCACGCTTGCATACGTAATCGAGCAAGGGGACTGCCGTCAATGCAGGAGCATCCGGCTCAGATGCAAATTCCGCACGCGTATTCCCACAGCGGCGAATGAACTTCGGACGAAAATGTATCCGGGTTCGATTCACGTTAAGGGAATTGGTGGAAATTTAACCGATACCGCGAGTAAAGTCATACTGATCTCAATTTGCGCAGTCAGAAACGGGGACGTTATTTTCGGAGGCACTCGTTCTTGGCCAACTCACTGCCTATGAAACTGCTTTTCGGTTTGGGTGTTGCAGTGGTCTCGAGCTCGAGGACGGGTGTCCAACTGACAACATCCCGATTCATGCTATAATAGGTGCCGACCTATACACTTACGCACTGCTCAACGGAATTATTCGCGGGCGTCATGGTGAGCAAGTCGCTTAGAACTCCATATTTAGGTGGTTGTTGTTAGGGAACAGCAATACTGCGCGTGAACCTAGCGTCCAACCCTCCGTTCAGAGGTACTTCATACGCACTCTGACGCTGATCTTTACTCATCTCTCGCGCGGTTCTCGGAGAGTGAAGAAGTCTACGCCGGTTGCCCGGTATCAGATGAAGATGCTGGTTGTGAGCGACACTTCCTGGCTACGAATTCTCGTACCAACAACGGACGTTACGTTCTCCGCCTACAGGTCCGCGAATCCCCCTCTCGAGCGCTTGGCGATACCTATCGACGGGCTGCGCGGTGTTTACATTCCTTAGAACGTCGCCTCGCGAACCGCCCTGAGGGACGTACTGACTACCACGAATTCATGCAGGACTATGAGTATCTCGGGCATATGCAAATCGCAATGCCTAAGAACAAGGGTCTGCAGTATAGACATTCGGATTGTCGTTAACATTCAGTATACAGGTCCTAAGCTGCAAAAGGATCTATCTTATATCCATTTGCAATGTCGCACGTGCAAATACGTATATACACCCGACATAAAAAAGATCACATATAAAATCCAAAAATTAAGGTCGATCCCAGGGATACCAACCTCCAGCGTATCCTGTAGCCTTGTCATCGCTCTGATGCCATGTCAGAGTATACTCTGACGACCGTGACGACCGGGACATCGGTCGAAGACGAAGGTTGAGATTGGCTTCTAGGTTCAAACATAGAGCGTACGCATATCATTAACGATAGCGCTCTGTTTGGTGCGGATACTCCTGAAGCCGTCATCGTTATCCGGGGCGAGTCCAATGCTTTAGTAAGCAAAGGCCATTTTACTCTGCGCAAATAGTCGAGCGACGCAGTATCCCTTCTCGAAGACAGTGATCCCGCCAATCATGGATTGATTTACGACATGGCATTTCAAGAGGACGTCAGCGTGAAAATTCTGGGAATCGCTTGGCGTCCTTATCGATTTCTATTGTTTCGCGCTAAACTCGTCCACTCTACTTACCCGCACGAAGAGAGCGATTCTCATACAAATCGCTCGGACTTTCGATCCGCTCGGATGTTTAGCCCCCGTCGTGATCGTCGCTAAACATTTGATATAGCTGGTATGGAGCTATAAATCAGACTGGGAGGCCCCAATTCCGGACGACATCCAGTTCGCGTAGTTTTCGTTCCATTATGCTCTCCCGTCTATCTCCGTGCTTTCGATACCTTGTTATCTGAGTACGACGTCATCTAGCTCTGCCGAATTGCACAGTTGTTCAGACGCCTCAATGAAGGCATATGTAGCAGTGGTTTACGTTCGAACCAAGTCAGCTTCCGGTGAAATTTTTGTCCTGCTGCTGACCGCGAAAATCCCAGTGGCGCCACTCAAACAAGTTTGTATTCCGCGGCTGGAACTTTGCGGCGCTGTAATTTTAGCACGTTTAATTCAGCATATGCGCCCCATATCAGAATTTGCGCAGTGTCTCGTTCAGTACTGGACTGATGCGACCATCGTAATTGCTTGGTTAAAAGCTCAGTCCTGCGACTGGAAGATATACATCGCGAATCGCGTATATGAAGTGCACACCATCATTTCAGAGGTCCCATGTAGACCCGTCCCAGGCGTGGATAAACCTGCCCATCTTGCTTCCCGCGATATGTCGGCCGACGACTTATGTTCCAGAGCAGTGTGGTGGCACGGGCCCTCATGGTTGTCCACTACACTTTCCAATCGGCCTGCGCTTGATCCCGTTGTAGAAAATGATACTCCACTCAAACGCCAAGTTCGGGCTCATTACGCTGACGTCGAAACGCATTCGGTACAAAAACTATGTAGTAGTTGCCACGAAAATGTCGCACTCTCGCTCGATGCTTTTCTCTCTCTCTTGTCATTGGAAGGCAATAATCGCTAATAACTCTCGGAGCACCGTACTGAACCTGATGGCTAACCGTATTTTTTCATTAACACAAGCGAGTGCATTTCGTACAGAACTTACAACTCTGAGCAAGGCATCGGCATCGGAGTATGGATCTCCCGGCCACAAGCTGGACCAAATGCCGACTCTCCTGATATATTACGGGTAGGTAGACGCTTAACCTTTGCGAACATAGCATATTCTAAGCATCCAGTGCTCCTAACTACCGTTCTCCTCGCGCTTCTCCTAGCGCGACACGCTCATTAGCGAGGTCTCCATGGAGGTATAACGCTCATGCCAAGTATGCCATCTACCCATACTTTTTGTAACAAAAATCAGGTAAAGGAAATAAAATATCATTTTATCTGTTATAACTCATAAGGAAAAAAACTCACAATATTGGACCACAGCTGATCGTATTCTATTCCTTCTTCCCTTCACATTGGACTACTTATTGAACTAGAAAGAACATTCGGAACCAGGGATGATCAATATAATTTTAATCATCTTTGCATGTATGAAATCTAGAAAATGGTAATAGTGAAATTAGGAATTATTGCGTGGCTTTGAAAATTTATGTTATAAAGTGAAAAATAAAATACAATCAACATAAATTTAAAATTCTATAATTTTGAAAAAAAAACACTACATGAAATTTCAGATTAAATACAAACTATCTTTAATGACTTTATTATTTAACGGAAAACTAGATTGCTGCAATGAACTGATAGCCATAATCGTCATCTGAACCTTTTTTCTCATCTAAAAACAATTTGACCGATTAGAAAACCATATCGAATGACCGTTCGCAATATAGATGTTCACATAACTGAAATTGGAGATTTTTGGTCGATTTCATATGTTGATCATTGATTTTATACTAATTCAGATTTATAGAGTTTTAAGGATTGGGATTTTTTGTGCGTGTGTCTATACTACACAATAATAACTATTCGAATATGATATAAATAAGCATTAATTTTCATATAATTATTAAACGCTATGAGACAGGCATTCCTCTAAAAACTCGGCGATCGTAGGAATGGCAACGCCGGCGAAAGGTAATTTTCAAAGGGTTCTCTGTTTTACCCCTGGAGTAGCTTGTCCAGCAACTGTAATTTCTGATTCACCCTCTACGAAGTTCTGGAGTCACCTACTAGTAACGCGTCAGTCAAACTTGGCAAAATTCCATCATTCCTAAAGCCATGAACTGAGCTAATTGCCTATACCGAATAACATTATTGGCATTAACGTAACCTCATTCGAAATCCGTTCTGAATTCCTACATCTCGTTGCTTCTATCTGACCGAACGATTAGAATTTCAAGAATGGACTGGAAGTTGTTGAAAGTTTGGAGATTGTAAATGACACTGCTGAGCGAGCTATTCACTTATTTTAATTGTACTGTAATATTTTAACTAAAAATAAGGATAACAGTAAACAGATCCTGCTGATGATATCAGCATATCATAAGATGTTTCCCGATTCTACAAACCATACAGTAATGCAAGATTTCTAATATCATTTGCTAACTGTTTATTAATTTCGCAAGCCACAGATGCTCCCACAAGATTCCTTATGTGTATAATATAATAAATAAATTGTTCAATAAAACGTATAGATTATTCAAAACTGCACAAATTCATTCAAATACGTATTCGTTTCACTATTACACAAATTCCCAATCGTTCAAATTGAAACTAATCGCTACTAAGTTAACATATAATATTTCGTAAGAGTAAGTGCTTGCATAATAAGTTTGATATATGAAAGTAATACATGGTATAACTAAAGTAAATCGTAATTAAAACGAGAATGACGTCTATTAAAATAGAAACAAAACAGAGTTAACCTCAGTATGTGAAAAGGAATGTAAATAATCAAACATAAATCGAAGGTTAATAGTACCTCGATATTAAGATGATCATTTTGCAAAAGATTAAGTATAATTACAGTATCTTTATTATAACACATATATCCTTATTATTCGTATTTGTTACGGAAATCGGATCAAGGATCACCTTGTTTTCAATCTCGAGAATCACGAATTACGGTCGTGTAGGGGAGAACAATGAGTGGGCATTCTGGAACGTTTGATAAGGATCGAAAGGAAAGGGTATGCAAGAGCGACGCGCCGAAACTTCGGGAACGTTCTAAAAGAATCGGTGAAGACGAACCGGAGGGGGGGCTAGTCGCTAAGTAAGATCCACCCCCCCCCCCCCGCCCCCCACTGGCCGGATCGCTACGAAGAGGGGGCTACCGTATTAGCAAGTGAAAATGGGAGTGGAAAAACGCCAGTCGATGTCGTTTTCGGATATTTCAGCCAGGTCCTCGGTTTGAATCGTAATTCGGTGAATTTCTGCCGTCGCCGTGAGTTTTTATGTGGTTATAATTCGGAAAATTTCCTTTCCGCTGAAAAATAACTCGGTTGAATTCTTTCTCGGGAAAGTGGATTATCATTGTCGTCTCAGCGAATGGTATTCAGTAGGAACTCGGAAAGAAACGTCTTATCGGTTCGGGCGCACACAAAGATAGATGTAGTGTAATTCTATTTATCGTTCTCAGGAGTGTGGAAAGCAAAGTTCACCAAATGATGGAAAGTGAACGTGATGAGTTCGTGACGTCACGCCGCGACGCTGACAAGATGGCCGACGGACTTGAACCGGACGTGAGCCGTTAACAGACACAGTCGATATTTCACACTTAAAACTCAGCTTCTTCTTAACGAAAACGCAAGCTCGTCAATTGTAGGTAGGTTTGCTGGATCGCTCCTTGTGAGTGATCGTATCTTGAACAATCTGGCTATCTTTTCACTCGGATGGAGTGACCTCTGTGGTTATCCATTATCTTGCCCCTCTTGCCCCACTTACGAGGTGGCGCTATCTTGCAAATTAACGATCATGTGACCATGTGAGCGAAGTTAACTGGACCGAACACTCCGCGCGGTTAAGTTACCTAGATTGCTCATAGGCAATCTGTGCGGAGCCATTGTAATCTTGCACTGACGGAGTGTAGTGCCGTTCTTTTATTTGTATTTTCGTACGTGAGGTGCCTAACCTTACGTAAATAACATACCTGCCTCTACGAAGACACTAAAATCTTGCGCCACTGGTCTGAGTGTGCTAATTTAGTGTGTCGGCGGCAAACTATAGTCGTAAAGTAATTTATGAAAGTATGGCATCATTAACGGGAGTGCGTATTATTGATTCAAGATAGGGATCCCGAGTTTTGATTAATTTCGGAATTGATGTAATTAGTTTGAGTGTCGGAAAGCTTAATTTCAATGTTACGAAAGTTTTTGTCGAATTCATCGACAGGTAATATGAATTTTGCCAAAATCTTGTTCGAGTCCGTAGCAAAGCATTGCAAATAGGAAGTATCGAATAGGCGTGAGAGGGCATGTAAAACGAGAGAACCGTCCGCGTCGGCCATGGTCTTGTATTAGTTTCGTATACGCCAGAGAATACCGCCCTCCTCCTTGCCAAGCAGAGAACTTAAGGCTGAGCTAGCGGGCATACCAGCTCGTGCGGCGTGCCTAAAAATTAATCGAGCCTTGGCTCGTCTGGCACCCTCCTTTACCACCTAGCGCGCCACGCGGTTATGTGACCCCCGGGGAAAAGTTCGTTTTTTTTTGCGGGTGGCCACGACCGACGACCGCGACGACAGACGAAGGCGTGAGCAACCACAGGGGATTGGGGGATCGCAATATACACATAAAAGGGGCAGGGGGGAGCAACTTAAACCACTTACGTAGATGGCCACTGACAAAAGGGGAGGGTCGGAGTATCCCTTGGGATTTTGCCAATAAAGTTTTCACCAAAGATCGCACTTTGAAACTTAACGGTCGAAAATGATAATCTCAAACTTAATAAGAAATTTTACAATGACTCGAACTTATAAAGAAATAAGAGCGCTATTAATCGCACGAATTACCCATTGGCTTCTTAGTATAATCAAAAACAAAAGCGTGGGGAAAAAGGTAAAACCCCCAATGGTAGACTTAAGATTGAGCGCGTAATCCATTAAAATGGGGATTACGATGGTATAGGGGCATTGAGATCGGAGGTGCGCGGTCTATCGTTTGATGGCAGGGGAAGAGATAAAGAAATGAATAGGTGACATGGATAGAGAAATGCAGGAATAACAAGTATGGAATTATCAAAGCTTCAGCTCGAGTCAGCGTAATCATATAATGGTAAAATGTTGCCATTAAGGATATTCCATATCAAACATGTGCATGTGTTGGCTTCGATAAGTTAGTCGAAGGTCTCTCAAGTTCAGTGTAGTCGTTCTTTTCTGCGATCTAGCGCCGGCAAACATAAATTCTTTCCCGTGCACAGCTACCGCCTGCAAACGTACATTACGTCCCTCCGCTGTAACTTTTCAAGGTATAAAGGTGCGTATGTAGGAACGATGAGTATGCGCCATGCACGTTAAGCCTTAAAAACTTTTTAAACTTAAACGTGTTTTCACCGAAATGAGCAGGGGAACCCCTCATTTTTATTGCTGATTCGTGATTAGAGGGTCAAAATACATAATAATAATGTGGTCTACATGAGTATAGTCATATCATATTCTTTTATAGCTATTCTAGCTAATACAGCTATAAAAACTGATATTTAAAGGTTTTTTGAGGTTACCTCGAAAACGAGCTGTGAACCCCCCATTTTTTATTACAGATTCGTGTTCAGTGGGTCAAAAATACATAGAAATAACATAGGAATAAATGCGGTGGACGTTTTAGATTTTTGTTTTGTGCGGGAAGCTTGGATGGCTATATCCGTGGAATGACTAATAAAAATCCGAACAATACAATATTCTGATAATTGGTCATGGTCGGGGGATGAGTTAGGCATTGCCCACGGCAGGGAAGGAGGGGTGGAGCCTAGGCTCCAGGTTCGGTATTATGGGAAAGTGAAAAAGATCTAAAAAAACTGTTTAAAACGTGGTAAGGAAAGGGTCAGCACCTATTTATAAGTTCGCGAGGTTCAGGTAATGGGACAATCCTTAATGGGGTACCCGGAACTGACACACCAAGAGCATTTTAAGAAGGATGGATTTGGGGCTGAGGGAGAAATGCGAGAGGCAATCGGGACATTTAAGTCCATGAGGAGATGGTGGAGACAGGAGGGGTAGTGGATAGGGGACGATTATATGAGTTGCATGGTATGAAAGGGGGAATTACAAGGAGGGAGAAAGTATATGACATTACGGGGAATAGGTTTTACCCGTAGAGCGGCGGAAGGGTTTGTAGGAGGTGGGGAAGGTATCGTAGGTGATGGTAGGATGGGGCATAAATGCGGGAAATTTTTGGGAAGTGTCAGAAGGTGTTAGGGATGAAGGAAGGGTTTCACCTTCCCTCATGGAGATGGAAGTAATTCTGGGATGGGGAGGGAGTGAAAGGGATACGATGGTTTGCGAAGGGTGGGGAATGAGTAGGAACAAAGGCGGGTGCCCCTACGCTTGCGTGAGCACGCCGCCGGGCGGAATGTAGGATAATGTTGGGGAGGACGTCTACGGATTTCCCTGGGATGGGTGGGGGGAGGCAGGGAGTGACTCAGGGGAAGAGAGTGGACGAGGAGAGCCACGAGTTGAGAAAGGAATCGTGGAGCTTGGAGTTTGTGGTGGTGGGGATGGATCGGGAGAGATGGTAGGGGTAGCGCCATCAGGAGGGCAGGATAGGTGAGGATGAGGATCAGTGGGATAGCGGCAAAGGTGAGAAGATATTCCCTCGGGTCTAGGGACGGGAGGTTATCAAAGAGAGATTCGTGGTCTGGGATAAAGGAGGGATACGGCGTCGACACCACATATGGCTGAAGCCCTATTCTGGGGTCAAATGAAAGCTATTTCCACCCATCGTGGAGGGAGTACGGTGGGTCGGCGCGTGCTAGTGGGAGCGTGAGTTCCGAAGCATCATCTGTACCCATAGGATGCCATCGGAAAAAGATACAACGAAAAAGATACAAAGATAGAACAACTTTCAGATAATACTTTGAGTTTTTCCGGATAGTCCGAGTGAGCTTACATTCTAACTTCCTTACTATAATTATCTGAAACGTCTCACTGTGTCTACCCCCTTGTTCGCGGGCGTAACCTCATCTGGTGGACGACGGGACTACTCGGTACCGGGGGAAGAACCATAGGGTTTATTTTTCAGGTTCTATCTACACGGGTATTTATGAGGATTTCTATCTTAGGGAGTACTTTTCATGGGTAACCTACGTGGCGGAGTACTGATAGGGACTCCATAAGAATGGGGGGTTTGAGGTACTTCCGGATGGCTATGTGGAGGGACGGATTCGGTTGCCAAGGGCTTATACGGTAGTGTCTTATGTGGGGTGGGAGTCGGTGTGAAGGGTTTCATATCTTTTATATTCAGGCGTGGATTTCTAAGACTGTCGGCGTTTTCTAATTCGTATGCTACGGGGTATACGAATATCCTTACAATCTTATACGAGCCAATAAAACGGAGTGACCTATTTAGCAGCAAAATGCTGAGCACCGTATGATAGTACGCGAATACGGCGCATGACGAATTCACCTTCGAGATATTCGTTTTCCTGTTGCGGTTACAATACCGAGCTTGACGTTCTCAAGGCCCGCACCTCCGCAGTTTTTGTAAAGACGTCCTGAAATACAACCATGTACTGATTTCGATTTCGACCAAAGGGTAATGGATCCATGATATCCCGGGCGGCGGTAGTCCGCGGACCTTCATTGGTCCACTCTCTCATTAAACCGATAGCGATCACTTGGAATATTTTATATTTTTGACACGTGGGGCATCACAAAACTGGGCAACATCTTGAATTAATTTGTGCCAAAAAAATCTTCGGGATATGCGGTTTTATCAATCCCAAGATTGCCGGCTGGGTGGCAATCATAGGAATCATATAGAGCACGAACAGGGGATAGTCTAGGCAACACTAATTTCTACGCATCTGAATCGTAGAGGGCGGGTTCAATAACAGAGTGTGGACGACGATATTATATTTCTCGTCTGAAATATTCCAGCGAGGGTACTTGAAGGGAAAGAAATTCTCTAACATTTCTAATTTTATCAACGTTCCAGGAGTCAAAGATATCTGCGTGGGTGTGGAGGGCGTCTATATTTCGATCTTCAATAATTCGCGAGAGGGCATCACGTGCCATGTCCTTTACGGTGCTGTATGGGCATATTGGTGGGTTGCATAGGGCCCACCGGGTTTAAAATTCGAAACCAAGTAGGACTGTTGTGATCCGTAATTTCAGTAACATGGATGCCTTTGATATAAGGTCTAAATTTCTTCACTGTCCATAGAACGACCAAGCATTCCTTTTCTGTCACGTCATACTTGCACTCGGCCTCTGTAAGCAGGCGACTACTAAATGGTATGGGGTATTTGTGGTAGTAGAGGCAGATGTTCTAAAACGGAAGAAACTATTTCCGAGCCCGTTTTGAATCCACCTCGTCTAATGATATAGCCGAGGTATTTCACTTCGGAGCAGGAAAAACTCGCACTTTCCTATATTGACATAGAATCCGACACTCGTAAGGGTATTTATTATTCAGGTAGTGGAAATGCTTTGACTCTATGCCGCTGGTGATTCCGCTGTTTCGGGGAGCGTCAGCGAGGAACTTATTCCCCGGTGGGGTTACTCGCGATACACATGGCCGGGCAATTATTTATTGCAATTGTGGGGCCTGACAATGTAGCCAGGGCCAGGAGAAGATGATGCAACGGGAGCGGGAGGTGGGAGGCGGGGCGCAACATCAAAGAGAGAGGCGATTTTAGGAGCGGGGTGAGATTGTGGGGTATTTGGAAACTTGTTATATTTTGGAGTGGGGTACTGAGTGGCGGGCGGAGGGTAGGCAGAATATGGAGGGAATAGAGGAGTGTTGTTGCGACGTTTAGTCGCAAGCGAGGAGTATCTGGGAGGGGTGCGTTCGTGGGAGGGTATCGGAGAAGGAGGAGGAGAAAAAGAGATACGAGGGATAGGAGAGTGTGCGTGAATAGCGGAGACGCCAGATGGGAACTCAACATCGGCGATCGGTATACCCGATGCGAGGCTTTCCTTGGGTCTGCCCTTCGTGGACACATATGCAAAGGCAGAGAAGACATATTGCGCGGTGGAAGGAGAGGGACGGTACGCTTTGTCACGACTAATTATTATAGATTCATGATGAAATATTCGGATGAGGTCAGAATAGTTCGCGATGTTATGTTGATGCACATGTTCGGCTAGTTCAGGGCGCAGGTTTTGACACGCTATATCTAGTCGTTCGGAGGGTAAAAGTTCTTTCGTTTGAAAGAACCTGCATAAGGCTGGTCGACGCTGTGTGTGTAGATGAGGTGTAGACGACGCTGACCAAAAGCTTCGCTAAAGAAAGTACCAAATTCATCGAAGGAAAACCAGCTGGCAAGCTCTACTCAGTCCTAGTGGAGGATAGAACCGCAAAAGGCCTATGGCAATGCGTGAAGCATCTCTTCCTTTTAGACATTCCGGGTCAGTCCATACTCATGAAGTTTGAGCAGCAATTCCAGCTCATTCTCGTCATCCTCACCAGAAAACAAAGATCAATGGCTATGCCCGTGGCGATCTTGTTGCCTATTTCAGAGGGTTTACCATACCATGAGGGTTGTAAGAAGAGCATTGTCGCGATGGCTATGGGATCACGAAGTATTGTTGTCGGCGGGAGGAAACCACGTTCAATTCTGAAGGACATCAACGATATCGCATTCCTTCATGGCCATTGACAGGATGAAAGCGGGCCCTGGGCTGCGGGTATTAATGGCGACATCCAATGTACGTTCACTAGGTTCGCCGTGTACGTCCATTGGACGTCCGGAATTCGTTCGGTTTAAGTCCGTGGCACGTACAAGTTACATTCAAATTCACAACTTTCTGAAGAGGTCTCGTATTAGAGTCGGTTTTTTTTCAAACGAACTAAAAATTATATTTATATATTCCATTTTGACCCACATATTTTTATTCTTTGCCCTCCACCCTGTATATACGTTTCTTTTCGTTTTCCTTCCTTTTTTATAAATTTTCTCCATTAGCCCAATGTATACCAAAAAATTAACATTACAGTTATTTATTACTCAGTAGGATAGTTTTTTCACATAAAACTTTTTAAATTAATTTTAGGTTCTTCTTTCTGTAATGAATTTCATATAGTATGGCTCTATCGATTAGTCCTATTGCTACACTAATTTTATTTTTATTGTATGGTTTGATACAAAATTTAAATATTTTCCGGACCATGTACTTTTTTAATCCGTGTATCAGTAAAACTACTGCCTTTTCTTATAATGAGTCTAAGAAGCTGATTTTATTGCCTAGAACGATTTCCTGTGTAAAAGAAATACAATTAGGGAAACTTTTGATTTTTTCAAACTATTAAATATGTCTAGGACGTATTTTTTTTAGTTTACTGGATATACTAGTAAAACAAGGGTAAGTTAAAATTCAATTTGGAAATTAAAATTGATTCTATAAAGTATGTGACTAAATTAGCTACTGCAGAAAAAAGGAATCACAGACCCACAGCATATTTACTAATAATATATCATATATATGTCTGACATATATATATATATATATGTCTGAAGGTTTCTTTGGGGACTGAAACTGTGAAATAATGGCAGTTTAGGTTTTATATATATATATCAAGTCATTAACTGCACAATTCGTAACATAAAAAAATCAAATTACATTTATATTTTCATTCACATTATTTAATGCAGAAACATATGCTTATGTGTACCGTTTTTTTTTCAGGATGTGGGAGAAAGCGAGCTCTGGCCTCTCGGAACGCAGACACCATGATACAACATCGACTACATGAACCATTCTACAGAGCCCTTATGAGCGTTGCATTGATAAATGTAAAAAATGGAAAATTTAAACGTTACCAAGACATTAATTTATCGCCTTCTAATGGACTAGATACATCTTCTAAAAAAGATGATTATTAAATTTATCACAGAGATGTCCGGAAACTTCCGGTCTATTAACAATATACATTTTTTTAATTTTGCAACTATTAATGTTCAAGCAGAAAATTAATTAAAATCACTCAAACACATTTCATACCTACACACAGACACACAAACATATATATCAGGCGAAACTTTTTAGACATAATCATTAAATCATTATCGACAAACATTATCTTTATAATTATTTCATAAATGCAATTTACTCTGTTAATTAATTATAGGTACCTATTATTTACGATTCAGAAGGCGGTGTTTATTATTGTAATATCAGTGTTCAAAAAGTTTTACAGTCGTTTTATAGTAAAAATAAAACCCTACCTAGGACCGTATGCAGTGGGCAGTTTTGATTCTTCGAGGGAGCTTCATTGGAAGCGGTCCGTAAGATTTTTATAAGATTCTTTGTTGTTCCCGTGTTACTAAATCCATAGCTTCAGGATACTAAATGCTTTTCCGGAAAAAGAAATTGAAGCTAGTGACTATTAATTTTAGAAATTGTGCTCATAAGGTATCTGTCCGTGAACTTTAAAAATACCAGGCCCATAACGACAATAGATGCACAAAGGGTACCTGAAATGTCTTACTTTTTATCAATAATCCGTAAGATTCTAAATTGTTAAATTTAACCAAGCTTACTAAATAAAGATATGCCGGTGAGAAAATATACTATTATGGTAAGTATCGCAGACAATGGTAACAGTTACGATCAAAAGGGCAGGGGAAAAATAAACGTAATGTGCTGAGAAAGGTAGAATAGATTAAAACCATACTATATGGGGGTTTGAATAATATGACTAGCAACATACAATTTTCAAATTAATCAAATTAGTCTCATTCCTTGTGTTAATCATTACATTATATACTTCAAGTACCTAAACGATAATAACTGGAAGATACGTGTTGACCAAGAAATATATTCTGTATTGAAAAGAAAGGCATGACTTCAAATCTTTTTACCTATTTCATGTAAATATTTTCGGACATGTGGTATCTTCAGTATTTGGAATAAGTGAGTGTTAAAATCTACCATTCAAATGCATTTATCATCAAAATTTAAGGAAACTACATGAAAAGCATAGTACACATTCCGTAAGTCTGTGAGCACAAACTTACACTCCTTTTTACCATCTCAAAATTCATGTCAAGGTAATTTAAAGAAAGGAGAAAAGATCGATTTAATTAATGCAGGGATGATTGGAACTACTACTGTGTCCGCGAATTGGCGAACCCCGGTAAGTTTGACGACTGCTTGGATAGCTTGCCTTTCGATTCACATATGTGGTGGGCATCGCGGTCGTCGCACTTTTCTTTTTGGAGGAGGATTGGCTAGGAGGGTATTTCAGAGGTAATTCGGGCGTTATTCGGGGTATAGTTCTTTACTATAAGGTGTGGAAATTTGGTCACTAGAATTATATCAAACTGTTATCAACGGATATATCAGGGGTCACATACAATTTCAAATCTTTTATATGAACTTTTGGATTTCTCCTACTACTATTGTCTGCATAATCATAAAAAACAGGGGATAATACTTTAATAATTCGAAAGGGGCCGGTAAATTTAGGTGCTAATTATTAGCTTATTGCCGTATCCCTTTACTTTTAGTAGGAAAACTTCGGCGTCTTCGTCGTCCTCTCGGTTGTCTCTGATGGACATGCAGAGCAACCGAAGTATGATTTGATAGGAAGCGGCATAGTTATTAAAAATCTGGGAGTGGGACCAACTTTGTTACTACGGTCATGATGATTGTAGAGGGAAAAGTTTAGCCAGGAGGAAAATGGACAGTATGACGAGAGGGAAGAGGACAGGTTATATTTGGGTCAATTGTGGGAGGAGTGGCAGAGGCTAAGGAAATTGTAGGGATAGTAGTTGTTCTTGAAAGCGTATTAA
Source organism: Trichopria drosophilae (assembly GCA_030407085.1). Taxonomy (NCBI): domain Eukaryota; kingdom Metazoa; phylum Arthropoda; class Insecta; order Hymenoptera; family Diapriidae; genus Trichopria; species Trichopria drosophilae. The sequence continues at coordinate 127,985,211 of CM059583.1, read as the reverse complement.
AATGATTAGGTGGTTCGTGATGTCTGGACTGATTTTCGATAAAAAATTCAGGGTCTCTATAAAATGTGCGAGATCGATCGGAAGGGCAATGAGGAATCCCGTAGGCGAGCGCCATGCTCCTGGGCGGCGATAGTAGTAACGATACGAGGGGGTACCGTATTTTGTAAGGGGTTCCGGATTACATTCCCTATAACAGGGTCACTTAATGCTTCACCGAGGATGAACGGTAATGCATCACCTCTACCATCCACCGATTCATTCCAGTCTACCTCGGAGTCGGGATAGGCAGTTAACAGCTTATATATATATAGCGTGTCAATCTATCTTGCACCCCTCGAAAGCCACCGCCAAAAGTAATTTCAGCCCTATCGTATTCTTTTATAAAATCTAAGAAATTCATCTGTTCGATGCTTACTAATATGGCTTCATACCGATCTTTAGTGGCCCTTCTGAGTTCTGAAGCATAGAGGTCGTGGTCACAGTGGTTACAGTCATAGGTACTGTAGTTATTATTGGAGAAGTTAGTGTAGGGACTGTAGCACTAGCGGTGGTTGCAGGTACTTCAGGTGTGGGGGTTGTGTTGCGGGCATCATAATTATCCCAAAATAATTGATATTGTTCCGGCATCTTTAAGAAATTTCAAAATACACAAAATATTATTTAAAGTGAACTGTCACTATTTCTTCTTTGAGGGGACGGGTAAATTTCCAAAAACAACGAAACTTGACAATTTTGAAATTCAACTGTAACTAAATAATTGTTGGCCACTTTCACAATAAATAATAGAAGGAGAGGAAATAAGTTCGAATGTTAGCGAGTACCTGGAAAAAATTAATTATTAACACATACACAAAAAAGTTTTCATATATAAATTGCAAAATATATCATATAACATAATTTCACATATATCTTATATCATATCACATCATATATTATATCATCATATATAATAATAATAATAATAATAATATCGTCTTTATTGATCAATATAATATATACATCGAACAAAGAGCGAGACACAGCAGTTAATTGCTGTTTTGCAGCCTGATCATAGTACATATATTATTTAATATTATTATTAATGGAAACTCAAACGTTTCAATCTTTTAAATTTTTACCATTTGTCACGCGAGCCAACAACCGTTTCGCAAGACCTATAAACTTGAAAAAATTTTTGTTCTCAGAAATTCACTAATTAACACTAATTTTCCGGGCCATACGTAGGCTGTGCCATTTATAATGATCTAATTACTAACATTTAAAAAAGAAGGAAGGGAAAGCAAATTAACGATAATTTTAATTAACAATATATTTCACACTTAATGGTTTTTAGACTTAACGGGATTTACACCTAATTAAGAGGGGGGGGGGGGATAGACAAATATTAAAAATGAATAAAATTCGCCACGCACTGTGCTCAGTACTTACTTTGATGTACGCAGATGTCACTATAAATGCTACTAATAATAACAATAACACCCGGAAAGCTTCTTAACAATCAAAAAAAAATATTTTATCACGCAAAAATATAATTTCGCTCGGCGTAATGGTTCACGATGAAGAAGTGATATCCTCCGTTGATGGTTTGATCCGTTACCATTACGCCACAGCATAAGTCCTGGGTACTATTTTTCAGGGAATAAACAAAAAGGGATATAAAGGTTTAAAAAGAACTAATTAATTAATTAATGACAACTTAAAGAAAAAGGTGGGAAATATAATTTGGCCATACTACGATTAGTTGGGCGAGTCTAAATTTCCAAAAAGGGATGGGCGACTGAAAGTATTTTCTGCACGAGTGCGACAAACAAACACTCGGCACTGGACGAGAATAATAGGAAATGAAATGGTATCCTATGGTGGGCCACGTGTGCGAAACGTACGCGAGTATGAAAAGTAGAAAAAGATGCTGTACAACAGAACCAATAGGGACTGAAGTTGATCAAGATGGCCGCCGAGGTGCGCGTAAAACTGCGCGACAGCCAGTACATGGTGAACGACGACCAAAATGACAAGTCGTCTCGGGTTTTTTTAGTGTTTTCCAACGACTATTGGTCAAGTTTACTTGTGTTTGTGATTTTTACCGGGTAGTTAGTTCACTCCGGGTTCGAGTGCCACAGGACAGGATACAAATTCCAGGGAAGTGGCAGCGGGATCAGCTTCTTAAAGGCTCGGGGACGGAAGTTTCATTTTGGAGTTTAAATGGAATAATTACGCTAAGTATTAATATTAATAAATAAGGACTATTCCTTTGTATAAAATTGGGTTGCTTTTTGGGTTTCAAGGTAAGGACCTCAGCCAGACGTCCTGCAACGAGGCAGCAGACCACGGAAACAGCTGATTGGAAATGTAAGTATTTTGATTACTTTTCTTCTCAATACTTCAGGAATCTTTCCTTTCGCTTAGACAACACGGACATGAATACTTTATGACAATGACATTATTTATGACGTAATAATTGGTAATTTCTGTGTTTACAGGTATTTCGGCTTCCTGAACGTCTGGACAAGTCATGGAGCGATGACACCAACAACGTAAATAATAAAACGAATAACATCGTTGGAAAAGGTTCTTGATACAACTCTAGAGGATCTTGAGGGGATGGTTCTTCTTCAATCTTCTTTCTTGAGGCGTAGGTAAGTATGTAAGTCGGTAACACAAGTAGGCCAGTCTACGTTGTGTTACAATACTTATATACATCAACAAAATTTTGTCAGGTCAATATACAGGGTGATTCTCCATTGAATGACTTCCGGTTAACAGGTGATTCTGTGATAAATTCTAAGCACACTTTTCCTTTGAAAAAAAATTGTGCGATGTATAGTTTTCAAATTATTTAGCATTAAAGTCAGCCAATAGGAACATGAGTTGCTTGATTGTCGGGACGATTTCGATGTTCGCTGACAATGCAATCGTCGCGACAATCAAGCAACTCCTGTTCCTATTGGCTGACTTTAATGCTAAATAATTTGAAAACTATACAACGCCCAAATTTTTTTTCAAAGGAAAAATATTCTTAGAATTTATCACAGAATCTACTGTTAACCGGAAGTCATTCAATGGAGAATCACCCAATATATATGGGGCATTTTCTGTGAAGCGGATCTCCTCCCCCCTTCTAACCATTTGAATTCAAATCGAAAAATATTGGGGTAGTGTCCAAAATATTCCTCATAACATCAAGTTTCTAAAACACCCTGGCGTTTTTTAACCCTTTGTCCCACTAGGGTATTTCGGCACCTTCTCTCCCACTACCTGGGTCGTTTGCGTCCTGTGGTATTTTAAAGTACTTAAGGTGCTTCAAAAAATCTGAAAAAATTCAGGTAGCTTCTTTCATCCTCGAACTTGAAATTTTAACAATAATAAGACGTCAAAAATTATTTTTTTATAATAAGTTTGTTTAAACAATGGAGCTACCTCCCGAAAAATCGCTTCTTCAAGACAAATAAAGATATCGGAACGATTAAAAAAAGAAATTAAAGGTGAAGAGTATAGCTTTCAGAAAAAAAATTGTACATAGGATGTTTTTCGAAAAAAATGCTTAATTTTTTAACCTCAAAATTGCAAAAATTAAAGTACCAAAATTACATGCAAAATTATGAATAAAAGTTTATAACGAGGGAATTAGTGAAAAAGTAAGTACAAATTATTTATCCAGCATGAATTTTTTATTTTCACACATATTTTACTCGCTATAGCAGTTGACACAACATACAACACGGTGCTCTTCGCAGATGGGTCTCTCGCATTTCATACAACAGAACTGCGTTTTGTGGTCTTTTTCGGTCTTGCAAAAATAACAGCGTTTTCGCTTGGGCATTTTTTGTACACCGAGATTCATATTCACGCAAAATATCTTCTCCCGTGCGACCTGCCATTTTCACTGAAAAATATATGCAAACAATTTTTATTTTCACGTTTTTTTCACATTTTTCAGACCACAATGAACAATTTTAAGCGAAAATACAAAAAAAAAATACTTACACTTTTGACACCGTATCGCCCACTACCTGGGTCAGGTTGACCCGAGAGCAAGTTCAAGTGTCCCGTACGAAGGCCTGGGCGGTACTGGCGCGCTGTAACTCGGTAGAGGGGTTCTTGGCAGTAGTAACTTTTTTTACGGACGGAAGGTGGCACCCCCCGCGCCCTTTATCGGAAGTTACAGAACTTTGAAATTTACGCTGGGTCAATCTGACCCAGGTAGTGGGACAAAGGATTAATAGTCTACTATGGCGGATCAAATATGGTGTCTCAAATGCGGATTTTTAGGGGAGAAAAATATTTTGGTCCTATAAAAAAAAATTATAATAGCATTGTATATAGAATGTATGAATAGTACAGGCGCTTTAAGTATGATATATTGAATTTTAAAAATTAAAGATTGCGGATGGAAATTTGAAAGTTCAAAATTTTACGTAAGATTGAAGAATAATTGAGCTCTTACGATTTTTCGAAAAAAATCCATTGTTTAACAGAAAAAAATGTATGATCCTAGAAATGTTGCTTAATTTAAAAGTGGTGAATATCAACATGCAAACTATACAATTATGAACCGACAGCGTAACATTTTTTAAAATGCATATGTTTTTGGGTTAAAATACGGGATTGCAACGGAAAAGGTTAGTTAACGATATTTGAAAGTCTTTCGAAGCATTCCGTTATTCCCTAGGCTCTGGCGGTCGTTTAATTATGCTTAGTTTCAGGCTAGGGAGTTTTGCAGTACTAGACTAGTGCCGTTATGGGCGCGATCCGGCAACGCTGCGCATTCCTGCGCACGTGGGCCCCGACCGGAAGACGAAACAGACAGAACTCTTCGTACTACGAACGGGCGCGCAACGTGCCGTATATTTTTGTATTAATATCGGTGTTTATAGATTTTTTATCCGTCGGGATTTGTGCGATCGAAGTGCAAGTGGTGACGCACCTAAGACACAAGGATAGACGTCCGTAAATTATTGTAGTGGCGACCCATTTCTCAGGCGAACGAGAAAGACGAACGTTGTCCATTTGATTAAAAGGCCCTGGAGCGATAAAGAGAGAAAGAGAGAGAGAGAGAGAGAGAGAGAGAGAGAGAGTGCGTGTGTCTGATGACCCTTTGCTGTAAGTACCGGTTATACACCGGCTCTTCCATTATTCTCACACATAAAATAAAGTCTGAGTAATTTAATTGTAGTTAACTATTTCTATCCTTCTTCACTTGTGTAGTACTGTCCTTTTTAGAGCTTGGTCCCGTGTTTTTCCGGACTGTGCCTTCATAAGAAGTCGGCAAAGTTTGTAACTGTCGGCGTGAGACCGATCTTAAATTTTATTTTGGGACACATTCGACGTCTCTTCTAATTTAATGTAATTGAGTTTAACCGTACCTTAATTCTAAAGTAAAAAATAAAAGGAAGTTACAAAATGGCGCCTGAGAAAAATTAAACATTAAAGTTTGACATTAAAACCATTTGTGTTCGTATTCAAATCAAATAAAGCAATAAGTATATTTGTACTTGTATCGATGTTAGTGTTGTTGACACAAATAGAACATAGTCGACCTTAATAAAAGAAAGGCAATTTCATATAATTAGTCGACTACAATAAGAAATAAACTGTAAACGCGTGTACTAACGTAATACTTTGGTCGAATAATTGTACATTTTTCAATTTTATCGTTGCTTATCATAATAACAAGTCGGTTCTATTTAAATAATTTAATTAACAGATTAGCCAAACTATAATGTTGAAATAAATTAATAGCCAGTTATATTTGATTATTTATTCGTTAATATAATAATAAATTATTTTTTATTATCTGTATGTGATTTTGAATTCAAAAGATTAACCCGTAAAGGTCACACCGCGAAATAATCACATAAAGGTCATGCTGCACCCAAAGGACCCACATCAGAAATATAGCTGTCATTTGACTTCAACTTGACATAATGACTTGCAATTGGAACTGAAGTTGGTTTAAGGCCTGTTTTACGTAAACAAATGAGTATTGTAGGTGAAGTTTTTATTTTTAATGCTAAAAAACCCTCGACAAAAAAATTTTCGGAAATTTTACCTTTTTTGACATAAACATTCATAAAAAATGTAATTAATTTTTTTAATTTTTTTTAATCCAACGGGAATCTACTCTCAAAGTATAATACTTTAAAGAAAAAAATATTTTTGCCATAAACTTTTCAAAAAGTATATTTATTCCGGAGTTTGAAGTTCGATAAATTTAGTATAATTTATAAGGTAAATTAGAGTATGCAAATTGGAGTTTCTAGTAATTGTAAACGGTTTTCCGTGTGGAAAAAGTCATTTATTGTACATGTGATTATACGTCATATCCGGCGACCGCAGTGACGTGGTGGTGGTCGACTTGGCCACCACGTCATACAATGCTACAAGCGAGGTAGTGGAGGTCTCCCCCACTGGAGTCGAGTCCGAGCCATAGCCTGAGAATATCCAGGAGGTGCAAATGGAGAAATTATCAAAAGAGAACTCATTACTGTTGCAACTAACAAAATGTGTTAAGAGCATGATCAGATATTGCAAGTCCAAAAAGAATATGTCCGTTGACATAAGAGAGGGCCTAGATGAGGCGGATCGCCTTCTGTACCACATGTCGCGCCGCAGCGCACTACGGAGGGAGATCTCGGAGAAAGCCAGCAATCTCAAGCTACCTCCCAAACAACTCCCAGTAGGAAACACGAGGGGAGTCCCAAAAACCAAGAACGGAAGAGAAAAGGAAGAGAGGTGAAAGTACCCCAAGCCCAAGGTCGGACACGATACAAAAGTCGAAACTCCAAAAGACAGACACAACCGAGTTTACTCTTGTCCAAAGGAGAAAAGGAAAGATAGAACCAACTAGCAATCCGGATGCTAGGTCAATGACGGCTGAAAAGAGACCCAGAAGACCCAAACTCGAGGCTGTAATTATCAAGCCGGTCGAAGGGAAGAAATATGCAGATATTCTGAATGAGATCAGAAAGAAAATCAACCCTGGCGAGCTGAGAGTCGACGTGAAGGCAGTTTGGGAAACAAGAGGAGATGTTCTGGTTGAAATCATGGCAGCAAGCGAGGATAAGAAGCGGTTTGGCCAGAAGATAACGGAGGCAGATGGGACAAATGGAAATGTCCGCGAGCTCGTCCCGAGAAGCCAGATCGAGATCCGAGACCTACACGCTGCGACGGACGAATTCGAGGTCTTGACAGCTATCAACGAGGCTACCGGGGAGGAATATGGAAAGGAGGCTCTACAAATCAATCTCTCTAAACCTAACAGATGGGGAAGCAGAATAGCGTTTGTGGATCTAGACGAAAAGTTAGCAGTAGCCTTGGATGCTAAAAGGCACATTAGAATATGCCGGGTGAACTGCCGGGATCGCCAAAAAGAAAGCATCGTTCGGTGCTACCGCTGCCACGGCTTTGGTCACATAGCAGCAAACTGCAGAGGTCCAGACAGATCCAAACAGTGCCGGAGATGTGCCAAAGTTGACCACAGGGCTGGAGAATATAAAAACCCCCCGAAGCGTACCAGACGGCGGTACGACAAATTCGGCGCTAGGAATGTCCACCGTTCTGCAGTGTAATTTGCAGAGGAGCAGAACAGCTCAGGATATCTTACAGCAAATTGTAGCATCAAGGACCTCGGATATAGTGCTTGCCTGCGAACAACACCACGAGGCTGAGAGCGCTTGGTATGCCGCCGCCTCAAACACGGTTGCTGTTTGGGTTTTCGAAAAGTTCCAGATCCTCCAAGTCGTGAAAGGAGATGGCTACGTGCGGCCACTATGGACCTCATATGCGAGGGATGTGACGCAGCCATGCCGGCAAGGCGCCCTAACATCAAGAGAAGGTCAGTATACTGGTGGTCGGATAAGATGAGCGAACTCCGAAAAACTGCATTCAGGTTGCGGCGAAAGGCCCAACGAGTACGAAGACATGTTGATGCAACCCTGGAGACAGCAAGATATCGGGAAGCTCGGAAAAACCTGAAACACGAAATTGCGAAGAGCAAATTGCTCTGCTGGAGGCGCCTTTGCCGCGAGGTAGATAATGACACCTGGGGCCTAGGTTACCGAATTGTTACCAAGCGCCTGAAACACCAAAAGTCGGATGGTCCTCTGGATACGAAGACAGCTACAGACGTTGTGGACGCGATATTCCTGAGACATGAAAGGAGGGCGAGGTCACCCAACAATGTCGATGGAGAGATTCACCTTGGAAGAACTACGAACCGCTATTGAGTCGGCGAAGAATAAGAAGGCCCCGGGTCCCGAATGTATCCCAATAGAGGCCCTAACGCAAGTAGCGGCGTGTAAATCTCGGCTGTTATTGCACATGTTTAACACATGTTTTGTCACAGGTTACTTCCCAGACAGATGGAAGATACAGCCCTTGGTGCTACTGGACATGGGTAAAGGCCCCCCAACTACCCCGTCATCTTTTCGCCCTCTTTGTATGCTGGACGAGACCGGGAAGCTACTAGAAAGGATGCTGCGTGCCAGACTAAGGAATGTGATTCGCGATGCAGGCGCCATCTCCAATGCCCAACACGCCTTTAGGCCTGGACACTCGTCTGTCGGTGCCGCCACGGAGATTATCGAACGGGCAAATAACGCATGGTCAGGCAACCATCGGTCCCGGGATACAGTTACATAAGATGTGAAAAACGCATTTAATTCCGTAAGATGTAGCGACATCATGAGCATCCTAAGGAGAGAATGCAGAGCCCCTCCGTACCTCTGTGCGGTCCTAGATGATTACTTCGACAACAGAATTCTTATCTATGACACCGCAGACGGGCGGCAAACAAGACACATCAGCGCCGGCGTTGCACAAGGTTCCCCACTGGGCCCTGACCTTGGGAACATGGTTTACGATGGTGTATTCCTTCTCGGTCTACCGAACGAAATTGAAATCAAGGGATTCGCAGACGACCTCGCAGCAATTGTAACTGCGAGGACCACAGCCCAGTTGGTCCCCCGAATCCAATTCGCTATAAGCTGCGTTAAAGAGTGGCTTACAGATCGCGGGATTGAAATGGCCATAGGTAAGACAGAAATCGTGTTCCTTACGAGGAAATGCAGAGACCCAGCCACGTCAACGATTGTAACAGACGGACATACGTCACCTCGTTATTTGTTGACCGAGCCTTACCCGCCGCGAGGCGTTAAGGCTCGCGCCTCATGGCGCGGAGCCGGGATACGCCCGGACCAACGCGAGACCCCTTCTTCCGGGGCCTCTACCAAATCTCTCTCCAAGCGGCAAGACTTTTCGAGCTCCTCAGTGACTCTCTGCAGGGTCGCACCCGAGTTGCATTGCAACTCACACAGCGGAGCAAGCGAGACCTTCACAGACCCGGGGAGAGTCCTTCCAGTCCTATCAGAATGCTCCTAGCCCAGCGTGCAGGTTTTTGAAACCACTACCCGCTCGAGTCCAACACCAGTGGCTGAAAGGGTTCCCCGAAGGTCACCCCGCTTGGAACAGCCCCCGAGAGTACCGTTTTGTGACCTGGTGTGTCATTGCGAGGACTGGCCATTATTCAAACACCAGCCCTCTACCAGATGAGTACTTGCCCACACGGGATTGATTGCCCAGCTCGATGGTATGCGGGGTCGCCAGCTCCCGAAGGGCCGAAACCCCCCCCCCCCTGCATGCTGAACCTGTGTGCCCACCGTCCGGAGACGATGGGACGCCACTCACGTCATCAAATGCGCGTTAGCGCGCTTTCCAATGAGACTCGTGCCGTGTGACGGGCCCCACGCTCTGATTGTTCGGCGTCAGACCCCCTACCCAGGGTCCTCTACCGCCCGGCTCAACCGCCCCGCTTGCGCGGGGTAACTCGACAGGCGCAGCCGAAGCCACTTGTCTCGGGTCCCTCGGGCGCGACCAGGTGCTCGCAGCCGACCGTCCAGTGTGGTGGATAGCTCACACTTTCCAGCCGACTCCCTGAGATCGTTTAGGGCAGCTCGGGAGACAACGACATTCTCCCTTAGAGGAGCGAAATCCGCCTGGATCAGGTTCCCCTCTCCTACCTCCCTGAGGTCCGTCTAGGGCAGCCCGGGAGACGACAAAGTCCTGCCTTGAGGAGCGGAACCCGCCAGAAAGGTTCCCCTCTCCCCCTCCCTGGAGTGCGATGGCAGCCGCGGTCCCCCGGCCCGGGGACTTTGGCCGCCTCCAAACTAAACCAATCTATGGTCCCCTGGCGACCACAGGGGCCCTCAAATCGGGCGCAGCCGAAGCCACTTGTCCCGGGTCCCTCGGGGCTGACCACGTGCCCGTGGCCTACTGTCAGAAGTGGTGGGCCGCCACAACGAACAGCAGGCCCCCTGAGGGTGTCTCGAGCTGTCCCAGGAACGACAACCTTCCCGAAGGAGGGACTAGCAGGCTCCACGCTCCCACGGGTTCAAGCGGAAGTGGCCCACCAGGGGGGGGGGGGGGGTAACAGACGGACAGAAAATTAAGGCTGCGCAATCTGTCAAATACCTTGCTATCCATATGGACATAAAACTGACATTTGGCACACAGATAAGGGAAGCCGCCAGAGTCGCAGGATCCATCACAAGACTTATGCCAAGCACGAATGGCCCAAGAGCTGCAAAGGGAAAGTGTTAGCCAGTGTAATACACTCAATTCTTCTTTATGGAGCAGAGGTCTGGGCGGATGCGCTTCAGGTCCAGGTCTACAGATAGCGCATAGCTGCGGTACAAAGGAGGTCGCGCTTCGAGTTGCCTCAGCTTACCGCACGGTCTCTAATGACGCGGTGCTGGTTATTGCCGGGATGATCCCGATAGACCTAGTAGCGGATAAACGGAAGCGCATCTTCCAAAGAAGAAATGAAGACAGTAAGAGGGAAGTCAAAGGCAAGAAAGGGAAACGACTGTCCGACGGTGGCAGAGCCGGTGTCACGATAGCCCGAAAGCAGTTTGGACTCATAAAGTCATCCGAGGTTCTACCTTGGATATCCAGGCCAAATGAGGATACCAACTACTAAGTCACCCAGTATCTAACTGGCCACGAGTATTTCAACGAGTACAAGCTAAATAGGAGAAGTAGCCCGTACTGTGATTACTGACCTAACTTGGGTGACAACGCAGATCACACTTTTTTCAGGTGCGAAAGATGGAGAAGATCCAGAGAGGCGCTGCCCTTGGACCTTGGTATCGTGATGAACCAGGACACATTGGCTGGTATGATCCTAAGCGAAGATATCAAATGGAATGCTGTTGCAACGTATATAGAAGATATCCTTCGGACAAAAAGAAGAGAACAAGACCAGTTTCGGGCATAGCTTGCTCGATAGTTTCGCCAAGGAGCAGTAAGTAAGGTGGGCTACTGGCAACAGTAGTAATCCCTCCTGCCCTGAAGCCTTCAATACCACAGCAGTACCGGGGTTGGTACGAGACGGGTAGAGAGGTGGAGGTTTAGTGGGTATGCCTGAGGGTAGTAGTCCAGGAGAGTCCCACACACGGGGAGCCCGATGGTGGCTCCCTACCAGTGCTTAACGCATTCCTCCATCTCTTTGGAAAAAAAACCTGAAATATGACTGCAGGCATTCGAAAAGGGACGTCTACCGTACCTTTTCAAAGTACGATTCATTTCTCTTTATGTGAACAATATTCTGCTGTGGAAAATGTACATGTTCAATGTGATTCTTAAATTTTAACCCCCTTCATTAACCTCCATTGTTTGTATGAACTTGTACATATTTGTCATGAAAAAACGAAATCATCTCTTTAAAAAAACCCGAGTAATAATTTTCAAGCAAAATGTTTTATTTCCAACGTGATTTGAAATTGTTACACCCTCCATCTCCCTATCTGCTTACTTAACAAAGAGTACACGATAGACATTTGGTAAATAGTAAGTATATTTATATTATTGATTGCAAAATTCAATACCCGACTGCAATGTAGAATTTATATTAAAACATTTATATTAAAATCACAGTCAAATTCAGTCCGAAAACTGCATACAATTGATTAACCGTAGGTATTAACGCGTATTAGGTATAGCCTCATGTTTAAGTAGCGCGAACGCCCAATCTTTAAGTAACCGTATCCTACCAGCGATTTGGATCGGCTGCCTGACCAATTTGGGACCACTGCCGCCCCGAAGTCGAAGGCCGATGATGGTACTCGTCAAGAAGCGGTCGAGCTACCTTTTGTTTTTCAGTGTAGTTGAATCCCGTATGTCCAAACTGGTTTGAGGATTACTTTATAAATTAGCACTTTGTTGTGAAGTGACAACTGATATTTAGGGTCCATTATGCATAGTCCAGTCATTATGTACAAAATAATGAGTTATAAAAGGAAAAATAGGAAGCAGCAATTTTATTCTTGGGGGGTCTTCGGGATGTCAAGAAAAGCTTAACTTGAAATTTTCGACCTCTGTTCCCTGGTTGCTTTTTTTGCTACAGTAAAAAATAAAAAAAATGCTTTTTCCGTAATAATTCGAGTTCTAATGAACTTGAAAGGTCGAAACCGGGCTCATTTGAAAGGTATTTTTTTTCTTTTCAAGTTTGCCCTACAATATTTTGCCGTGCGATCGATAGTTTTCGATATATCGCGATTTTCGTACTGTAAATTAGCATTATATTTAGTTTTTTGCTTTTTACTCGTTATGCTTAACGAAAAACATAAAAGTGGCTCTGTAGAAAGTTGTAGAGAATTTAAAAACGAACAACTCCTTTTTTTATTTATCCTGATTCGATGAAAATTGAGCCTTCTAGAGCGCCTAGAGCGAAGTAGAGAGTCTGCGCCGCTCGCACACCGCAGCGTGTGTGTCGCGCCGAATACAGCTGGCCGACTTGGCCAGAAACGGCGGGAGCTCGACAGATGCGGTTCTTCCACGTTACGAGTGACAATGCGTTGAAGTTTCATTGAACTTGTGGCTATAAGTTGCGAATTCTATTTTATTGTGATTGTGGTAATTTTGTTTCAAGTGAACTCGTCAATATTGGTAAATCCATTTACGTATTGTTTTTCTTTCTCAGGCGGTAGAAATTGTCATTTAAGAATTTCTAACCTCACTTTTATTCCGTTGACTTAACAGCGATCTCAATAATTTTCAGAGAAATCGAACACACCTCTGGTTGCCGTTTCGGCATTTTATTGTAGATTATTTAGAAAATTGTTTTTTTATATTAACAATGTAACTGTATGAATAAAGTTATTAATTGAATATTATAGTACTTATTAACGACCGTTATTATTATTAATTTTATTCCCGGAGGGGGGAAATGCTTCTATACATATGTAGCATTTGTTGTTATTGTTTTTATTAATAATAATTTTTCGTTTGCTTTTATCTATTTTTATTATGTTTGTAGTACTTATCTTTAAATGTCATATGGTCACTTTCTTAGTCAGTTAATCTTTAATTTTACTTATTCAAGTAAAATAGTAACTTACGTAACCATGTATTATGAAAGTCACAGTTATGAAAGTCACAAAAAAATCACAGTTGATATCATGGCGTGGACTAGTAAGGACGCGCGCGAGATACCTCCTGACCATTCAAATTATTTCTGTCATCCAAACAGAAAATTAGGAACAGTTATCTGTTTAATATGTGACAATGGTTTTTGTAAATCAGAATTCTTAAGAAAAGTGAAGGAGGGTAAAGGCTTTTTTATCTCAAGACATATTGTTGTTTGCCCGAAGCATATCAACTTAACTTTTGCGGATTCTCAACCATGTTATCTAAGAGTTGCGTGTGCTGACATTGAATTATTCAATTCTCATAAAAAATTACTCATTATCCAAAAACATCTGGATAATGTGAAAAATGGCCAAAATATTACGCAAGAAATGGAAATCGCCAATATGGTGACTGATGAAAAAAATAATGAAGACGATGATAGTGCATCTGTGGTATCAGTGATTAGTGAAAGATCTGAAATATCTTATGAAAAATAAAAAAAGAAGCGAAAATACGAATTCAGTCCTGAGTGTGAGGAATGCAATGATAAAATTAAAGAATTAAGTTACGAAAAAATGTTAAATACTGAGCTTAAGGACCAAATCAAAGATCTACGTGATCTTAATTCTGAAATAAAAGATAAAAATATTCTTTTAACTGAAAAAAATAATTATCTAACGGAAAACATTAACAATACAGCAAGTACAGTTTAAATGTATTCCGGTAAACACACATATGCTCAAATTGCTAAAGAAAACAATGCTGAAAATGTAAACATTCCGAATATAATAATAAGGCCAAGTGATAAAACTAAATTTCAACAAGTAATCAAAGAAACAAAGTCCACTTTGATTAACAAAACAAATATTCCGATTAACACGATATACACTGTCAATGATAAAATTATAATTAAATGCAAAAATAGCTGTGATGTTAAAAAAGTGGAAGAAATAGTAGTTGATGTCAACAAAACAGAAATCGAATTAAACATCGAAAAAATGAAGAAACCAAGGATAAAAATACATGGAGTTGACCGTGAACTTGGTGAAGAAAATAACGAAAAAATTCTAATTGATATCACTAATAGAAATTGTTTAGATGCTCAACTCGAAATGAAGATTGTACATAAGTATATCAACAAAAAAACAAATTTATGGACATTATTATTGGAAGCTGATTCAAATGCTTATGGAAAAATCATGAAAGAGAAAAAACTTTACGTTGGCTGTTACAGATGTAATATTATAGACGATTTTAATATCAATGTTTGCTACAATTGTGGCAAGTATAATCGCAACTCAAAAAAATGTACGTCACAACCTTGCTGTACATACTGTGCCGGGAGTCATCTTGGTAAAGATTGTACGAATAAAAGCAATTTAAAATGTTAATTAACTGTACGCACTCTAACGATAAATATCGACTCAACAAATCTACGAACCATTCAGCCAATGACAAGCAAGCTTGTGATACCTACAAGTTTTTACTAAGAAGATCAATTCAAAAGACGGAGTATCCTTTTAATCCTATACATGAAGAACACCGGAAATAGAATAATCTTTCTAAGATTAGTGTTTCAAAATGGACGAAAGTAATCAAGAAGTTTTGGAAGAAAATCTAGAAAACGAAGAGGATTTTATTGTAATGGAGAAGATTATCAATTCAGTTTCCGAGTTCAACATATGTTCAAGAAATTCTAACTCATTAATTTTGTATGTTAACATTAGAAGTTTAAACCGTAATTTTGAAAACTTAGAAGTTTTATTACATATGATCAATAAAAAACCTAATGTTATTGTTTGCGTTGAAACCTGGTTGATAGATAATACATCAAATTTTTTTCAATTACATGATAGTAGAGTAGGTTACCTTATAGGCCGCCGGAGACTTCCCCCTCTCCTCCCCCCCCATGGCGCCAGTCCCTGAGAGGTCATTGACCCCGCCCATAGACTTTTTTGTTTTCGTCTGATGGCCTTGAGGTAGGTCAAGGTTTGTTATTGTTTTTGTTAACCCCTTCCCCATGAGAGGTCATTGACCTCCACCCGTAAACTTTTTTGATCTCGTTCTGACGGCCTTGGGGTAGGTCATGGTGTGTTATTGTTGTTACCCCCCTGATAGGTCATTGACCCCGTTTCGACGTTGAGGTAGGCCATGACTACCACCACCCCCCCTTCCACACACCACCCCCCTCAGAGGCGGATAATTGACCCATACAGTCTGTGAGACAGGTCACTGTTTATTATTATTATTTTTATTATCCCCTCCAAGGGTGACTGCCATCTACCTTACACGTGTGCACGCGCACACACACACACACACCCACAAACAGTATATGCACCGAGTCACACACGTTTTCTTTCATTCTCTCTCTCTCTCTCTCTCTCTTTCTCTCTCTCTCTCTTTCTCTCACTCTTTCTCTCCCGTACGCTGTTCCATTTTCTCAGCCTTACATAATATCGTATTCATAAACAGGTCCAGACTTGAAGCTCTCTTATTTTTAGGGACCCTTGAAAATTTCCTTATCTCACACACCTGCGCATTTCTTGCGTTTCCACTCATGAAACACGTGATTATCCGTATACATTATTTACACTTACCGAATCGTCGAATCAATGTGGCATTGTCTCTGTCTGAAATAAAAATATTTCTTAGCTATCCAAAACCAGCAACTCTAGTGAATAATAATGTCAAAGAAATGTGTCGGTATCTTGAAAGGAATTAAATAAAAACTCGCATTTAATCAATTCAAATTTTATTTTAAAAATAAAAAAAAGTTTTACATGTACATATTTGATTACATTTTGCACTATATTGCCCACCGTGATTAAGATTACGATTAACGCATACACCGTTCTTTGTTGGTCTTCATGCCAGTTCCACATACATATTTTTCGAAGCGATAAACAGATTTAATTTATTTTCTATTAACTGTAATGCATTGTTAAATGCTTGAAATTTGTACCTACTATTTTCATTTGTATTTGTACATTTTTATAATCTAACATTTCACCTATAGTCTACGTAATAGTATTTAACATTTTTAAAACCAAACGGGAGTGAATATCGGTCTGATATATGTCGTCGTTTTTTTAAAACTACTCTAACTGTTTTCTTTTGTTTGCATGTAACAACCTCGTGCGTTTCCGTACGTCTTATCGCCCCGAAACGCACTTCAATGCTTTGATTATCATCGGTATCGTTCGTCACGAGATCACGTATCGTTTCGAAATTTATTTTACGGCTATTTTCAAAATTCAGTCGAATACCTTTTATTTTGCATATGTCTGTGGTTCCGCACGGTGTTTTAACGCGGTACGCATAAAATTTTGGCCCTCCAGATATAAATGTTTCAATATACGATCCTTCACCGTAAGAAGACAATTCGTCTGTCATGTCGCCGAGCAGATTACCCAGTTTCGGTTCATATTGGTCGTTCGTTCGGTCGCTAACATAAATCACCGAATCGGTGTCATAATACAATACTCGACGTCCGAGTTTTTCTAAATAGGAATATAATTTTAATCGAGCCTGGGCCGTTGTATAGGCAGCTAGTACGACATTAGTACACGTCGCTTGTGCGCTTGCTTCTTCCCGGAAAATCCAATTGACAAACATAACATTATCATTTACCGGGAGAAGATGCGTTACGTTTTTATCTTCATCTGCGAAAATCTTTAACAACGCGTCTCTTGTATTTACGATTTCGGTTCGCGGCAAATTTTCTCTTTGCCCAAATTTTCCCCAAAACGAGTTAAGGCATAACTTGGCAACGGATCGTAGACCCGGATTCGTACAGATTTGATCTTTACTCAGACGAATTCCTTCTTCACGCTCATACATTTCGAGGTAGCGATCTTTCGATAAATCATCGACACATTCACGAGGCCAACCACTGGCTTCTTGTTTTATTTTTAAGAATGTGTCAATGTATTCATTAAAAAGACCACCTTCGCGCGTTTTTGGGTTGTATTGTGTTATTCGATATTGCCAAATTTCGAATACTTCAACAATACGATACCCCTTCTCGATTGATTTCTTTAATTCGGCCGAAACCCACGTGCCCGTGAAAACGCGATCTTCTTCGAGCTCGTGCGAACAGTCATGCACTGACTGAATTTCGCAACACGTTCTACAGAGGGGAAAAAGTAATCTGTCGTGCATTCTTACAGGAAGTACCGGGTGATACAAATTTCGCGGTGGCAATATTTTACATAGAACTAGTCCTTCAACACCGTGCAGAGTCACCTTATTAATGTCGGTTATCGCAGAACACTCTTCGCCGACGTAAACTGTCGGATGACCTATAGGATAACGCCCTGTTTTACAAATGTAGGGATACAATGAACAAACATCTGTGTAATGTATTTGTTCATTGTTTTGTACAGTGTAATAGGTAGCTGTGTTTCCAGTTCGGCCACCGAAGAATGCATCTCGTGGATTAAGACTTTTTTAAAGAATCAAAGGATGATTCTCAAATATTCTGAAATCAGGGTTGACGATTTTTTCGCGAAGAAAATCGCACTCCCATTTCTCATGTATTACGTAACCGTAAGAGCGGATTTTACTCGTTAGAGCAATTGTATTTTCCTAACGTTCAGTAAAACTAATACCGTCTGACCGTTTTTGTTCACGTAACTCTGTAAAACATCGTGGACATCCATGATAGTAACATCCATGAAATTGAAATACCTGACCTTTATTATCACTGTCGCTATTCGGAGAAAGAAATCCATCTACTCGCGGTCCTTCGGGTAAACGAAATTCACGTGTGCGTCCAGCGTGTACGATTTGACGTTTGAATTGATGTTCGCATAGTAGGAGCCACTCTATTGCTATTTTCGACTGTTTATCTGTTCGTCTGTAACCGTTTCGGTGTGGAAGTAAACCGATGGTTTCAGACTTTAAAAAATTTTTTCTAAATATACGCGAACACGCCGACGCCAACGTCACACACTCCGTAAAAGGACATACATTGCCGGAAGCTTTAAAAATTTTACGAAAAGCAATGCATGCTCTTCTTAAAATTTCTACGTCCATCCGACAATATTCGACAATGTCTCGCTGTAAATCAAATTGTTCACCGCGAGCCGATGCATCTGTATACCACGCATAAAAGTTTATCCGCTCTTCACGAGACATAGCATCGGGAGCATAAAATTTTGCATCGGGTAAATTACCAATATAATTTTCGTTATTTAAGGTATTAAAAAAATGTGGAAAATATCCTTTTTTAATCGAATCCGGTAAACCAAATGCTTTCGGCAAAGCACTTAGACGCATATAAAAATAGTTTAAACTATCGATAAAATACGTTTTTCCAATTTGAATCTTAATAATATGTTTTCCGTTTAAAATTACATCGAATACTTGTTTTCTTTTCTCATTTGTCGGATTTCTATTTTTTTCGATTAGTGCTCTTAATATGAACTGTGCATCGAAACCTTTAGAATTATGCGCGATACAAACGATTTTCGAAAAATTTGTCTTGCTACGAATTACTAAATCGAGCAATTGGTTAACAGGATCCTGCTTAAAAATGAATTCTCTGATTCCACAAAAATTACAGAATACATCCACGCTGTCAATGTCGATACACGCATCGCATACTTGTTGCACAAGACAGAGACATACCGTGTGTTTTTTTATTTCAAAGGCACCCCGATACGCCTCGTCTTGACGCGTTTCGAAGTCATAAAAAACAAATAAAGTGGACGGATGGTTCGACAGAGCAGACGATGCTTCTGCATTTAAATTCATTATGTCTGATGAACCGATATTTCCTTGGTTATTTATTGTGATACTACGCATGTAACAATATTCATTTATCGAGTGTCTACATTTACACCGTTTGCAATAATTTACACCGCACGCATGATTTCCTCGCAAATTGTTCACGAATGTGTTACAAATTTTACAGATGTTAATTACAGAGCAAATACTTTTAACACCACGTTTTGTCTTTGTGTACGATCCTGATTTTTTATGGTTTTCTAAACATTTTTCTCCAAAGAAGTAGCGGTTACAAGAGGAGCAGTGTATTATGGTACAGCTCTTGGAACAAGCAGGTTGACAGTAACATCTGTCGCATGTATTTGAACAACGATGCATGTTTGGGCGTAAAAACTTTTTGTTGCAAAATTGGCAATAATAATTTCTTTTACCACAGATACCCATCATATTTACTATGACTGAAAAGTGCCGAGCACGCGAATGGTATAATAAATTAATCAGTTGGTCGGACTTTTTAATGACACTACGACCATCGAAAAGGGGTTCCCTACCGTTACCTATATTATTATCATCGTAAATTACTACAGCTATTCCTTTAGTAGAATAATAATTTTGAAACTGGATAAACTGCGGGGTCCAACAGCCCGTTTCTGGAATAGCAATGTTAACCCGAGAGATTAGTTCTCGCGCACATTGCAATTGATAACGGGTTTTCGTAATGCGTTTCCAAGTGCAATTAAAATCTGCATTTGGAATCGAATTTTTTTTCAGGAAATATTCGCCCACGACAAGCGCTCGTGGAAGGCACAAGTTGTCATCATTAGATATCGTTACAGTCGACCTGCTCTTTAAAACACTCTCGTCGATCAAATTCCTGTTGTAACCACTACCGTTTGGAATTCGTACGTGATGCACATTTATCTCAAATGTGTCGTCAAGTACGAAATTTCTCGCACTTTGCACTAACGAACTTATGAGGTTCCACAAGTCCTCTTGTTTTAAACTATTAAAGGGTCGAAAGGAAATACCCGCCGGTTTTACAAAACTCGTAGAGTCAAATGTTATTCCTATTAAATCGGCATTATTATCATTATTTCCCGACGCTGTTTTAAAAATTATCAGAAATTATTATATTAAATAACTCCTCTATCGTATTGTCTAAAAACGTCAAAGGATTAATGTTCATCGAAGGTTCCGTGAGTTTAAAAATAATTTTACGTCCTACAACACCGAAACGATTATAATTTCGCAACGAACGATCGACAATTGTTAAATAAGTTGTATTGGAAACATTACCATCTGCAGAAATTCCGCCGCCACCATGTTGTGAGACGCTGTCAATACTATCTTCAAGGTAGACAGTGGAGGAATCATCTTGAGATTCGTCAAATTCTTCGTCACTAATTTCGACTTCGATGACGTCATCATCTTCGCTCTCGTTAATTTCAATAGTGTTGTGACTGTAGTGCATAATGTCATCGTCGCCGTAATCACTGTATTCACTGGTTAGTCGTAAGTCATTCTCGAAACAATCTTGCTGCGAGTGTTGCACGTTTGCACATGCTCCGGGCTCATCATCATTGAATGAGATTAATATTTCGCTTCTGTCCAGCGTACGCAGAATTTCTTCGTCCCTAACTGGAATAAAAAATTATATAACTTTTGACATTTCAAAACAAGTACATATATTTTTTGTTCATTATTATCAAAAAACAAAACATACGAATGACAGAGAACGATTGCGACGCGTGTAATTATTCTTTGGAGAATTTCATCTCCAAAAAACTTGTCGGAGGAAAAATTGCTTCTCTGTGTTTTTCGTATAGATCGCTTAACCAATCGCGAACTTTTTTCATACGCTGACGGTATTCATTACCGTGAATTTCACTTATTTCCGCATCTACACAAATGCAACCGCAAATTAAATTTAAAAATAAAAGCGAAATTTACTCAAATTAAGTAATCGATTAATTAATGTGCTTTAACTTACATTCATCCAGTGCAGACATGTACGCAAACGTACGGTGCTCGGGATCTGTCCTCGGAATATCAGCCAGTACTGGCTGGCGGAGGATGCCATCGTTTCCGCGAATATTACCTGCGGTAAGATCTTCTTCGCGAATAGGACGCAAATTGTCTACAATAACGGTGTCATTCTCCGATTCAAGATCACCGGTTCCAATGGACATCTCTTCTCGAAATATAGCGTTGTATATTTCTAAACAAAAAAAAAATAACAAACTTGAACCAACGAGTTAAAAATTTATCCGACTAACAGGTTACAAATAGATTTACCTCGCACTTCTTCGCAGTGATCCAGAATGTCGGTGTAGTTCGGGTCGTGTCTCAATCCACGCGATTTTAAACATCCCCCGTCATCATCGATGCTGTGTCACTTGGTTTTATGATTGTCTTAAACAGAGCACGAAATTGACGCGGATCGTCCACTATTATGTACCTCAAAAACTGTCGAAAATCGTGACATAGTCTTTCGTACGATTTTCGAGCCGCGGATGCTAAAAATCGCGGACCAAACACTTCACTGATGTACGGATGTGCAGTATTAATGAAAGCAATGCAATTGCACAAGACACTTCTTAAATCGCTAGCCATGTTTTCGACGAAAGGAAATCACTACGATGTTACCACAACGAGAGCAAAACTAAATCTGACAAGCTCGGAGATGACAAAATCTTAAGCTTTGTTAAATTCGTATCAGTTTAGTTTACCATAAAGTAGATAACAGTCTGGTTTAATATAAAGTATTTACAAATAGACCATTTTAGAAATATTCTGTTTTTTTCTACTGTAAACAAAAGAAGCTATTCGTGGATTATTTTATCCTTGTGAACTTGAGTAACGCAAACATTCAAAATAAAAATTTACTTTTCACTCTGAATGGATTTATTGTTGATTGTTCAAAATTTAATATAAAGTGCATTACTTTTTTATAAGAACGTAAATAATACGGGATGAAAGGTTCTCACGGGACCTAGTATGTGATAAATTTTCAAACAGCCCTATACTTTTCTTATACCATGTACAATGGACATATTCATACATATCTTTCAATAGGTATGTTATATCACATAATTTATGATAAACTTTCAAACAGGAGAGGTAATATTTTTTCAGACAATATAAATAATTGCCCTATGAATACTGTTCTTTCAATTTGTTATCTCACACTTACAACGTTTATTTCAAATAAATAAAACCCCACCAACGATTTTCGTTGAAATTGTTTTTTTCTTAAAAATTTATTACATAAATTCTCAAAATGAAATTCGAACAACGTTAGAAGAATGTGTCCATTCTCACGTGATATGACGTAATTAAAACCCTTTTATGTGTTAACGGTAAATTATTTTATCGGTGTTATTTGCAATAAACTTTTAGATAACATTTATGATTTACTTCCCACCCCCCTCTTCCCTCTCTTCATTACTTTGATTCAATCTAGACGCATAGAGAGTCATTTCTGATCAGACATTTTTCATTCGTACTGCTACAGTAGTGCCGCAAAGACCTGAGAGAAATAGAGAGACAAAAAAAGTGCAATTCGTTCAGTGAAATAAGTGGGAAAAAATAAAAATGGAAAACTTCGTCGATATTCCGGAAGAGCTTCTTCAAGACTCTCAGATAATTACGGATGATTTTTTAAACGAACAAGTTGCGAGATTTATCGACAATTCAGTGTGCGGTGATAAGAAAAAATCTTTATCGAAAAGAGTTCGAATGGCTCCTGCATCGTCGGCTGCCATGTCCAAATTTCCTCAAACCACGGCATTACTCTTTGGTGCTATGTATCCACTAAATAAGTCCGCTGGCAAAGCGATATACGTGGGGCTGGCGGCAAACCATAAAGGAAACTTCGTTCCAATAGTGAAATTGTTAAACAGTCAGAATTCTAACAATGGTTTTGTAATTGACCCTAGCAGCTGGACAAAATTTGCAGATAACGCTGAAAGTATTGGAGATTATTTTTTCAAAAGTGCGTTTTCAAAATCAACGTTAAGAGGCGAAAAGAAAGATTTCGGTGAGCTCAAAGTTACGTTTACCACCTGCTATAATAAAAAAGCAGTTATCTTTGATAAGATTGTCCAGGATGATGATGCCAAAGAAGAGATAGAACTGAAGAAATATAAATCTGATTTGACAGCCGAAACATCTGCCACTGTACCGCAAAATAAGGATGACGAAGTGACACTTGGAAAACAACATTTCACACCATCGATAGTCATGCAACGATCAACGTTTGATATTTTAAAAATTGTTATTCCCTGTGTCAATGAACATTTATTTCGTTTGAGTGACATTTGTGACGATGTAAATAAGTGTAAAAATGTTGTGGTCGACGAAATTCGTCAATATTTGTTCACGATGAAGTTCCAAAGTCTTCCGTCTGATTTACGAATTCGAAACATTATATATGAAATTAGAGACAATTTAAGTGGAAATATCAAAACTAGACTCTCCGAATCATTTTCTATCTACTTGAATATTGTTATAAATGAATTAATTGCTTTTTATATGGATATTTTGATATGTCAAACAAAACGAAATTTTACTTAAAAAAAGAAAACATGTAATTTTCTAATAATTTACAATACATTATTTTGTAGAATTTATATTTTAACCTGTCTGATTTATTTTATTCCTTAATCCTTTCCCGATTTATCGAGAATTTTAAAAAATATCTATATTTAATTTCATCGCAGAAGTTTTCGAGATACAAGTGATTTCGATTAGATGTTTGAATGTTTACGACGCTCTCGAGTTAGTCCAAACAAATTTCTAACGTGCTTGCCTTTGATAGAAAATGAGTTAACTTTTATATTTTTACGAATTCAAAAATGCTTTATTTTGCACGTAATCAAAATAAATGTTGGTCAATAACGAAGACAATAATCATATTACATTTTTTTTTAATTACCAGGTATTAAATTAAAAGTAAGCGTTTTTTCCGATACGCTGTAAATCAGCTTGCGTAGCCGCGGTCTACGATGATCAGCTTGCGAAGCCGCGGTGATAAGATCGCTAGTCGCAGGCTCCTTGTTAGCTTACGAAGTCGCGAAAAAAGCTCGCGAAGCCGCGGACCGCGCCGCCGCCGCCGCCGCCAAGAAAAAAAAGGTCGGTTTTTTACATAACTTAAGTTTATAAGACTTCGGCTCTTATTTGCACGATCAGTCGATGTTGACAACATATGGTGAATGGTTGAGATTCGAGAATTGTCGAATAAAAAAAATTTTAATTCTATCATGGATACGCGTTGGAAGCATCCGTGGACGTGTCTAGTTTGTGGACCAACGGGCTGTGGTAAAACGGTTTTTGTAAAAAGATTTTTAAAAAATTTGACATCTTTAGCGGATGTCTCTTTCGATCGTGTCATTTTTTATTACGCCGAATGGCAAGATGAATATCGAAGTAAAATGTCTGTAGACGGAACATCGCCAGCTTCACAACGTGGAATCGAGTTTCGCGAAGGTTTGCCGAATCCCGAAGATTACTCAAAAGATAACGACTGTAAAAAATTGATTATAATCGACGATCTTATGCGAGAATCGTCTAACAACACAATAATGGACCTCTTTACGAAAGGAAGCCATCACAAAAATATTAGTGTAATTTTCATAACACAGAATATTTTTCATCAGGGTCGGAGACAGAGAGATATTTCTTTAAATACTAACTATATCGTTTTGTTTAAAAATCCTCGAGACCGCGCGCAATTTCAGCATCTCGCACGACAGGTATATCCTGAAAATTCAAAATTTCTGCAGGAAGCATATCGAGATGCAACTTCTCATCCACACGGTTATCTTCTTTTGGACCTCAAGCAATCGACACCGGATGATTTCAGATTTCGTACTTGTATATTTCCTGATGATAAACCGCAAATTGCGTACGTACCGAAACGTAGGTAAACATATCTAATCATTATCATTATCATATATGGCTTTCAGTACGTTATAAACCACGAAGATGAACGTATCGAGACGCATGCGTAAACACAATAAATTGGCGAAACCTTGGAAAGCATTCAAGTAAAAAAGTTTTTGAAGAAAGTGCAAGTACTCGTGCTGCGAAAACGTCGTGTTTCCCTTTCGGAAAAAAGTATCTCGCGTTGTTACATGCACTTTGTCATGCTGACAAAAGACAGAGAGCGGCTTTATTAAAGACGGCTGATCGAAAACTTATAAAACATATCTGCGAATGTGCACTTAATGTATTGTATGGCGTCGTTTCATTAAAACCGCGTGAGAAAACATTACTTGGAAAATATAAAAATATACTACGTAATCTCGCATTGTCGACAAGAAGTAGGGCTATCAGAAAAACACGCGATCGCACCCGTAGCAATATTACCACTTGGAAACGGAAAAAAACTCTCCTTTTGCAGAAAGGTGGAAATTTGTTACCAATTTTATTGGCTCCAATAGTCGGTGCTGTTTTCTCCAAATTATTCAGTTCTGGTCAGGAATAAGGTCTGGTATGGAGCACGCAAAGAAAATGATCCTTATTCCTGAAAATGAAGTACCTACAAATGGTGAAAAGAAAACTGTGCAAACACCCGGAACGGTGCTTTCAAGATTGGACGAGGAACTGTCAAATATTCTCCACGATGAAAATAACGGATCTTTCAACGATCGTAATTGTACAATAAAAATCAAAGACAGAGAAGCTGCTAGGATTTTCGATGAAGGTAGAAAACTCGCAAGATATATACAAACGCTTCAACGTTACTTACATTTTTTTTCCAAAAATCTGTACGATGAAAAAGAAATAAACGATAAAACTACGAATAATAATACTAGTAACAACGAAGATGCTGCAAGTATGAAACGAGAGGAACAATATCAACGAGATGATACTCGGCGTGAGAACGACTCACCGAAAGTGGAATCAAACAAAAATCGTAAAGAGATCCCACCTGCTATTTCTATCCCTGAAATAGTTAAAAGTGTTCCAGTTTCGTACAGATTGAAAGCCTTAAAATTGATGAATCATCTGCAACGCTCGAAACGTATATCCTGGGATAACGAAGGTGTCGTTAATATCGACGGTTATGATATTATAGGATCCGATATCGTCGAACTCGTCAACGATGCAACACGCTCGCGAAAATCTGTAAATCCAGTTGGTCGCGAAGACTTTATTCGTGCACTTCGGGCAGATCGTATTCCTACACGTTCCATCGGTAATAAAAACTTTTGGAAACTTACTTCTACCCCGCGATTTGGTAAAAAATCTCGAGAGATTATAAACGCAGCGAGATTTGGAAAGAAAAATTTGACCGAAAATATTGACAACAACGACGTTGACGACGACGACGACGAAAAACCAGAAGAAGCTAACAAGAGCCAGATGGAATGGCTGGGTCTCGAAATGTAATCGTAGATAAGATCGAAAGTGTTTATTACGACCCTTCACATCCTGTTAGCTACTCGGGAGCTCGAAATGTGAAGCAATTTTTTATGAAGCATGGCGTGTCACCGGATGATGTTCAAGAGTGGCTAAACGCACAAGACGCGTATACTCTGCATAGACCCATACGACGAAATTTTCAACGTTTAAGATATAACGTCACAAATGTCGATGACCTCTGGGAAGCAGACCTTGTTGATCTGAGATCGTTGAAAACGTACAACGATAACAAATGTTACATTCTTGTTGTCATAGACGTGTTAAGCAAATACGTATGGGTCGAATCGTTACGCGATAAAAGTTCACACGAGGTTCTCGCAGGTTTTAAGAGAATTCTGGAACGAAACAATAAGCGAATCCCTGTCACTCTTCAAACAGATCGTGGTAAAGAATTTGTTGGTAAACAAGTACAGAGTTATCTACGAGAGGGTAACATTCGGTTTCGAGTAACACGCAGCCACCCTGATGTAAAAGCAGCGATTGTAGAACGCTTCAACCGAACGCTTAAAGAGCGTATATGGCGCTATTTTACACGTAACAATACCAGACGATACGTAGACGTTATGCAAAATATTGTCGATGCTTACAATAATTCTTTACATTCGAGTATAAAAATGACCCCTGCTTCAGTTACATTATTCAATGCTCATATTGCCCGGCGAAATATTGAGTCGCGATATCCTGCAAAGTACACACAAACGTATAAGTATCAGGTAGGCGATAACGTTCGAATCAGTAGTGCAAAAAATACCTTTAAGAAAGGATACGAGCGAGGGTGGAGCGAGGAAATTTTTCGAATAAAGAGTGTGTTAAAACGCCAAAACCTCTTTGTGTACGAACTAGAAGACTTGAGTGGAGAAAATATCGAGGGTTACTTTTATCCACAAGAGCTGGGCACAGTCTCAAAAGATAGAACAGAACAAGAATTTAAAATCGATAGTGTCATCCGGACTAGAGGCCGAGGCTCGAAAAAAGAAGTCTTTGTAAGCTGGGTAGGCTATCCTGAACAATTTAATTCGTGGATACCTGCAGCAAATTTAAAAAATCTGTAAAATGCATCAGTCACAAGCAGACGAATTTTTTATAACTTTACCGAGCAACAGCAGTATGAAGTACTTTCCCGACAACACTACGACTAGATTTACAACAGTACTTCCCAAAGAAATTCAATTATCCGGTGCCTGGTTAGTAGGTTTATCGGAAATTCATGTTCCTTACAGTGTTGTTCATATAAAACGAGATAATTGTGCTTTTGAATTTGGAACCATAGATATGTCCACGGATGGAGCGCACATTATTGACAAATCGTCTGTAAATATACCCGAAGGTTTTTACAGAGACGTATATGATTTTGTCGACGCGATTAATGAGAATTTGAAATCGGTGTATGGGTCGGAGTCTGTTCACTTACAATTTAACTATGCAAAATCACGAGGTGGCTTTGTTACCGCCCATTGCGCACAAAAAGATTGCAAAAAAGTTCACTTTTTTATGTTTCATAGTTCTGTAAATAAGATTCTCGGATTTCCTGTTACAAATACATACCATTTACTAAATACTGAGCGCGATAAAGAAATTTTTATAAGGCAACATTGCTATCCAGCTAGTTTGTCCCGAGCCATACCCGATCAGCTATTTGTGTACACAGACATTTGCGAGCCCAACGTGGTCGGTGATTCTCAAGTGTCGTTACTATGTATAGTTAATGTTGGTGGTAAAAATTATAATTACGGTGAAACTATTGTGAAGCATTTTTCACCACCAAATTATGTTCCTCTCCTCGCGAAATATTTTCGAGAGATTACAATCGATATAAGAGATCACGCAGGTGCACCAATACCATTCGAGTACGGGACGTTGACAGTCACTCTACATTTTAAGCGACAGTATTAAAGAACGATAAAAATTCGCATTGAGCAACGAAATGATCGATCATTATATATCGTACTACGAAGTTCAAACTGGTGGTGGGGGGAGTTCGAGGAATTCGCAACGTTTATGTCGGGTCTGTGGATCAACGGGGTCATGGAATAGGTAGTTTTCTGGGAGGATTATTCAGACGTATGCTTCCTTTGCTTAGGAGGGGTGCGACAGCAGTTGGAAAAGAAGCCTTGCGTACAGGAATAAATGTACTCGAAGATGTTGGTGAACACAACGTAACTTTGAAAGAATCATTGAGAAATCGAGCAAAGGAGTCTGGTAGAATGCTTGCAAATAAAGCCAAAGATAAGTTTTCCAAAGTGATGTCTGGTTCGGGTTATAACGGTGTGCTCCATAATCAGCCTGCTCAGTATTCGATTGGTAATACGTCAACGCGTGTCGCGAAACGTCGTCGTCGTAAGAATAATAAGTTACGAAAGACAAAAACTGGTCGTATTTCGAAACGAAAGGTGCAGAAAGGTAAAAAGACGAAGACGACAAGGAAGAAAAAGAAGACATCCAAGAGAAAAAGTAGTGTAAAGCAGACGTCTAGAAAACGAAAACGTAATAACTTAACGAGGGATATATTTGGGGATAATTAAAAAACTAATAATGTCTTTCCTTCATTCACACTCGTGCGAGTGCATGAAATCGGAGCTCGACATCTTCACGATTCCACCGACCCAGACAACCATCGAGAGCTCGCACTGGGTACATTATAAGCCCGTGTCATCGTTGACGGATGACTCACCGATTGAATTTGTCGTGCCAGGTCATGGTGAAGAGTACATTGATCTTGCGCATACAATGATAAGTCTCAAAGTAAGAATTCAACCTAGTCACGCAGAGGATAATACTAAAGTTGCACCGGTGAATAATTTCTTACATTCAATGTTCAATCAAGTCGATGTTTTCTTTAATCAAAAGTTAGTATCACCACCCAGTAATACCTATGCGTATCGGTCGTATATAGAGACATTGCTAAACTACGGACCCGCTGCAAAATCGTCCCACTTGACATCGACACTATGGTACAAGGACACGGGAAATCATATGGATGGATTACCGACACGAAATGATAATGTCGGACTCGTTAAGCGTAAAAAATATACGGAAAATTCACAGATAGTGGATCTTATTGGTCATTTGCACTGCGACGTATTCAATCAAGACAAATTTATGTTAAACGGTGTCGAAATACGATTACGCCTTGTTCGTTCTAAAGATGCTTTCTCGCTCATGGATGAATCCGTCGATGGAAAATTTTCAGTCAACATTAGCGATATTACGTTACTCGTAAGAAGAGCCAAAATAAATCCTGGAATTCTTCTCGCACATGCAAAAACTCTTGCAAATACGACGGCAAAGTATCCACTCACCAGAGTCGAGGTGAAGTCATTTGTATTGCATAACGGGATACTCGGCGATACACTCGACAACGTCATACTAGGTCAATTGCCGAAAAGAGTAGTTATCGGTTTCGTTGATAATAAAGCTTTCAATGGCGATCGTCGCCTTAATCCTTTCAATTTTCAAAATTACGGTATCAACTTTTTATCACTATACGTCGACGGCACACAAATTCCGAGTAAGCCTCTGCAGCCAAACTTTAAAGAAACATCTAAACTTTTCGTAGAAGCATATCACACTTTATTTTCAGGCACTGGCATTCATTTTATGAATGAAGGAAATGAAATATCGAGAGAAGAATTCGCCAACGGCTATTGTCTGTTTGTTTTTGATTTAACTTCGGATCTTTCCGCAAGTTGCGTTACTCATTGGAACCTCGTAAAGAGTGATTGTCTGCGAATAGAAGTACGATTCGACGCTGCTCTTGAAAATACAGTAAATTGTATAGTTTACGCTGAATATGACAACGTTTTGGAAATCGACTCTTCCCGTCAAATTATTACAGATTACAATGCTTAAAGTTGTAACAAGAGAGGGGTACTTATGATTTAGTCCCAAAATTCTATCTTGCTACGAACTTTGATGTCAGTTGTTCGTTTCATGTCGCACCACAAACATCGACTATGCGTTTTGTAATAGACATTCAAGGTTTCTTGAATAAAAAGCATGCTTTTACACCAAAAGAAATTGCGATTGTTTGTATCGAGAAAAATTATATCGGTCATTGGATTCTCAGATCTACTGATAATTTTGTAAAACTACCTGTAAATTTACGCAAGACAAACTCGTATCTCTCGCTATATCATCACGGTATCGAGTGGTTTGATGGTGATACCGATGCGACTAAAATATATCAAATACTGCAAGAGATTACTCGCGAGTCGTCCTCTGTTTATGTACGAGGACATCAAAAGAAACAATTTTTGGAGAAAATCATTACTCGACCTATTGAAAATTTAGAAGACGATGTCAATGCACCGAGATTTACGCAACTCAACACAGACGAAGCTTTTTGCATATATCACGGAATCAAGAAACCTGGTAAATACGCATGCGCATTGAATAACTCGTTAAAACTACGAAAGTGGATAGTGTCACATATAAACGAGGACCAGGAAACATTTTCGCCAAGACCATGTGTACCGTCTTTGTCTACGAATATCAGTTACAAACCCACTAGCGACATTTGTAGTACGTCGAAAGAAAAAACTATCCATGAACTCGAAAGATCTGATACAAGCCCTGCAACTTATTCCGGGGAGGACAAGAGGTGTATTTCCGGCGGATCTGATTCCCCGGGTGTGGACGAAACCGGCATCTATAATAGCGAATACGGACGATCATACAAAACCTGGTACTCACTGGGTCGCTTTTTACGTCAATGAATTTGGCAACGGAATTTTCTTTGACAGTTATGGATCGCAGCCATTCATCTCACATCACATTGATCGCCTCCGAAGAAACTGTAAAACGATCCGATGGAGTGATAAGTGTCTTCAAAGTTTTACTTCTTCTGTGTGTGGTCAATACTGTGTTATGTTTTTGCATACTATGGCTAATGGTTATACTTTACATGATTTTTATAAGAACTTCTCCAATAATGCTAGACAAAACGACTATATTGTAAATAAATGGTACAATCAGTTTTCGCAAAAATTATATTGTCGGAAAAAACAACAGAACGGTGTATGCGTTAATCGTAATCTTAATCACGGTGGGCAATATAGTGCAAAATGTAATCAAATTTGTACATTTAAAACTTTTTATTTTTAAAATAAAATTTTAATTGATTAAATGTGAGTTTTTATTTCATTCCTTTCAAGATGTCGACACATTTCTTTGACATATTATTCACTAGAGTTGCTGGTTTCGAATAGCTAAGAAATATTTTTATTTCAGACAGAGACAATGCCACATTGTTTCGACGATTCGGTAAGTGTAAATAATGTATACGGATAATCACATGTGTCATAAGTGGGAACGCGAGAAATGCGCAGGTGGGTGAGATAAGGAAATTTTCAAGGGTCCCTAAAAATAAGAGAGCTTCAAGTCTGGACCTGTTTATGAATACTATATTATGTAAGGCTGAGAAAATGGAACAGCGTACGGGAGAGAGAGAGAGAGAGCGAATGTATACAGACAATCACATGCGTCATAAGTGGGAACGCGGGAAATGCGCAGGTGGGTGAGATAAGGAAATTTTCAAGGGTCCCTAAAAATAAGAGAGCTTCAAGTCTGGACCTGTTTATGAATACGATATTATGTAAGCCTGAGAAAATGAAACAGCGTACGGGAGAGAAAGAGTGAGAGAAAGAGAGAGAGAGAGAGAGAGAGAGAGAGAGAATGAAAGAAAACTTGTGTGACTCGGTGCATATACTGTTTGTGGGTGTGTGTGTGTGTGTGTGTGAGTGCGTGCACACGTGTAAGGTAGATGCAGTCACCCTTGGAGGTGGTAATAAAAATAATAATAAACAGTGACCTGTCTCACAGACTGTATGGGTCAATTATCCGCCTCTGAGGGGGGTGGTGTGTGGAAGGGGGGTGGTGGTAGTCATGACCTACCTCAACGTCGAAACGGGGTCAATGACCTATCAGGGGGGTAACAACAATAACACACCATGACCTACCCCAAGGCCGTCAGAACGAGATCAAAAAAGTTTACGGGTGGAGGTCAATGACCTCTCATGGGGAAGGGGTTAACAAAAACAATAACAAACCTTGACCTACCTCAAGGCCACCAGACGAAAACAAAAAAGTCTATGGGCGGGGTCAATGACCTCTCAGGGACTGGCGCCATGGGGGGAGGAGAGGGGGAAGTCTCCGGCGGCCTATAAGGTAACCTACTCTACTCATGATTATAAAATGTATGTTACTACAAGCAAGTTAAATAAGGCGGACGGGATTGCTGTTTATGTTAAAAATAATGTGCAACATAAAATTTCATTTGAGAGGATTGAAGTAACCGAAATGTTGAATGTCGAATTAAAATTCAATTCTGATAGAAAAGTAACTATTTGCGCAATATATCGATCGCATGATTTTGAGAAAAAATTGTTTATACGTGGCATGTATGCATATTTACAAAAGTGTAAAATTAAAGATAACATAATTATTGGTGATTTTAATATAAATATTAATAAAAATGATGTTGATAGCGTTAATTTTGTCAACAACTTTTTTGAATATGGATATAGGCCGTACTTCAATAATACAACTAGAACAGGTGTGAACGGTGAAGAGTCTTGCATTGACAATGCTTACATTAAATCTGATTATTTTATACAATCATTTAGGCTTAATTATAGTATAACTGACCATTATCCACTATTTCTTGATATTCAAGAAAGTTATGTGGATAATCGAGTATTAAATGGTGGTTATCAGTATACTGATAGTAGAAAGATAATTACCATTTGTAATAAGACTGATTGGGATATAATTTACACAAAAACTGATGTTAATGTAGCACTGAATTTATTAATTAGTAATATACAGAATGTAATAAATAGAGCTAGCTGCGCAATAAAAAGAAAAAATTGTCCAAAAAAATCATGGATAACTGCTGCCTTGGTCAAATCTATTAAACGAAAAGAATTGTTATATAAAAAATGGAAGCGAAATCGTCATAGTACTATATAGAAAAATAATTATCAAACTTGTAATAACACGTTACGCAGGTTATTGAAAACTGCAAAAGAAATGCATGAGAAGCATAAAATACAAAATATTAAAAATAATCAGAAGAAACTATGGTCTTATGTAAACAATAAGTTAGGTCGAGGTAAATGTGCTAAAAAGTTAACAGTTGATTCTGTATTAAATATTGAAAAAAATACTACAATAACCGACGATAAAGATATTGCAAATTATTTCAATAATTACTTTTCTACTGTTAGTAAAAAACTATCACATGACATTCTTAAAAAAAGAAAGCATAAAACCCCAATTACCTATAATACTAAAAAATTTTTTAACAATAACACTATTTTTTTGTTTCCGACAACTGAATTAGAAATACGTAATACAATTATGCAATTAAAAAATAAAACTGGTGGTGTTGATAATATACATTCTAATATACTTAAAATTATGTTGAATCGTATTGTTAAACCTATTATGTATATTATTAATTTATGTTTTGAATCTGGAGTATGTCCGGATCATTTTAAGATTGCTGAAATTGTACCCTTGTTCAAATCTGGAGATAAACAACTAGTTAACAATTATAGACCAATTTCACTTATATCAAATCTTGCCAAAATATTTGAAAAGTTAGTGTACAATAGAATTTTAAATTTTATTGAGAAATATAAATTGTTGTCCAATTGCCAATATGAGTTCAGAAAAGGTTTGGGTACTAAAGACGCTTTGGCTACAGTCACAGAATTCATCCATGATAAGCTTGATAAAAGTAAACCTCTGGCAGCAGTTTTTCTCGATTTAGCTAAGGCGTTTGATACTGTTACTCATACTATTTTATTAAAAAAAACTTAATCAGTTGGGTATAAGAGGTGTTTTCATCACTTTGATAAGCAGCTATCTATCTAATAGAAAACAATTAGTTAAAATTGGGAACACCAAAAGTGAGTTGCTCACGGTTGAAGCTGGAGTCCCACAAGGTACAAGTTTGGGACCTTTATTATTTATTATTTATATTAATGATTTATTTAACATAAGCCAAAATGATTGTAATATTATATCGTAAGCGGATGATACTGTCATTTTATGCTCTAGTGATACCTGGAATGAAGTGGAAATGGAACTTAATCAACAGCTTAATTTGGTTAAGGACTGGTTACTTAATAATGTGTTGACATTAAATGTTGATAAGACAGTTTGTTTAACTGTCGGAAATTATTATGACAGTGTACCAAAAAAATTTGAGCTTATGGTTGATAATGATATTATCAATCGAGTTAATAAAACTAGATATCTGGGTATTATTTTCGATTGTCATTTAAGATGGGATTACCATACAACATCTATTTTAAATAAAACAAAATATCATGTGTATGTTTTGGCAAAATTAAGTAAACTGCTGAGTTCTACAAGCTTATTATCTGTTATGTATGGCATATATTACAGTGTAGTAACATATGGTATTATTGCGTGGGGTTCGGCTAATAAATCAGTATTATGTTTATTAAATAGTGTACACAACAAAATTATTAAAATTCTGCGAACAAATAATAGAACCTGTATTCAACCCATAAATTTACTTAACAAGTATGTTCTTGAATGCGTTATTTTTCACTACAAAGAATTGAAGTATGTTTTTAACAAAAATTTATCTGTTACTCGTAATAAGGCAATTATACTACCGAAAGTTCAGAAAGAGATTGGAAGGCGTAACCATAAATTTGTTGCCATAAAATACTTTAATAAACTAGAAGAGAAGGATAAATCAGCTTGTACACTTAATTACAATAAATTGTTATGTAGGCGTATAGGTAGTATGAATATTACAAATCTCTAAGTTGATACTTGATTTGAATTTAGATACTATTATGTTTTGAGAACAATCGTTAAGTTTAAGTTTAAGGTCTACATTTAGGTTTAGGTTAAGTTTTGGATTGGGGTTTATTATGGGTTTTTCCTGACTGCGTACAGACTTTATGTCTCTGCAGTATACCGTTTGCTATTGTATTATAATTTTTTATTATTTTATTGTACAGCGGTATTGTTACTATATTATATTGTATTGTAACCTGGAAAATAAATATATTCTATTCTAAAAAAAATATATATTCTATTCTAATTTTGTTTCAAGTGAACTCGTCAATATTGGTAAATTCATTTACGTATTGTTTTTCTTTCTCAGGCGGTAGAAATTGTCATTTAAGAATTTCTAACCTCACTTTTATTCCGTTGACTTAACAGCGATCTCAATAATTTTTAGAGAAATCGAACACACCTCTGGTTGCCGTTTCGGCATTTTATTGTAGATTATTTAGAAAATTGTTTTTTTATATTAACAATGTAACTGTATGAATAAAGTTATTAATTGAATATTATAGTACTTATTAACGACCGTTATTATTATTAATTTTATTCACGGAAGGGGGAAATGCTTCTATACATATGTAGCATTTGTTGTTATTGTTTTTATTAATAATAATTTTTCGTTTGCTTTTATCTATTTTTATTATGTTTGTAGTACTTATCTTAAAATGTCATATGGTCACTTTCTTAGTCAGTTAATCTTTAATTTTACTTATTCAAGTAAAATAGTAACTTACGTAACCATGTATTATGAAAGTATTTTTATAATAACGTTAATAATAATAATAATAAGGGGGCGAGATGGTTACGATGGCTAAGGCGTCCGTCTTGTTTCGTAAGCTGAACGACTCCGAAGGTTCTGGGTTCGAGTCCCCGTGTATACAATTTTCTGCGCGCTGAATTGAACTCGGTACCAACACTGCAATCACCTACCTCATGGTTTGGGGCGTGGTTGCAGTGACATTTCTCGCTGATCTGGTAGAGATTTGAGCAAAAATTCTCACTTTTCGTACAGATTGAGCGACATAAGAAACCAATGTTGTTGTTAAAGTTATTATTGAAATAATAATAATAACAATAATAATAATAATTAAATAATAATAATAATCATTAACAATATGGAGCTCGTCAACGGAAATGTCATCCGCCACCTTAGCGCCGAAGAAGCCTACACATACCTGGGCGTACCTCAAAGGCATGTCCAGGATGTGCAGGCTGCTAAAACCACCATCATTAAGAAATACCGGCGCATTCTCCGTCAGATCTGGTCATCAGAATTGACCGGGTGAAATAAGGTGGCAGTCACGAATATGTTGGCCGTATCACCAGTGCTCTATTCTTTTGGAGCACTGAAGTGGAACGTTGACGAGCTAAGGGGTCTTGACCGAAGCACACGGAAGATGATTTGTATGCAACGTAGTTTGCATCCAAGATCTTCCGTGGAACGACTGTATTGCCCCGAAATATGGGAGGTCGTGGCCTTTTAAGCCTGGAGTGTATGCATGACCGATTGGTCCTCGAGACAGCTTGCGACGTGATTAATCGAACGGAGGATCCCCTAATGATGCTAGTTCATCAGCATAAAATTCAGGGGAAGCGTTTTTGTACAATGCGGCGGAACGAGCGGCGCGAAACCTCGGTTTGGTTTTCAACGTGGGACGTGGTACTGCACAGGAGGCTGAATCAGTCATCAATCTGTGCCCAGTGCGTCTCAGGGCTAACATACGGAAGGAACAACTCCGTATGTTGGAGGGAAGGCATATCGACAAGCCATTGCATGGACAATTCTTTCGAAATGTCCAACAACTTGGCTTGTCGGCAGAGATGACCTTCTCGATCTTAAGATCAGCCGGCTTGCAATCCGAGACCGAGGGTTTTATCTTCGCATGCCAGGATGGGGCCATCAATACCTTAGCGTATCGCCAGAACGTCTTACACCAGGCGGTACAGAGTACGCTTTGTAGATTATGTAGATGTCATGCTGAGACACTAATGCATCTTTTGGCAGCATGTCCAATATATGCAGTTTCAGCATACATCGAACGTCACAATGCGGCTCTTCGAGTGCTGTATTACCATCTTCGCAGCACTTATGGTATTGATGCAACCCCAGTTCTGCCGTACGTCCCCACTGATATTGAATCCGTAGTCGGGAATGAGTCGTGCCGAATATGCTGGAATTACTCATTCCCGACGAGCAGGCAAATATCAGCCAATAAGCCTGACATCGTTCTTGTTGACTTCGATGACAAATCCATCTTCGTCATCGAGTTTTCTGCACCAGCAGAAACAAATATAGTCAGCAAAGGGGACGAAAAAGGATGAAATATCAGGAACTCCTGTTCGAGATTCGCAAGCTATATCGAGGATTCAAAATCAAGCTCGTCGTTCTGATAATTGGAGTGCTGGGAGGAATGTGACCAACTTTCAGCAGAAAAAAGAGAAGATACGGAAAAATGTCGTCAGTTGCAAACTTTAACCGAAGTTAGTGTACACAGTAGTTGCTACAAAAATTATTCGAACAAGAGATTAGCTTCGCTCGCTTCCCGACGAAGTAGCAATGCCGAACCACCACCAGTTCAGCAACATGACGAATTTGCTTTCGAAAAAAAAATGCCTGTTCTGCGGCGAAGAAGCTGAAGAATCGTCATCAAAAACACCTAAAGGAAAACGAACACAAATTTCTTTAATACGAGACGCTTCGTCGAAAGAAGAAATTTTGACAAATCGTGCCGGTCGCACAGACGAAGTTGCTCGTGACATAAATCATCGCGTGAATCTCGTTACTAATCTGGTCGACGCGGGAGCTCGATACCTCCGAAAATTTATAAGCACGTGGTTAAAATACTCAAAGGAACGAACGCAGGAAGACCATGTGACAACGTAGTTGAGGAAGCAATGACTTATATTTTCACCTTTCTTGAAGAGAACTCTAGTGAATGTCAATTTTCTCTGCAATCGTTAATTGATCAAGTGAAAATAAGTCATATTCCCGATATAAAAACCATTAAATCACGGTTACTCGAAAAGTATGGCGATGAAATAACAATAGTAGAAAGGCAAAAACGTGGTACAATGATTTGTTTCAAAAATGTTGGCTATCAATTACTCGCAGACAAATGGTACATCGAGAAACAAATAGATCCATAAGAAGAAGAACTGCGAGGCTGCAGCTATCATTCGTCGTGACACACGCTCGGTACATTTTTAACACGAACACATTGGATGGTAAAGGTACTTTTCATGCTATGGGATACAATGCATCACGCCATCTACAGCTATTGCAAAAGAATTCCGCTTACTACGAGTCGTGAAACCCAAATCTGCTGCAGCAGTCGCTCAACTGGGGGCTGTTTCAGTTCTTAACTACCAAAAACACGCAACAGCGGGATTAGAGACCATTCGTGTCGCTGATGTTGATGAATGGTTCAACATTTCGAGACAGATTTTCCCAACGTTTCCGGATTTTATATGGCAGTATGCAAAATGGTCATGTGCTGACGAAACACCAGGCTGGAATGGATTTATGGAGCAATGCACGAAGAATTTGTCGTATGTGACGTCTAAGATTTTATGTATACCATTCGTTAATGCGCCTCCTTCAGAGTATGATACTATTTATACGTCGCTGCTTCAAGCCATCGAAAGATGCAAAAGCTCAAATCAAAAAACGTGTATCGTTACTTTTGACCAGCCGCTGTACTGGAAGGCCTGCGATATTGTGGCAGCATCAGACCCAGCATCTTCCTTACACAATGTCGTAATAAGACTAGGAGGTTTTCATCTTCTCATGTCCTTCCTTGGCAAAGCTGTTGGATTTATAATGTCGGGTAGCTGTATTGAAGAAGTCTTTCAATTGATTTATGCAGCAAATTACGTTACTAAAATACTTGGAGGGCACGCATACTCACGAGCAATTTGAGCTCACATGTTGATGCACTTGGCTTTAGGGAAAATTATTTATGACACCGTTGATTTCACTGACGCTGATCGTAATATTTTAGACACTTTTACGGATCCCCTTGATCGACTTGTTGTGCTGGAAGCCTCCACTAATGAAGCCATAAAAAACATTTTCTAGAAATTCAAAGAGCAACTGAACGCTATACAGAACAGAGGTCCAACCTCAAGATTGTGGGTACAATATTATGAAATGGTAACGTTAATAAAAAATCTTATCGAAGCTGAACGTGCCGGAAATTGGAATCTCCATTCAGACAAAAAATTCAAAAAATGCTGCTGTATTTCCATGCTGCCGGCCGCTTTCTATACGCAAAGTCTTAGGCCAGTCATTTAAGACTTTTAGTTTGCAAATTAACCAACACGCAATTTTATTTTTTCTATGTGTAGGGG
The DNA here is from genome assembly GCA_030407085.1 of Trichopria drosophilae. NCBI lineage: Eukaryota > Metazoa > Arthropoda > Insecta > Hymenoptera > Diapriidae > Trichopria > Trichopria drosophilae. The sequence goes on along the minus strand of CM059583.1, from coordinate 127,945,464 downwards.
GGTCTAGAAAAGCTTATTTCCAAGTTGTTGCAGTCAGGGGGGTGGAGCTTTTTTTTTGGGGGGGGGGGGCAAAAATTGTTTTTTCGCTGTAACTTTGCGAATTTTTGACCAAATTGAACGTATGATCGCGCATTTTGTAGCTTTTTTCAAGCCCTACAATTTTCTATATTACGACCATCAACCTAAACCAAATATTTTTCGAGTTATAGCCGTTTTAAGAGATCGAAAAATCAAATTTTTTCGTTTTTTTTTTTATCTCGGTTCGGTTAACAGATAGTACTTTTCCATCTAGTATGAAAGTTGTAGAGCTTGAAAAGATGAAGAAAATGAGCCGTGATCCGATCTGATTGGTCAAAAATAGACCATAGAAAGCAGGCTTCCCGTCCGTCGACTCGGTCGCTGGGCGCATACAATGGCCGCCGTGCAGGAGATGCGCACCGGCCGAGCTCGGCGCGTTTTTCGCTTCTGTCTCTTTTCCGACACATGCAATCGGAAAATGACTTATATGAAACTTGTAGAACATGAATATATCGACCATTAGCTGCATATTGTATCGAGATTAATTGAAAATTGCGTAGAGTAGAGAGCCTGAAAGTGTATGATCGGCCAAAATAGTCATTTTAATTTAAGAAATCGTTTATTCACATTACATATAATATTAATACTATTAAAACACAATATTATAATTATTGTGGATATATCTGTAAAGTACATAAAGTATAATTAATGCCAATAGTAAATTTTTAAATATGTAATATCCCACGAAATACATAAACGTTTTACATGAAATAATTAAAAATTAGTAATGTACAACATTAAAATTAATCTTGACATTTATTATTGAAATTAAGAAATATACATAAATATTTATCGTTGCAAACATGAAATACGAAATGCAAAATTGTATGTATGTATGTATGTATATTTATATATAACAAGTGCTTTTTTTGTGAACAAACATTTCCAACAGATCAAACAAAGCTTCGTCAAAATAAACGATGTAAAATTATATCGTTACGCTATAGTGAGACGGCAGAAAATATTCAGAAAATTCTACGAGATCGCAACGATGACATTTCGCGTACAATTTTACAGCGCATAAAGTCCGTTCCCGAATTCGCAACATCAGGAGCTCGATATCATGCTGAATGTAGTCGTCGGTATGTTTATCATCAACCGGTTATGGGATCTCAGAAAGGGCGACCTACTGGAAACAGAGTCAACGACAGCATGAATTACATTTTCGATTACTTGTCGAACAATTGCAATGAGTGTCAATTTTTGTTGTCTGATTTGATGGCTGAAATAAAAGGTACTTTTTGTCCAGATGCAAGAACAGTGCGAACTCATTTGCAAAAAAAATACGGCGATGATATTCTTTTGATCCCTTCGGAACGCGACCGTCGTATGCTTTAAAAATACGGGATACAAAATAATTTCCGACGCATGGTACACGCAAAGAAGTGAGAACATTGCCGAAGAAAGATTACGAGTAGTTCGCGAAGCTGCTGCGATTGTTTGGGAAGATATTAGATCGATAGTATATGACACGAGGACTTACCCACCCGCCGATGAATTCCTCAACAATGCAGAATCGGAACTACCGGAGTCATTGAAAGTTTTTTTGTCGGATGTACCGAAAAAAGGGAAACGTTATAACTCCAGTAGTAAGTTGCAAGCTATAAACACGAAGGTTACGTCTATAGCGCATGCAATTGTATCGGCTGTGCGCCCTCGTTCATTCCATTCATCAGTCAAGATTGGCGTAGTGGTGTTTCTCTATAAAAAGTTCGGGTAAAAAACATTGATCGAAATTTTATCTAACGTTGGTTTTTCGGCAACATATGCAGAAGTTGTGGCGTATGAAAACTCGTGTATTCAAGCTGGCGACAAAACAGTAACGGAAGGTGCGTTTTCGCAATTTGTTTTTGATAACGTCGACTTCAATATAAAAACCATCGATGGACATGGGGCATTTCACTCCATGGGTGGCATACACTGCGTAACGCCGAAGACCTGCGTTGCCAAAGACGTATCAGTACAACGAATTGTTGAAAAGAAAAGCGCTGCCAAAGTCGCTGAAATGGGAATGGTTCCAGTGCTATCCTATAAAAATCATGCGTCAGCGGGGTTGCAATCCATCCAAGTGATTGACATCAACGATGTTAATCCAGTTTCGCGCGTTATAGTACCAACAACGCCTGACCTGCTGTGACTGTACGGAAAGTGGTGTGTTTTTACTGGAATCCCTGGATGGAATGGTTTCATGGAGGAATCGACAGCGCATTTACCGTTTCAGGTATCACGTATTCTGTGTCTGCCATTCATAAATGGTCCGCCGTCAGACTACGATACCATTCTTACGTCTCTTTCGAAATCAGTAGAGATATGTAACAAAAGTGGCCAACAAACATGCTTTGTTACATATGACCAGCCACTGTGCTGGAAGGCACGTGATATCGTAGCTGCTGCCGACCCATCGTTTGGTTTTGGGAATGTCCACGTTCGACTCGGTGGATTCCATTTACTAATTTCCTTCATGGGATCTATCGGTTATATAATGCAGGGCAGTGGGCTTGAACAGCTGTTTTGTAAGATATACGCCGAAAACAGTGTACAGAAAATTATTAATGGACATGCGTATTCGAGAGCTGTTAGCGCACATCTTTTATTGCAGCTGACATTAAAAAAAATTGTCATGGAAACCATAGACTTCACCGATAAAGAACGCAATGAGCTGGACATTTTTTTCGGACATTTTGAATCGATCCATTGTCATCAAGGCACATGAAAACAGCGTAGTACAAACAGTCGAAGAAAAATTTCGTCTGGCACTGCAATCGCTGGAAGACAGGGGGCCTACAGCCAAATTGTTGATTCAGTATCATCGGATGGTTACTTTATTGAAACACTTCATTGAAGCAGAGAGAACGGGCAACTGGTCACTGCACCTGCAAACGATACAGTTGATGCTCCCTTTCTTTTACGCTGGTGTACATAACTTATACGCAAAATCTGCGCATTTATATGTCCAGGATACGCTGACGTTGCGCGAAAAAATGCCTGCAGAAGAGTCCGACAAATTCACCTCGGGAATGTTCACGATTCGACGAAGTAACAAGTACTGGTCTGGAATTATGACGGATCAAACAATAGAGCAAGTACTCACGAGGGAGGACCTTTCAAGTAGTTGGAGGGCTGACGCAACGCCATATTACTGACAGTACTTCAGCTTCGAGGATATTAGGAATGATTAGTTTACAAAATATTTGCGAATCGATTGAACGTTTTACGGGAGTGTATTACGCAACCAGTGAGCAACACATTGACATGCGACCAACGCGTATCAGACGGGACAATGAAGATGTTGAAAAACTTGACATGTGGGTCGCAGATTACGATCCCTTCCCTGTCACCGACAAACTTCATTCAATCGGAACAGGCGTTGTTGGATCGGCAGAAATTAATTGCCACGAAGCAGAGACAGTTGGACGAGAAATAGTGTCATTAATGTGCAATAACACTTTCGCTACCATCAAGTTAAAGAAAAAGGGAAAAGTACAACCATTGGCTGTTCAGAACTGCAGCATCACTATTAATTCGAAGAAAATACCAATAGATCCGTTGTTACTGTTTCAAAGAATTTGTATTTTAAAACACTCAGACGATGACATTAAAAGATACCTGCAGTTCGAGCTCGCGCCTTTCCCTCTAACTCTGTTCGCTCCCGAAGGGATGAGAAAAGGTACTAAATCTACATTGTTTTCGGAATTCGAGTGTTACCAATGATTGATCAATGTGGGCAAAAAATCCTATACGTAATAGATAGCGGTTATTTGTTACATAAAGTTGTGTGGGGTCGACTGTCAACTTTCTCGTGTGTGCTAAGTACGTAACATACGTACAATCCAACTTTCATCACGATGTAACGATCATCTTTGATGGGTATCCTGACAATGCCAATTGTTCGGGCACGAAATCCGCTGAAAGGATGAGACGTTCGAAAGTGAACCAAATGACTGAAATGATCTTCAAAGAGGACACAGCCGGCGTACCTTCGAGCCAGGAAAAATTTCTTGCACACGATCGGAATAAAGACCGATTCATAAAAATGCTAAATACTTACTTCAGAGCAGCTGGAATCGTCGTGGAGCAAGCGTTTGAAGACGCCGATACACTTATCGTGACAACCGCAATTGCACGTGCGGATACATACGATTATATCGAAATTGTAGGCGAAGATATTGATTTATTAATATTACTTACCGGACTCGCCCATGAAAAAAACAACGTTTTCTTTTACAAACCCGCTAAAGGGAAAACGCCAGCCTCTCGCTTTTCTTCCGTTTCGCTAAAAAATCCGTCGATTGCCGAGCACATCTTTTTCCTACACGCTTTCAGCGGGTGTGACACAACATCCGCACTTTCAACGTTGGGAAAAAAAAATTCATTTCAGTGTTGCTCAAAAATCCTCTGCTCCGTCCATCACTTGATTTATTCAAGAATGAATTTATCGACCCTGAAATGCTAGCGTTAACAGGAGAACGCTTTTTAATTTTGGTATACGGCGGAAACAAAAGTGAGACATCATTAAATTCATTGCGTTACAAGCATTTTGCAAAATCAATTAAAAAGGCACGCTTCAATTTGTCTACACTTCCACCGACGACAAGCGCTGCTCGCGAGCATACCTTTAGGACATATTTGCAAGTTCAAACTTGGATGGGGAACACGAAGTACCCTGCAGAATGGGGATGGAGAAGAACACAGTACGGACTGGAACCGATCGCCAATGATGCTGAGCCCGTGCCAAGCGAACTACTACAAATACTTTCATGTCAATGTAAGAGTGGGTGCGGATCAGCATGAGCATGCAGAAATTCTGGGTTAAAATGCTCCATCGTTTGTAAACATTGCAAGGGTAATTCCTGCGAAAATGTAACAATCGTCACTGAAGAAGTCGATCTCATTGACGACGCTGATGATTTTGATTTCGGGAAAACTTTATTATACCTAACACCGGAGGATAGCGAGGGAACCGACAATGACGTCGACGAATAACTCAACGCATCCAGCAGCGCACCCTCATCGCAACCACCTTCACCGAAGCGTTCCAGATTTGTTTCATAATTCTGTGACAATTTTAATGCACTATACTGTAATTTTAATGCACTTTACTGTAATTTTTATAATTTCAATACATTATATTTTTCAATTTCAAGTCATTTTTCGATTGCATGTGTCGGAAAAGAGACAGAACGCGCCGATTTCGATTGCATGTGTCGGAAAAGAGACCGAAGAGGAAAAACGCGCCGAGCTCGCCCGGTGCGCATCTCCTGCACGGCGGCCATTTTATGCGCCCAGCGACCGAGTCGACGGACGGGAAGCCTGCCTTCTATGGTCTATTTTTGACCAATCGGATCGAATCACGGCTTATTTTCTTCGTCTTTTCAAGCTCTACAACTTTCATAACAGATGGAAAAGTGCTATCTGTTAACCGAAGCGAGATAAATTTTAAAAAAAACGAAAAAATATTGATTTTTTATCTTCTTTTATCTAATTTTTTAAAGCCAAGAACATAGATCCTGAAATTCTCGTTTCGGCCGGTGAAGTATTTCTCATCGCTTTATACGGTGGGGACAAAAGCGACAAATGCTTGGATACGCTTAGATTTAAGCGCTTCGTAAAAGCGGCGGCAACTTCCAAATTAAAATTAGCCGTGTTGCCTCCCACGAAAAGTTCAGTAAGACATCACATCTTGCGTACGTACCAGCAAGTTCAAACGTGGATGGACAATTACACAGATCCAGAAGAATGGGGCTGGAAGAGAACGAACGCAGGATTGCAACCCATAACAACGTAAGTCCCACCTGCACCTGCAGAGCTACTGAAATTAATTTCTTGCAATTGCAAGGGAAACTGCAGTGGCTCGTGTGGCTGTCGAAAAGCAGGCATTAAATGTTTGGTAATATGCTTCCACTGTTCCGGGCAAACATGCCTGAACTCGATAACTCCATCAGAAATTACGGTTAACGAAATGGAGAACGACGACGATGATCTCGACGATATTCAACAACCGCCCCTCAGTGACATGTTAACGGACCAAGACAATGGCAACGAACATCCTGAAGATGACGAGCAAGTACAACCGCTAGCCAAGTGCAGCAAATACGACAATTAATATTCCGATGATTTTTTTGTATGCATGTATTTTGTAAAAAATAAATGTGCCGCGTTTATACATATAAAATGTTTTCATTTACATGCCTTTTAGTATTGCTAATAAACTTCCTTTACATAATAATATAGTAACAATGAAGAGAACAAATGTCTAACTTTTTTATTTCTTCTACTTGTGAAACACAAAAAACAGTAGAAAAAATACATACTACGCAACAAAATAGCTTGAATAAAGTCTGACATTGTTCCAAAGACGCTTCGGCGCCGCGCACAGCTTCCGTTTCCAACTCGCCGCTCGCACGCCGACGAAGACTCTCTACTTCGAGGCGCTCTAGAAGGCTCAATTTTCATCGAATCAGGACAATAAAATAGAATTCGCAATTTATAGCCACAAGTTCAATGAAACATCAACGCATTGTCACTCGTAACGTGGAAGAATCGCATCTGTCGAGCTCCCGCCGTTTCTGGCCAAGTCGGCCAGCTGTATTCGGCGCGACCCACACGCGCGGTGTGCGAGCGGCGCCGACTCTCTACTTCGTGGCGCTCTAGAAGGCTCAATTTTGATGGAATCAGGACAAACAAAAAAAGGAATTGTTCGTTTTTAAATTCTCTACAACTTTCTACGGAGACACTTTTATGTTTTTCGTTAAGCATAACGAGTAAAAAGCAAAAAACTAAAAAAAATGCTAATTTACAGTACGAAAATCGCGATATATCGAAAACTATCGATCGCACGGCAAAATATTGTTGGGCAAACTTGAAAAGAAAAAAAATACCTTTCAAATGAGCCCAGTTTCGACCTTTCAGGTTCATTAGAACTCGAGTTATTGCGGAAAAACCATTTTTTTTTATTTTTTACTGTAGCAAAGAAAGCAACCAGGGAACAGAGGTCGAAAACTTCAAGTTAAGCTTTTCTTGACATCCCGAAGACCCCCCTCAAGAATAAAATTGCTGCTTCCTATTTTTCCCTTTTTTAAATGTACATAATGACTGGACTACCAGTACATTTTCCGTAGAAGGTGGCCTAGATGTTTTCGTTTCTGCCAAATGTGTGTCCTCCATGTTAACTTGGAATCAAGGCGCATGCCTAGATATTTGGCATGATCGGTTGCAAGGATTTCTTTACTATTGAGTTTTATCGTAGGGCATGTTCCTTTTTTTAGGGTAAATATTGGTATTGGTATTGGTATTGGTATTTTCTTCATCAGGCTCGGGTGAACCCCAGAAATCAGCACATTTAGCTGTTTGCCTTTGTATGCTATTCCTGATGCGATTCAGGGTTCCGTTGGATAGCCAGCTGCTTTGCAGAATCTCTTTTCAAAATTTCGAGGTTAGTGGATATCAGGTATTCCATGAGGGCCTCCCCTCTCTCGATTGTGTCGGTGCTCCCCCACAGAGTACTGTGAGCATTTGCATCACAACCAATAAGGAGATCGAGGCCCCCATTTGCGCAGTACCTCACTAACCTAGTTAGCTCCTCCGGGGGAGTTTCCCTATCGTGCGCAAAGTAAGCTGATGCAATCACCAAGCTCCTTTCCCCTATTCCGTGAGAGACTTTGACCGAAGCTAGGTCTCTAGTAGAGAATTCCTGTAGCAGGGCAGCGTCCACGTTTTTAAGAACTACGCATGCCCTCTGCATTTCATGAAGTCCACTGGCGTAGACTGTGCCAATCCTACTCAGGCCCCGAATATGACCTTTGTAGCACCACGGCTCCTGTATTAGTGCCATGGCTGGTTTTGTATGCGTCACTTGCAGGTCCCTCATAAGTTGAGTTGAGGCACTTTGCAGTGATGCAAGTTAATCTGGAAAATTTCCGCACGACCGTTAGCCATTGAGCTAACTTGCGTTGGAAACTCCCGTCGCCGAACTTATCGGGTTTTTAGAGGTTGGCCTGAACACAACCTCTCCTGTCCCCAGATAAGCTCGGTAGCCGCGAGACTCGAGGCGCTTGGCCGAGTCTTCGTCCACGACGAGAACCAGAAGGGTGCCATGCGGCACCTCCTCCCTACGGTGGACAACCCACGTCCCGACCCTCAACCCAGCATTCTGCCTGTCCAAGATCTTAAGCAGGATGCTAGTCTCCTTCTTGGGTGGTGGCGTGAGTACCATCATTTTAACTCTCTTGACGAGTTCCTCAGGGAGTACAAGCCTCACCTTTCGACCCCCATCAAGGGTTATCTGCGGAATTGCTTCCCGCAGCCAACAGACACTCTCGTCATCCACACAAGCGAAAGTGGCAATTCCTCCTCTCAGGTGAGACTCCACGAACCTGGGTATGAACCCCCCTGGGTTGGTCAAAGACGCCCATCTCGACCCGCTTCCCTACGTCCTCGCCAAAGGCAATCAATACCCTTGGGAGTCCAGCAGCGGCCGTCGAGTATGACATCCTTGTTGCGGATGCTTGCCCCTGACTCTTGGCCTTCTTCCCTCGGGGTTTGGCCGTGGGATCTGAAATACTCCTCTCGGCCTTCCTTTTATCCCCAGAGGGAGGACCAATGGACTCTGTAGCGGTTGAGGACGATCCGGGATGCTCTTCCAGACGGGTTCTAGCCCCAGCCACGGAAGATGCCGCCTTTTTCTTCCTCGAACCGCTTACTCTCGGTGGAGGACGCTACGGAAGGGGGAGACCTTCAGCCTCCGCCCTTCTTCCCTCCGCTACCCACTTGGCTTTTGGCCTCTGTACGCCGTTCATTCGGATCGGGCTTGGACGAGTATCTTCCGCCGTACCGGTCTCTATTAGAGTGTCCTTAGCCACATCCGACGTTACCTCCTCGGTGCAAGGCACCTGAGGCTCTTGTTTTTTGTTTGTTTTCATCTGTGTATCATCCATATGAGTCCCACGAGAAGCTAGGGAAATAAAGGTCACACCTCGCAGAGCCCCGCGATACGAGGTGAAGGCTATGTACAATGGGAGGTCGCCCGGTATCCCAAGGGCATCGTTAGCGGTACAGCTTCCCCTGTACCATGCATCCCTAGGCACGATAGCTCCCACCTATGGATTGGGGGATCCATTCTTGGTCACGGCACCTCAGAGGTCCTTTGCCCCACCCTTCTCCAGCCCGAAGGTCGAAGTGGGGCTTGAGTTTCTAGCCTCACTCATACCCACAGTCATCGGAGAATCCCGTTTATAGAGCTCCGAGCCATTCATCGGAGAGCTGTGTGGGTGTGTGTGTGTGTGTGTGTGTGTGTGTGTGTGTGTGTGTGCGCGCGTGTGTGTGTGTGTGTGTGTGTGTGTGTGTGTGTGTGTGGCTAAGGGATACAGGATACAATATTTCTAAAAGAATGGTGTTTATTCTTTTACAATAACGGGACCATATCGCATTTTTGTTCATTTTACAAAAGTTCGTAACAATTAATAATTGCATCCCAGCGTATTTATAATTACATTATATATAAAATAAGCAAATAAAAAAACAAAGGAACCAAATGAAGAACAATTTCCATAAGGGTCCATCATTTGAGTTTTATCATTGCATTATGAAAATTTCGTATTACGTAATTTTTTTCTCGGAAACGGTGTCATTTAGATAAAAATCGCAAGAGACACTTTTTCTTGAGAATATTGTATACAATAAGAAGACATTTTTTTTATTTGAGTAATGTGAAATTTTATAGATAGTGATCAGCGACCCAAAGCAGGCGGATATTAAAAATCACATAAATTGATTAATATTTAATATTCTCCGTCCGCCATATTGGATCCGCCATTTTGAATTTAATAAAGCCAACAACAGATTTGTAATCAGCAACACCAAAAACTTCCCAGTAATGAGTTTTATTTAACCAGAATTACTTTTGTGTACGATGATGGGTAATTCTGAAAAACGCACTAATATTTCGTCGTATCGACCGCCGTTTTGTTAATAAGACAATTAAAAAAATCAGGTATACAAATGCGTTTTAACCACAAATTTTAGGAAAACCCCCAAAAAATGAGGCAGAAAATCATTATTTTTTACATATTTTTGTAAAAAAATATTGGAAATTACAATTTTTTGAAAATGTTCCCATCAGCATTCGAAAGAGCGACCTTGAAACAATAAAATTCATGTACTTTCGATTTATTTCCTTATATGTTTTACGCGAGAAATAAATGCTGAACTCGAGGTAAAATTCCAGTGCATTCTGCGGTTAATGGGTTAATAGGTTTAATTAAAAGATATCAGAATCAGATTATTTTTCTAATTCAACAACGTAAAGATTTCACAAATGCAAAATGTATGATGATGTCGACAAAACTAAAATCAATCAACAAACAATTAGGTTCAGATATCAAAATTATTCATTTAGATCGTTCGTTTCGATGTTACTAAGTAGAAAGTCAATCTAACAATATTTAATATTCGTTAAGTAACAAAATTTGCAAATTGAAGAGATTATTAATCAAAATGATTTCTCGTGAAGACGGCATATATACTAAATGTAAACAAACGGAAAATAAAAAACTGCCAATCTATTCTCAGCTTTAACATCTATTCGTAATGAGAAAAATAATATAATTCCATATCACCCGATTTTAAAGCCTACCATTTCATAAGGTGAGATTTATGTTTAATGCTTCAGTAGTAGGTGGAAATAGAAATTTTCTAAATGGCTATATGTTTATCGGCCCCAAGCTTCAGCAGGGCCTTCCGTCCATAATTTTACGTTGATGACGTCATAAATCTGTTTGCTGAGCGAAAGTTCAAAAGATGTTTCATTAAATACTGATTCGGGGTCAAGATACCTATTACCAATTAATATATCCGCATTCTCGCGAGAGAAATGATGTTAGCCTTTAGCGGTTAGTGATCGCTACTTACAAAACTGCAGCTGCTCCTTATAGAGAGTGCTCATTCAATTCGCGAATGATGAAAAATTAAACCATCCGCTGGATAGTACTTTAGTAATTGAAGACACGTTCGTTGATGACATATTTTTTTTTGGTGCATCCGCCATCGATCGGTGTCCAAATCTATGCGATGAAATTATTTCTCTCTTCAAAAAAGGAAGATTTGATCTTCATAAGTGGCATTCAAATCACTCTTCTTTTTGGCAGATTTTGAAACTATTGTCGTTGAGCCTTCTCTGGAAATCAGTTTATAGGAGGATGCTTATTAAAGGTACTAGGTATTTATTGGGTACCTCGACGCGATACATTTGCCTTTCGCATTTAGACACCCATGCCGACAGTCTCAACCAGGAGGACCGTTTTGCCGTTTTTAGCAAAATGTTATGATCCTTTAGGGTGGTTATCACCCGCCATTATTACAGGTAAAATTATAATGAAGCACCTCTGGAAGCTTACAACTTCCTGCGATGCTGCCATACCCCGTCTTTACTGCATGCAAGTGATAAATTTTGCGGAGAACTATGTGATTTTGCAGTGATTCATCTGCCGCGCTGACTTAATACAGTAGAAGATGGTCCAACCGAACTGCGTGATTTTGCTGAATTTTAAAACGAATCATACCGCCAGCATAATCGAATGGGAATTCGCGTCTAACTTCTCCGATTGGGAAATAATGCGAATAACTGCCCTAGTTCTTCGTTTTATTACGTTACTCCGAAACAAAAATAAGGCGAAATTGAACCCATCAATGTTTGTGCAAAAAGCTAAACTATTTTGGATTAAGTTTATCCAAACACGATTATTTAGTCTGAGATCGTACTGTTACGCAAAAAGCTCCCTCAAGCGAACCAGCCCTTTGGCAACTCTGTGCCCATATTTGGATGCTCAAGGGATAGATGGTCGACTAAAAAATACGCCATTGCAATATAATCAAAAATACCATATTACCATTGCTGTTGACCTACTAGTACGTTTCATCGTTCGTGAAACTCGCTTGAAGACTTTACATGGTGGCGTTATATTAAAGTCTCTATTGCTGCATGGTGAGTTTTGGCTCATTCGGTCCAAGATTATAATCCGATCGATACTTAACCAATGGGTAATGTGTGCTCGTTATCGAGCAACATTAGAACAAAAACAAATGGCTTCAGTACCGAATTATCGTTGGTCACTAGATCCTTCCTCAAGGTGGGCCTAGATTATGCCGGTCCTTTGTCGGTCAGTCCATCCATATTTGATGGGAATAGATGTCATGACCGAAAAATGTATATTGTCATCTTCATGCGTATGACAGTACGTTCATTACACATCGAATTGGTGTATGATCTCAGTATATTAGCCTTCTTAGCCGCCTTCCGACGCTTTATCTCTCGTCGAGGTACGCCCTTGGAAGTTTATAGTGACAATGGCACTAACTTTGGAGGTGCTGACACTGAGCTTTTATCATAGTTTCGTTATGTACTCAGTAATCCAAGTGTCTCCGCTGAAATGTCGTCTCATCAAATCGAGTAGCATTTTATATGGCCCTCCTCGGCTTATTTTGGTGGAAACTGGGAAGCATCTGTCAAATCTGTTAAGCACCGTTTACGTCGTGTGATCGGAGAATATACTCTCACTATTGCCGAGATGGAAACGCCATTGTGTCAGATCAAGGCGCGCTTGAATTCACGACCCCTCGCTGGACTTTCGAATGATGACGATGAATTTGCATATTTAACTCCGGGTCATTTTCTAATGGGTACATCCGTTCTAGCGCTCCCAAGCCTAGCATGCTTCTCAGAAACAAATCGTGCTTGACACGGTATCAATTAATCCACCATTTTCGAGATCGTTTTTGGAGTGTTTGCTGTTTGGATTACCTGAATACTTTGCAAAAGCGTTCTAAGTGGCGATCCCCAAAATCAAATATTAAGGTTGGTGGTCTGGTTCTCAGTAAAGATGATAATCAACTTCCTGGGCATTGGCAGCTCGCTCGGGTCACTAAATATCTCCTCGGTGATGACAATCTTGTGCGCGTTTGCGATTTAGGAACGGCGTCTACTTGTTTGCGACGGCTAGCACACAAATTATGCCCACTTCCGGTAAACACGGTAGATCTTCAAAAATACTGTGAACTTGAGGAGCTCTTTCAAGAACCAGCTATGTCTAATGATGATCATTGCAGTGAAAATAATTTTCTAAGTAATTTCCCTTGAAACAATGAAGGTTGATTTATGGGACAAATGCCACTAAATCATCTTATTTTGAATTGGGTAAGTCAAAAGATTTTGCAATTAAACGTTTTTTTACTTTTGGGCGAAAATTTATCTCAGTTCCGTCTTTAAAAAATCATATATCTCATTCATGAGAGAATGTAATGAATTAGGTCATATGCAATTGTTTGACGGGGATGCTGATTCCAAGATTAGCTACTTTCTTGCACATCATTGTGCATTAAAGGAGGATAGTATAACCGCAAAGGTAATTGTTGCCTTTTTGAGTCAGCAACTGTTACGACAGAATATTCGTCCAATCGTGCATTTTGGTGAACATGCTATTGTATAATTTATCTTATATTAATGTTATTTGATACATTAAGAGTGCAATTATTAAAAGAATGCTTTTAGAGAATCAGCAGTAAGACACGTTTTATTAATGCATCCGGTTTCGCATTACCGTCTAACCGAATGGGCGACCAATATTATATTCTACAGTCAAAGGCCAAATTTTAAGACGCGAACATTGAAGCGAACCAACGCAGCCAAATATCGAATCTGTGCAAAGGGCCTCAAAATTGGCGTTAAGGAAAATGTATCATGCGGTATCTGTAATTCCGTTTTTCCTCCATCATGTGCGCGTGCATATATACCGCTCTCACATACGTGTAGCGTTATAGCCACGCGCAGCTCGCCCCTCGCGTCTCCTTCTTAGAACTCATCGGCACCGTCTCTCGCGACTACGACAAGCCCCACTTCTCTGTCGATCACAATCAACGCTTACAGAACATTGTTCTCTCTCTCTCTCTCTCTCTCTCTCTCTCTCTCTCTCTCTCTCTCTCTATATATATATATATATATATATATATATATATATATATATATGAAATGTGCAAAATAATACGCGCATTCGGCTAGAAATGCACCCTCGTGAGCGTCAGAACCCAAATGCGCTTATTATTATGCATATTTATGGATGAAGAACCAACCGGCCCATAATTATAACAATGGGATTTTATAGGAAAATATACGAGCTTTCACTTGGGCTTAAAAAAAATATTTAAAACGTCCAAGTTTAAAAAAAATCGATTTTTATGTTTTAAACTGAAAAATCATGATGAATATATAAATAAAATAAAAAATCATTTTAATCATCGGAAAGTGCATAAAAAGACGAATAAAATCCACTAATTATTTTTTCCTTTCTCGGGCACAGAACTTCAGAAACAAGCGTTTATTGCGAGACACAGGAAAAGGCTAATCTTCTCAGTTGCCCGTTTGGCATGGAATGCCCCATACGCGCTTCAGCAATGCCAAATCCATTTTTCGCCTATTTTCTGAGTTTTAACGTCTCCCCACGGACTCAATTTTTATCAAAACGAAACGTATCAGGGGCGAATACTTCGCCTTTTCAAGCTCTACAATGTTGTTATATATGATATTTCGCTAGCAATTTACGGAAATGAGTTAGACGCGTAAAACTGCAAAAACGGCCATTTTTACCTTTTTTAGGTCGATAACTGGCGAAATATTCCTTGCAAGTTAAATGCTCTCTGAGTTATGTTGTAGCTATGTAAACAACCTTCAAAATCAGCTATCATTCGTTTAAGTAACTTTAAAGCGAGCCGAGTTATTGCAATAAAACTATTTTTTTTAAACTTCAATGGCTCGCCACTCAAATTCTGAGCTTCAGATCCCATTTTGGTATTATACTTTTTTGCTCAGAATGATGTCAAGAATCACCCCCTGCAATGTTATGCGGGAGTTCTGGGACACCCTGTATGTTGTCAATTTTTTTAATCTGGGGATCCCAGCACCTCGACATTCTAAAAATTGGGTCTTCATTTTTTTCATAAATTAGTAATGATACAAAAATTCCACCTTTAGCCTCAATTTTTCCCAACATAAATTGCAGAAATCACTACAAACGAATTTCTGTATTCAGGGGTAGTTGGGAAAAAAGTGCAATTAACATGTTTCATTCTGCATAAGGCGTTGTAATTAATTATTATTTACTTGTTTAGTTCTATGAACGCAAATACCATTATTTAGATAATGCATACATTTTTTAAATCTATTTTCGCTCAGCAATTTCATTGCTTAGCAGTGAATATTGTTCATGGAAATAATTCTTCGACATAATAGTTTATTATAAAGTTTGATCTGTATATAAACAATGGTATAAGTATTATTTTTTAGGAATAAACAATATTATTATTATTTATTGATAAAAATATTTAAAAATAAAAATTACTCGCCAGATATACTTTAAATTAAAAATAATTGCATAAATCAAACATACTTTTCTATTCTATTCGTCGCTAAGAAAATTCGAAATATCCTATTCTTCGTGTCAAAATAATGAAATAGCCTACTTTTCGTGTCGAAATAATGAAATATCCTGTTTGTCGCGCCAAGAAAAGTGGAAAACCTTTTCTTTCCAAAAAAAAAATCAAAATATCCTATTTTTCGCGCCGGGAAAATGAAATAACCTACTTTTCTAGTAGAGAAAGTGGAATAACCTAGTCTTCATATCGATCGTCGATATGATCTCTAATTAATCACAGAAAGAGACCAATAATATTCAAAATAAAATAAGTAATTTAACATTTCTCAACCGAATGTAAATAAACAAAAAAGAAATTATTGTCGTTATACAGGGTGTATCCGAACGACCGAAATCGAGACATATTCCAAGGGGCAGGGTTTATTTTTCTGAATTGAATGGTATAAAAGAAATATCTTTTGAAAGTAGGAAGTAGTTGTAATTGCACTAAGAAAATTTATTTACTTTGGAGACGATTGCCCCAGTAAAACAATTTGCTAACAATGCAACATCGGTCTCTGGATGCCACTTCAGTTTGTTCCCTGAAGACAGTTGAAATGCAGCTTCGGTGTTCCCGCCAAAGGGCATTCCAAAATCTTTCAAATATTCGAATTTGTTCGTTTCGGTGTGAATATATAGGCATAAATTTCGAACGTTCTGACAAAACGACCGAGTATTATCGTAATACATTACTAACCTCGGTTTTTACTCCCAGATAAAATAATGAATACATTTAGGTGAGAGGTACATTTTCGATTGGCCATTAACCTAAATGGGGGTGCGATGAAAGATTTAAATTTGCTCGCGGAAGAAAAACAATGACAAGATGTTTTAATCAATTGTCGAACAATAAGGTGCAAAGGAACCTTCAAATAAAAACTCGAGATGTCACATGTACAATAAAAATGTTTTTGACAGAAATTGTTCTACGCTCATTGTGGCAACAACGTACAAGCTCACTTAATAAAAAGTATTTTCAAAAACAGATTTTCTAAAATTATATTCATCTTTACTGGATCCCCGTTGAGGTAATTCTTACCCTGCATATCTTATGTTACGGAAAAATATTGAATAATACTACAAAAATGTAAGTTTTATTGCGAATAATATTGTTGCACAGTTATGACTGATCATATAAATTATTTAAAAAGTGTAATAACTGATATTTCTTTCTGGAAGCTTCCATTGAACTGCTGAGCGACCTCCTCCAGATTAATTAACGTCCATTCTAACATCTGGGAAGCTGGCTTGGAGCTTCGTGGGACCTCACCACGAGGATTGTCAACGGAAAAAATTAATTTGATTTGACTATACATATATATACTATAGATATCATTTATAAACACATACCATATTACTTTTAACTTAAATTTAACTATATAATGATGTGCTATACATGAAAGAGTAACTGTTGTGTAACCGCCGCTTTTTTTAAATTATATTATGTACACTAAACGCTTATGAAATATATGCAAATACTTTACTAAGAATTTTCCTACATTATCAACTAGATTCATTCGCCGCTCATCAGAACAAACGCGCTCATATGCATTACGTATAAAGAGCAGAGCATTTATACGAACTTAACATGCTTCCACTGCTTGCGGAAATGATCGCCTATCCTAAATACATAGAATACATGCACTCAACGGAAAACTTGATGCACCACCACTTGACGGGCGTTCGAAACTGATAGAAACTGCTCTCTCGAGCGCCGCGCCGTCACTCGGCTGGCGTTCGAATCGGATAGAAACTGTTCTTTCGAGAGACCGTTCAAGGTGGCCGTGTAAACAAAAGAACTCTATGCTCGGAAACAATTTTCCGTTCGAGTTGTGCCTACTCCTGGCATTTCATATACATGACACATTATTTAGATAAAATAAAATGCGAACTATAAGACGCGTTAGTGTAAATGATCGACTTTTGATTTTGTTCGACATGCTAACCTAATCTCAAATTTCAAAAGATATTTTTTCGCGGCGTATATATTACATGGAAAGGGCATTGATGTGAAAGAAATTTTTTAAGTAAATGCGGGAAGTACATCGGTTTTCGATAAGTCGGTAGAATGCTTCTACAAATCTTTTCTCCTCATTTTATTTTATGAACTGCTGTTTAATATCGGAATAAATGCCGACTAAAGTGCGACGACAAATTCAAAATGTAAATATTTGTATCGGGTTTATGTATATGTATGTGCCCTTTCGGATTAAACTAATATGCGTCGATTATCTGTTAGTTATTCTAGAACCTTTAATGGTAATGCACCGCAGAATAAAGATTCTATGTCATCACGGTTACTGAGTAAATAAAAAGCGTTTGTGTATGGATTATAAGTGCGTTATCTTGAAATCAAACTGAGCATCTTGTGTTGTGCAGTGAATAAAGTGAAGTGGTTTAAATCAAAGCATTTTTAGTTAAAGGCGTCTGAATATCCTGGTCCCTCTCTCCTATTATCCTCATACGGAACATTTGGCGATCCTGCCAGAATCCTGTAACAAAAATTGCATCCATCTTTCGCTGACCATTTCATTGAGATATTTTTCATTTGAAAAATTCATATATACAAGAGCATACCGGGAGCACAGTCTCTGTCTCTCTTGCACTTGTTGACAATCCAACGTTACAAAAATACACATACACGTAATCGTGCGTCTCTCTTGGACACTCTTAGGTTCCCCTTCCGCCGCAGTACACAGTCTGCACTCGTCTATCAACGTGGCCTCTCTCTCTCTCTCTCTGTCTTTCGTGCTGGCTTGGTGGAACCTTTCTATCACATCGGCCTATCCCTCTCGCCCCCTCTCAGCAGCGTTGTCCACGCTTGTTACTCGACACAGTCTTTCTTGCTCACGCGGTTTGTGTCCCTACAAGTACAGCGCAATACGTATATTTATTACATTCAATGCGCTATTATCGAAAAATATAATTATCCTCGTTACTCCATTTAGTGCAGTATCTTTAGCATCTCTCATTGCCCTTCTCTCTCCTTTTCTGTTACGAACACTGAATTGAATCTTATTTAGTAACCGCTAAGTGAACTCTATTAATAATGCCACCAAAAAGGATGACGTTTGAGGACCTCCTGGTGTCACAAGAAGCAAGTCTGGCCACAATGGCTAGACAATTGGCAGCTATTGATACCTTGAGAAAAAATCTCCTGGATCAGCTGTTATCAAAAATCGCCTAAAGATGTTATGTGAAACATGGGAGTCCTGTCAAACGCGACACCACCAACTCCTTTGCATTGGAGATGACATGCTGCAAGAATCTGATTACTTCAAGGAAAAGCAATTCGAAATGTATGAACTGCAATATTTTGATGCAACCGATCTCTTGGCAACGCTTTTGGAGACACATGAACCTACGGCATCTGGATCATCCCAGGAATCTACAGGCAATCCCATCCGTGGCGCTGTGTCATCGTCAAGGTTAGATTGTCTACCGAAAATATCGTTGCCGATATTCTCGGGTAATTTTACAGATTGGGCAAAATATCGAGCCTATTTTGAATCACTTATTGTCAATAATAATGCAATTGACTCTTTGCAAAAATTGCATTACTTGCTATCGAGTCTAACCGGTGAACCTAGCACTTTGTTGAAAAGTACAACTTTTACACCTGAAGGCTTTGCAACAGCGTGGCGTCTTTTAATTTCAAAATATGATAACCCACGGGCTATAATATCGGCACAAATCGAAATGCTTTTATCATTGCCGTCCGTTAAAGCGAATTCAGCCGAATCTCTAAAGTTTCTTCAGAACCGCGTTACGGAAGCTGTAGCTGCATTAGAACTCGCTGATAGATTTGCGCACGTTTCTGTCCCCGCCCCTAACCCAACATCCGGTTGTCATGGTGTTAGCGATATCCTTGTATGTATGATTGTATCAAAATTAGATAGTGCTACGCGGCAAGCATGGGAATTTTATCTAGGCGATCAACGCGACTTTCCGCACTTTTGCAATTTTGATTGCAAAAATTGATTGCATTTTTAGACACTCGAATTCGCGGCTTAGAAGCATTTACGAAAAATCAACCTAGCGTCACCCCTGTCATGAAACGAAGCGATGTTTCACAAAAATCTCATGTCAAACCAGTTCATATAAACGCTCACGTAGTTGGAACGCCCACGATCATTTGCCCAATGTGTAAACAATCTCATACTATTTACCAGTGCTCTCTTTTTAAGTCATCCACACACGCGAACCGGTTAAAATGTGTGAAGGATACTCATTTATGTCTGAATTATTTGGGTACGAAACATCTCGCGACACAATGTAAGAGCACACGTACTTGTGCCCTATGTCGTAAGCTGCATCACACTTTGTTACATGCGGAGTCAGCTCCCCCCACTCTGGAAACTTCGCAAGTGTTTGAGCCAGTGCCGAGTACATCACGACCATCTCCGGGCGAGTCAGTTGTTCAGATATTGGTTTCATCCACCAATGTGACAGATTTGGGCCAAGTGTTGCTTGCAACGGCTCATGTACTTGCAATATCTCCCGCCTCGCAAACAGTGAAGGTAAGAGCCTTACTTGACCAAGGGTCGTCGCGAACGTTCATTTCCGAAAAGCTAGCTCACGCGCTTCAATTGCGTAAAATCAGGATTGCGACCTCTGTGATCGGAATTGGAAATGTATCTGCTGGCTCCGCTGAATCGGCCGTTAATGTACGTTTTGGCCCAAAATCAGGACAAGGTCCTTTTTTTTTGTACGAATGCGTTGGTATTTAAGTCTCTTACAAGTTATGTACCTCGAGTGCCATCGCGAGCTACTCTATGGTCTCGTATTGAATCGCTTGATCTAGCTGATGACCATCCAATGAAGGAAGAACCCGTCCATATGATTATTGGAGCCGACTTATACGGTTCATTATTATTAGATGGACTAGTACGCGGTAAACCGTTTGAACCCATCGCTCAGAATACTGCCCTGGGTTGGGTACTTTCTGGGCCCACTTCTCTCTTCAAATCTCCTTGTCCAGAAGATATAACTGTTCTTCACTGCGTGGAAACGGAGTGTAATACTTAACGAATCGTTAACCAAATTTTGGAAAATAGAAAATATTCCTACGGTCAAGTTGCTCTCTCCCGATGACACTCTCTGTGAAGCTCATTTTCGTGCAACTTATTCTCGTCATGTATCCGGGCGATACATCGTACAGCTCCCCTTCAAAGGACAGAAACCTATACCAATTGGGTCTTCTTGTCATAATGCTATACGAGTTATGAATTCGTTATCTCGTCGTCTTAATCGTGATCTCCCTTTAAATATTCAATATTCTGAATTTCTCGCAGAATACGAAACTTTGGGACATATGAGCGCCGTACCATCTCCAACAGTAGACAATTCTCAAATTGTTTACATCCCTCATCATCCTGTCATGAAGCCAGGTAGTTCGACTATAAAGTTACGAGTCGTATTTAACGCGTCGGCTCTCACATCGAATTTCACGTCGCTGAATACGCATTTATTAAGTGGTCCAAAGTTACAACCTGATCTTTTTGTAATCTTGGCACAGTGGCGGGCACATCAATTTGTCTACTGTGCGGATATCGCAAAAATGTACCGCCAGATTTTGGTGCACGAAAATGATCAAGATTTTCAGCGAATCATCTGAAAACCATATCCAACTGCCTCGGCAATGGAGTATCAATTAAATACACTAACGTATGGAACAGCATGTGCCCCTTATTTAGCACTAAGGATTCTGCAACAGCTCACACTAGATGATGGTTTAGCGCATCCCTTTTGAACTGATATTCTTAGTAGATGCACGTATATCGATGATTGTTTGTTTGGAGCAGATGATCCTCTCAAACTCAAACATATGCGCACCGATCTATGCACTCTGTTAGCTAAAGGGAAATTTGAAGCTAGGAAGTGGGGAAGCAATCAAGCATCTTTACTCTCCGAAATAGATCCATCTAATCATGGACTAGCGTGGACTCAAGGTGAAGGTGAACTAGATGGTATAAAGCTTCTTGGAGTAACTTGGAATCCCACTTCAGATTCGTTTTCATTCGAAGTTCGAATATCCCCTATATCGGTTGTCACGAAACGTACAGTTTTATCCATAATCGCGAGATTGTACGATCCACTAGGTTGGATATCTCCAGTTATTATCCGCGCCAAAACTTTCATGCAGCAGTTATGGCGTAGTCAGCTATCGTGGGATGAACCTCTATTGCCTGATCTAACTGAAGCTTGGACTCAAATCCATGAGGATTTACCAAGGTTAAATTATATTAGCCTTCCTCGTTGGACTTATCAAAATCAAAACGTTGTGTCTACGTCGATCCATGGCTTCTCTGATGCTTCAATAACTGCATATGCAGCATCCGTTTACATTCGTTGTGAACATCCAGATGGTAAAGTTACTGTAACGCTTTTATGCAGCAATGATCTCGTCATCATTGTGGTGGCACGGTCCTCAATGGCTGTCTTTCAGTAAATCGCACTGGCCAGTTGAAAAACATGTCGCAAATGAGGAAGAAGTTTCTGTGCATCACCAAACATCTAATGATTCTAAATCAGCCCCTTCAGAGAATGATACGATGGAAAGCCTTGCCACCAAGTATTCCACGTGGTTGAAGCTCCTACGAATCACGTCGTATATCTTGCGATTGGCCCCTGCTTGTCGCACGGCTAATTCGCCTTTTAGCTCTCTTTACGTAAGTGCTGCTGAAGTGCGATCAGCAGAAAGTATGTGGTTTCGCTACCTGCAAGGAAAATTTCTCAGTGATACCCTCTCAGTCCTACGCGACGGTCGATCAATCTCCGCTAATCACAGATTGGCGTCGTTCGATCTGTTCCTCGATGATCAAGGAATTGTACGTGTCGGTGGTCGGCTTGATCGTTCCGAACTTTCTTATTCGGTCAAACATCCAGTATTAATTATGGATCATGCCGTTACTAGATTGTTGATCTCTCATGTGCATCAGTCATGCTTACATGGTGGAGTTCAACTAACACTCTCGACTCTAAGACAACGGGTTTGGATAATTAGAGCACGTCAAGTCATTCGGGCCGTTCTCACAAAATGTATTCCCTGTGCTCGAATGAGAGCCACACCCGTCACACAACTAATGGGCGCTTTACCCTCGTCTCGAGTTTGTCGCCCCGAACGCGCGTTTCAACACTATGGTGTTGACTATGCGGGTCCCCTGCAGGTCAGAGAAAGCAAAGGTCGCGGAAAACGCGCACACCCCGCATACATATCATTATTTGTATGTATGTCTAGCCGGACACTTCATCTTGAACTTGTGATGGACTGTACTAGGAGCGCATTCATTGCGGCTTTTCGCCGATTCATAGCACGACGTGGTATTCCTCATACCATGCATACCGACTGCGGGACCAATTTTAAGGGTGCGCATTCGGAACTGAAAGATATATTTGACTCTGCGTCCCGCTCTCCAGAATTTCAAAATCTCCTCGCTCAGAAGGGTATTTTGTGGAATTTTAATCCACATTCTGCGCCACATTTCGGCGGTTTGTGGAAGCTGGGGTACGCCGAGTCAAATATCACTTGCGCCGCGTAATAGGAAGTCACACACCTACGATCGAAGAATTTGTAACGTTTTTATGTCAGATCGAGGCATGTCTAAACTCTAGACCTTTGATGGCGCTTACGGATCTTCCGGATGACCTTCGCGCGTTAACTCCCGGGCATTTTCTTGTTGGAAGCGAATTGACTATTCTCCCAGATTCCACAAAGCTTAATCAAAATCCTAATCATTTGTCGCGGTGGCAGTTTTGGCAGCAATTGTTAGAGTCTTTTTGGAAGCGTTGGAGTTCTGAATATGTCACGTCGCTTCAGCATCGCTCAAAATGGCGACAACGAACTGAGCTCATTCGCGTCGGACAAATGGTTTTGTTACGCGAGAATAACATGCCCCCACAAAATGGCAATTAGGTCGAATCATCCAACGCCATCCTGGCGTTGATCATCTCACTCGAGTGGTATCTGTTCGAACCGCCACTACTACCCTCGTGCGACCGCTATCCAAACTCGCCCTTTTACCGATTTGTCATGAGCATGAGTCGAATGCCTCGAGTACCGATCCCTGCGAAAAATAGTTTTCGGCATTTTAATTGCTAGACCATGTTGGTCCAGGCGGGCGATTGTGTTTAATATCGGAATAAATGCCGACTAAAGTGCGACGACAAATTCAAAATGTAAATATTTGTCTCGGGTTTATGTATATGTATGTGCCCTTTCGGATTAAACTAATATGCGTCGATTATCTGTTAGTTATTCTACAACCTTTAATGGTAACGCACCGCAGAATAAAGATTCTATGTCATCACGGTTACTGAGTAAATAAAAAGCGTTTATGTATGGATTATAAGTGCGTTATCTTGAAATCAAACTGAGCATCTTGTGTTGTGCAGTGAATAAAGTGAAGTGGTTTAAATCAAGGCATTTTTAGTTAAAGGCGTCTGAATATCCTGGTCCCTCTCTCCTATTATCCTCATACGGAACAACTGCCATTAATCTACATACATATGTATATAATACATCAGTGAAACTATCGCAAATTCGCAACATGAATTCTTAACGCGAAATTCGCCCGGAACATAGCGCGGTTTTCATGACGAAAAGTCATGTAATATTATATATGTACATAAGCAGATTACCGATGGAACTCCCAAAGAGCTCGTACAGCGCAGTTGAGAAAGCTCCCAGGGAACTTATGAAATTGAGCTCTACATCAGCTTTGTGTTGTATGGAACTCCCATAAAGCTCATGCAGAGCAATTGGGCGAGCTCCCAGGAAGCTTCTGAAATTGAACTCCGGGAGAGATCTGTAGCAGCTTTGTGTTATACGGGATAATCTCTTGTTGAATTTAATAATTAAACACTTTATTGTTTGCAATTTAAGAAATAGTACAAAAATATTTTCATACATTTTAAAGTGTTGAAATATTAAATTAAAAAAAAGGTTATAGCGAACCTGTAATTTCCAAATCACATTCTACTTTTAATTAATTAAAAGTTATCATAGTCATGTTCTATCTCAGCTTTTAACTTTTCAGGTACCCAGGCGTACTTCAGTGAACCTTAACCCATCGCCTGGGTCTCCTCGTAAATAAAACGTCCTGTGTTCATAGGCTTGCCGGAGGCGACATACCAACTGACAGACAGTGTTAATACGAGCCGTTAATTAAAAATATTGAAATATTAAAATCCATAACTGGTTAGAACGCATCAAGCTGTGGAATGCGATTTCAAAATGACAGGTTAGCTACAATCTGTTGTTGAATTTAATATTTCAACACTTTACTGGTGCAAGTTAAGAAATAGTAGAAAAATATTTTATGCAAGGGTTTACGGTGCGCACCAGCAAACGGAAAGGAATTGGGAAGTTTTGAAAATTCCGAAATTGAATTCTTTTTGTGAACATTTTTAATCCTTGTGTATTCTTGAATACTTTTGTATCCTTATAAAAGTATTGAGTGTTTATATTTTAATTCTTTGCAATACTTCAAGATGGACGCCGCTATTTACATACTTTTCAATCCTTTTAAGAGTATTGCTTTGTTCATTTATCAATACTTTTAAATCCTTCAACGTGGCACCATCTACAATGAACGCATTCTTGAGTATTGAAAAGCATTGAAATATAAGTTCTGAATAATTTTCTACTGAAAAAGCTCATCCAAGTATACATAAGTATTCAAAAACGTTAACAAAAAGAATTCGATCGCCACGTTTTCGAATACTTCTCAACGCTTTTCCGTTTGCTGGGTAAAGTAAACTCGTGCGTAAAGTAAACTTTACGCACTCGTTTTTACTTTACGCACCAAAAGCCGATGCGTAAACAATATTTCGATAGTCGTAAAGTACTTTATGCACACGCACTTGTAACGAAAAGTACTATTTATACATTTTAAAGTGTTGAAATAATAAATTTAAAAAAGGTTATAGTGAACCTGTCATTTTCAAATCGCATTCGACAGCTGTAATTTAATATTTAAATATTTTTAATTAATTAAAAGTTATTATAGTCATGATCTAGCTAACCTGTCATTTTCAAATCGTATTCCACTGCTTGATGTGTTCAAACCTGTCATGGATTTTAATAATTCGACTTTTTAATTAATTAAAAATGGTGTTCATTTCAAAGGTTTATCGGAAACAAAGTAGAAATTAAAAACTCTGTCATGGGGCATTAAAATATCTTTTCTAACATTTTAGTGTCCCATTTATCCTCTTTTTGATGTTTTGGACGACTTTTAAATTTCTATTTTAGTAAATTTCTACTCTAGAGAGTGAATTTTGAGAGTCATGTGGCCTGTGCCGACCAATCACGAGTTCGCATTCCTTTAACATGGGCTGCCGTATGATCGGGTTGTTCGTACCCATTCTGTAGGGCTACCCATGTTACGGGTGGTAGCCAATAGGAGTCGAGCATTAGAAACGCACGGAAAAAAATGCTAGGCGGGACTTGGTGTATCGCCAGAGCACATCGTTGTGGCCTAAATGAAAAAGGCCACCTCCGATTGGTTCATGTCGGTTATCCCTTCCGCGATAGTTCTCACATTGCTGTGCCTTTCTACTTCTACCATGTCCAGAACGGGCCAAGACACAGAGCGTCTAATCGAGTTAACGACTCTGTACTCGGAAATCTCTAGGCGTCGTATATCAATCGACCAATAGCGTAGAAACTACTCAACCACATCAGACCAAGTTTCAAGTGATTATTTTGAAGTTCACAAAGGCTGCATTCCCGATTACGCCAGCCAGCAATTCCAGTCATCTTTTAACCAATGATATTCTCTCACTCGTGTCTGGAATTGCTGGATGATGTAAACAGAAATGCACCCAAAAACATTAAATATTTTAATCATTTAAATAAATTACGATAAAGTTGAAAAGGACCACGTACTAACTAAATGGAAAAGTGGCCTCGGTCAAATAAAAAATAACCCACGGGAAAATACACTTTAGGATATTCTGATAAAAAGTCTCCACGGTGCCAACTTTGAAAAAACTAGTTTAAGCTGTCGAATGATGACTTGAACTTAATTGTCGCCGTAATATTAACACCGTTGTCGCAGAATGCAACATTATAGGGGGCGCTCTATCTACGACTGCGACAAACTGCGTGCGTTGACTACGACAAATCGTCGTACGACACTAAAACAGTCTGCCTGTCACAGCCTTTGTTTGATTTTCTCGAATGTATTAAGTTCCAGTGGTCTTATGACAGCTTGAACTTGTTTTTTTTATGGTTGGAAAAACCATGGAGAATGGGGTTCACCGGTAAAATTTTTTTATTGTTTTTTATTGTTTTAAATAATAATTTAGGTCATAAATAACACAAATAAAATCTAAAAAATAATGAATTCATTAATTTGGGTATTTTATTTGCCAATTAAAACCTCTTCCGTTTGAAAGCGCGCCAGTTTCGTGTGACGTCACTATGCGGGTTCGGCTGTCAACCAATCCCGTTCGCATATTCTGCTGTGCCTTTATGTCATGTTTAACCTCAATAGTTTGCTTCGAAGTTTTTATTATGGAAAAAAGAGACATAAGACCTGCTGATAAGATTCATACACTTTATTATGCCGTTATTTGCGTTTTCTTAATTGCAAAAATAGTTTTAAAATCTATGTATACATATATAGGTAACATTTATCAGCTACAAGGATGCACCTTTGGATGAATCGTCGTGACGCTACTTTTGTCGCCGCGTGTATATTGAACCTATTTGTAAAATAGCAGGACTTACAACCCTTTTTCCATAGTACAAGTTTGTTTTTTCCATTTTAAAAATTTCGGAGCAAACTTTTGGGGTTAAACATGACATGAATGCACAGTATAATATTCGAACGGGATTGGTTGACAGCCGAACCTGCATAGTGACGTCACACGAAACTGGCGCGCGTTCAAACGGAAGAGTTTTTAATTGGAAAATAAAATACCCAAATTAATAAATTAATTTTTTTTCGATTTTATTTGTGTTATCTGTTATCCAAATTATTATTTAAAACAATAAAAAATAATAAAAAAATTTTACCGGTGAACCCCATTTTAATCACGGTATCCCAAAGTGCATTTTCCCATGGTTTATTTATTATTTGACCGGGCCACTTTTCCATTTAATTAGTTCGTGGTCCTTTGTAGGATTTGATATTGGTCGAGTGATTACCGGTAAAGACCATTACACAAGAAAAGACGTAAGCGTAAAGACGTTAGCAGATAACTTTCCGTGAAAGCTTTATGGCAATACTATATACGTAAGCCGTTACCGTAATCAACGCAGATAAAACAACTTTACCGTAAATACTTCAAATGACGACGTGAGATCAGATAAGATGCAACATTGACATCTTTACAGTAAAGTTATTTTATCTGCGTTGATTACGGTAACGGCTTACGGATAATGTATTGCCGTAAAGCTTTCACGGAAAGTTAGGGGCAATTTACATGGGGTCTCCTTTACTTTTTACGTTTAATGAAATGCGATATAAATCGAGAATCTCGAAATATCGAAGTTCGAAAAGAAATCTCAATTGCAAACAAGTGCTCTGATTGGTTAATATTAAAAGATGGAGTATAGATTCTCGATAACATCGAAATTATCGATTTTCATTAAACTAAGAATAAATTAAGGAACCTCATGTAAATTGCCCCTTATCTGCTAACGCCTTAAGTAATGCTATGGCTATTGCATTGCATGCTGTCTTACGTTTTACGCTTACGTCCTACGTCTTTTCTTGTGTCTTGGTTTTTTCCATAGCATTTCTTACGCTTACGTCTTTTCTTGTGTAATGGCCTTAATGGCTAAGACACATAAAAAGACGTAAGGGGCAATTTACATGGGGTATTTCTTAAGTTTTTACGTTTAATGAAATGCAATATAAATCGAAAATATCGAAATATCGAATTTCGAACAGAACTCTTAACCGTAAACAAGCGTCGTGATTGGTTAATATTGCATATATCGATATATAGATTTTCATTAAACGTAAAAATTAAGAAATTAAGGAACCCCATGTAAATTGCCCCTAAGACGAAAGATGTAAGCGTAAGAATTGCTATTGGCTAAGCGGAGACCTAAGTCTTTTAGCAGTTCTCACGCTTATATCTTACGTCTTACGTCTTTTTATCAGTCTTAGCCATAAGGGCTACTAGACATAAGGAGAGGTAAGTGCTTAGACGTGTTACGTCATATGTATACAGTAGATCCCCCGTTATCCGGTCTTCCCTTATTCGTATCCCCCCGTATCCGTATGATACCATCCCCCGTTAACGGTAAAAAAAGGTGCCCCTCTTACTCCCACTCCTGCACCAGGCGGGTCATATACATGTGCACTATGTATGTTTGGGTGTGTGTGTACCGGACAACGGATTAGTCGGGACATATCCAATAAGCGAGCGCGAAATATGTATGTATGCGTGTGCGATCGTCCAGGTTCCGAT
Source organism: Trichopria drosophilae (assembly GCA_030407085.1). NCBI lineage: Eukaryota > Metazoa > Arthropoda > Insecta > Hymenoptera > Diapriidae > Trichopria > Trichopria drosophilae. The sequence continues at coordinate 127,916,500 of CM059583.1, read as the reverse complement.
AAACGGCGCTGATTGGTCAAATGCATCACGTGATCATAATGTGGCGAGTCGCTTGGAAGAGGAAGAATTTCCTCTCCTCTCGTCCACGGATAACGGGGGATGGGCATCGGTGGCTTGAACCGACGACTACGGATAACGGGAGATCTACTGTATGTCTTTTTATGTGTCATAGCCATAAAAACCATTACACAAAAAAAGACGTAAGAGGTAAGGTCTCGCTCCCATGGACCGTAATTCATTCCATCGGAACGTCTAGACGTTCCGGGTAAACAATTTCTTCTAAATAGGCCTAAGCACAATGAACGATTTGTTAAGGCCAAAGCAGATACTTCAACGTAGTGACTTACGGCAAGAATGTAACACGCAGACGTAAAAAATAAAAAATACTGGGCATAGTATGATTAAGAAATTTTCTGGAGGTGAAGCGTAGACGAAACATATGTGTTCAATGTTGTGACAGTTCAACTATGTTAGCGGTAAAAGAGTAGCGATCGCCGCGCGCTAAGAACTTGGTTACCGTTTCATATAAGAAACAAAGAATTGCTTCTGTTCGGCTTGTGGTTTGGAAAAAATAAACCAAATATGAATATTTTCCTTTGCCCACTTGTTCAAACTATGTATACACTTTCAACAGAAGGAATAAACTGCATCATAAATAATGCAGAAAATTTGATCAAAGTATTCCTCTTGGTTTGTTGCCTTGGATGCTGTAGCTCGTGCACCTACCTGTTCAGGAGTTTATTCAGTTTCATGGCTCATGCAGTTGTGGTCAATGTTTACATCCCGGTAAGTATGTTTTTAAGGATTCGACTAAAAGGTCTCGCTGCTTTAAATACCCACTACAGCGTAACACTCCAAATTTAAGAAATATGGAAGACACGATTAAACACATGATGCAGGCTTCACGATTACGTCCAAATGCTAATGTGTTTGGAGTAAAAAGTCAGTTACCGTTAAGACATCTCCCAAAATTTGACTTAATTAAAGGCTGTATCTCAGACCCCATGCACTTATGCTCAGGTATTGCCAAACAATTTGCCACGCTATTTTTTGGCAATAAAAATAAATCAGGCTTAATTCCGACAAATATAAGTGCTATTATTAATAACGTATTGTGCAATTTAAATGTTCCTTCTTAATTAGGCAGGTTAACTCGACCATTAATGGATAGAGAATTCTGGAAATCTCGAGAGTAGGATAATTGGAGCCTTTTTTTAAGCTTACCAATTTTTTCAATACTTTTGTCTGAAGAGCCTACAATACACTGGGCTTTATTCGTAGAAGCAATATATATCTTATCAAAAGACGCAATAAAAATTTATGAAATCGATATCGCTGATCAATTATTGCACGAATTTGTTGCTAATTGCGAGATTTTGTATTCTAAAGCTTTCATGACTTTTAATATACACTCTCTCTTGCATTTAGCAAAGAGCGTTTATTATTGGGGACCGATTTGGTCGCATACCGCATATGCATTTGAATCCGGGAATGGACGACTGCTGAAAGCAATACATGCTGCAAAAGGTATTCATTACCAAGTATGTCGTCGTATAAATCTCGAATACTCATATGTCTCTTTGAGCGATTATTTATTTTGTGATACCGTAAACCACTTTTGCACGTCAATTGGAGAGACCCGAGTTCAAAAAACTTTGCAAGTTAAATGTAAAATTAGGTACTTCGGTACATGGTCCGCATTAAGCGATACTTGCAGAGAGATCATAAATCTAGTATCTAACGAAGCGAGAATGTACACCAAAATGGTAAAAAATGGTTGCTTATATACGTATTCATTAAAAAGAAATGCTCGTTCAGATAATTCTTATTGCCGGGTCATTGATGGGACGTATATACGGTTAAAGTATTTCATTGTGGACGTTGCTACCAATGGCGAATACGCTGTAGTATATAAAGTAAATACTGAAGAACTTTTTGTAAATAAATGTGTTATGCAAAATAAAATATTAGATGTAGCTGAGGAGGAAAGTGTTATATTAACGGCTGATATTGACAGAATATGCGTTCACATGTCAATAATGAATAACGAGTATATTTGTGCAGTCCTCCATTTATACTCGTATTAAACGTAACAAACCAGCAATTCATTAAAGCACTAAAATTTACATATTGTTCTCACTTTACCACACCTGATATTGTTTAATAACACTGCCTTCCTTCGCTATTGATTGTTTATAACTGGGTATATTAACATTTCTCTTCTCCTGTTTTGCAACACCGAAACTTTTGTTTATTTGCATACTCTCGCTTCTTCGACATCATCAACCCCTTTTCTCTCCTATATTTTGATCACCCTTTCTCCTGTCTATTTTGCACCGATCTTCTTTCCTTTGCTATCTCTTCAATCTCGTTCGCTCTCTTCAAGAACTTTCTCTTCCACTTTCCTTCTAGTTCGTCAAGGATCCAATCCTCATCCTCTCCTCTCCAACTTGACCCAACCTTTCTCCACCTACTATCTCTTCCCAGCTTATCCTTCTTTATCAACATTATTCTTGTCCTTCTTTGAATATAGGTCTCGTCTTTTTGCACAATCCATCCTCCTTCCTCCAGTTCCACCATATTTTCTGCTACTGTTTCTTTGTCCTCCTCACTTTCAAAGCACTACCGCACCTCTATCCGTTTCCTTTTTCACCTCGGCTTTCACCACCCGCACTGCTCATTTGCAAACTACCTTCACTTCTGCGCTCATATCTCCATTATTTTTCCTCTCTTCTTTTTGTTTTCCAACATCCTTTCCTTGATCGACCGCGTGTTCTTCGCTTATTTACACCTCCATCTCTCAGTCTCTTCTGCTCTCTTCTCCTTTCCTCCAATCCGCCCACTCTCTGTCTATCTTGTCCATTTTCCTCTGAATATCTTCAAATTCATCCTGCCGCTCTTCTATCTTCTACAACCATATTCCCTCTATATCATGTCCGTTTCTTACCATTTTTCTATTATTATCATCTTCTATTATATACTATTATCACTATTATCTTCACACTTCTTTTACTTAGCACCTTATCGGCACTCGAGGTCTATACCTTTCCATGTGTCACACGATACTAGACCCTCTTTTGTTTTCCCTCTCTTTCCCCACTTTTCACTTCCTTTTCCACTATTGACTACCAACTTCTTTCCGCTTTGAAGTTTCCGTTCCGCGTTCACCTATCCGCCATCTGTCGCCTATACTTATTTTTTCGACTATCTATAGTAGAGTTCTACAGCTGTTAAACGTTTAGGGAGGTGTATTCGTATACAGCTGCATAGATATAACGCACGTGGGAAAGTAATAGCTAACAATGTATCAATGTTCCCGGGAGTCTTAACCTAAGGAGTCATCATCGACAGTTAATAGAAGGGATAACATCATTGCCTGTCACACTCTGGAGGCTCAGAAACGGTAACGACATAGTGAACATATATTTCACCACATATAATTTATGCAGTTTTATTAATACTTCGGCTGCAAAATTCTGCTGCATTATAGTACATATTGAATGTTTACAGGTCACTCAGAAATGATGCGCAAGAAGGATTGAAACTTTCCGAAGATCATACCAACCACATCCGTTGGCGAGCCCTTATCTGACGACCGCCTTGGTAAGAAGTGTCTATTATGTCGGATAAATCGTAATATAAATTACATCCGCTTTGTCAAAAAAGTACTATCCATCTTTTGGATAAATATTGTCCTCGGCTGACAGCATGTTACACAATTTCCACTTTTTATTTGTATAGTTGTCGTAGTTAATTTCCATTTTGTATCACTTCTTAGTTGTTTATTACACCCGTCAACGATGTCTTATTCCTATGTGTGTTTTTGCGCAATCTCGCGAATTCAAATGCACATCCACATAATAACAAGAGTGACTCACATACAAGTGTATAGATTTTATATTTTTTATAGGATCAATTTTGTTGGAAAAAGGTAAATTTAGTATTTTCAATTTAAAAAAAGCAGTTTATGAAACACAAGACACCGGCGATAATGAAAATAGTACATTATGTAACATGGAGGCTAAGTTGGTCTTCATACGCCGAGCGGAAGTCGAAACTTAGGCGATATACGAGAAATAGACGAGCGAACGCACGAGCCGAAGGCGAGTCCGTTTGCAAGCCGAAGTCGAGTATACGAATCCGCGAGGCGTACAAAGACCTTGCCTCCACGTTGCATACGATACTTTATGTAACGAAGATACGATTTCCAAGTTTCCAAACATTCATTTTAGAGAATGGTTGCAGAGAGGGATGGTAAGGCTAGAGCGGAGGGGGGGGGGGGTTAGCAGGAGGTTCGGGGGGCGCAGCCCCCCGATGGACAATTTGAAATGATGTGAAATGAAAATGAGCATCTGTTCTCACCCGTACGGGCGCATGCAGACTGACGGCGAATAACGAAAAAGGTATTTTCTAAGCATTCTCAGATTAAATTGGAATTTTCCCATTGAAATTCAATTTTTAAAAATTGAAACAAAACCCATATGCATACTAAATCCTGTAAAGTTATATTGGGACGTTCACTTTATATATATGTCATTATATATATATATATGTGTCATTCTCCGTCAACCGGTGAACCCGCCTACCCAAAATTGGTTTCAATAAAAATGATCGAGTAAAGGCTTAAAATTCATAAAAAAATAAGGGCTATCAAATGCCGTATGCACATTTTTATTATCCAAAATGGCCGACCCAATATGGCGGCCAAAATGTAGAATTCGATTTATAACACTTTTTAATCGCAAAGGAGACATTCATTTACGGTGTTTTTGGGTTCGCTGATTACGAATCCATCATCAGATTTTCAAAATCCAAAATGGCGGATTAAAAATGGCGGATGAAATATCTGGAATATAAATTTACTTGAATAACTCTCATTACTCGGGGGATTATGAAGTTGGCAGAATACGAATTTGGTGCCAGATTCTCAAAATCCAAAATGGCGGATTCAAAATGACGGACGAAAATCCGAAAACTTAAATTTATTTAACAATTCTCATTTGCCACAATGTTTAAGAGGTCGCTGAGTATGGGTGTATGCCTGCGACCGCACGCACGTAGGCGAGCGTGTGTGTGTGTGTGTGTGTGTGTGTGTGTGTGTGTGTGTGTGTGTGCGCGCGCGCGCGCGTGTGTGTGTGTGTGTGTGCGCGCGCGCGTACGTATGTGTTGTGCGTGTGATGGTGTGTGACAGCATTTTCTTTTAATAACTTTCAAGATAGAAAGTAACGTTCTTCTCTAAGGCAATATCGTATATTTTATCAAATATTTTTAATATACGTTGTTTATTAAACATAAATTCATATTAAGTTTCATCCAAACGATGGTAAGTGAAGGTACATCATGTACGTAGGAAGAGCATTAATTGCGTTTTTGCTGTATGCTGTAAATGATATATTCAGTTCCCTTAAAATCTGCCATTATCTCAGACTGCCTTCTAAATTTTAATTTTGTACACGCGACCCATTTTGGCATTTGTCACCAATTGCGATTTACATTTCATTTAAACTTACAATTTCTGACTTATTAATGTTAATAGTATAATCTAGCGTGTGAAATCGGATTCATATTCAGCGCCATTTTAAACATTGTGACAAATGAGAATCGTTAAATAAATTTAAGTTTTCGGATTTTCGTTAGTCATTTTGAATCCCCCATTTTGGATTTTGAAAATCTAGTACCAAATTCGAATTCAGCGACCTCCATAATCCCCCGAGTAATGCGAATTATTCAAGTAAATTTATATTCCAGGTATTTCATCCGCCATTTTGAATCCGCCATTTTGGGTTTTGAAAATCTGGTACCAAATTCGTATTCTGCCACCTTCATAATCCCCCGAGTAATGAGAGTTATTCAAGCAAATTTATATTCCAGATATTTCATCCGCCATTCTGAATCCGCCATTTTGGATTTTGAAAATCTGATGATGGATTCGTAATCAGCGAACCCAAAAACACCGTAAGTGAATGTCTCCTTTGTGATTAAAAATTGTTATAAATCGAATTCTACATTTTGGCCGCCATATTGGGTCGGACATTTTGGATAATAAAAATGTGCATACGGCATTTGATAGCCCTTATTTTTTTATGAATTTTAAGCCTTTACTCGATCATTTTTATTGAAACCAATTTTGGGTAGGCGGGTTCACTGGTTGACAGAGAATGACCCATATACAGGGTGATCCAAAAGTCCCGGAACAGCAAAATATCTCAGCGGGAGTGCATTTTCGGGGAAAATGTTTTAGACAAAAGTTTAAGGATTTTTCCCTGGCTATTTAATGGCGATATTGAATTTGACCTTGAATATGAACTTGAAGGTTATTTCAAGGTCAAGTTAATTTTTTTAAATAGGAACCCCTATTTTTTTTCACGGATTCGGAAAGAGCACAAAATTTTACGTCCGAATATGCTATGGCCGTTTTTTTCGGCAAGGTCATTTCAAGGTGAAACTTAAAACTCCCGTGACGGCGAAATATCTCAGAGAGTGTGCATTTCTTTGGAAATTGTTTCAGATAAAAGTAGCACAGAATTTGACCAGGAAAAATCCTTAAACTTATATATACAGGGTGATCCAAAAGTCCCGGAACAGCAAAATATCTCAGCGGGAGTGCATTTTCGAGGAAAATGTTTCAGACAAAAGTTTCAGGATTTTTCCCTGGCTATTTAATGGCGATATTGAATTTGACCTTGAACATGACCTTGAAGGTTATTTCAAGGTCAAGTTAATTTTTTTAAATGGGAACCCCTATTTTTTTTCATGGATTCTGAAAGAGCAGGAAATTCTACGTCCGAGTATGATATGATCGATTTTTCCGGCAAGGTCATTTCAAGGTGAAACTTGAAACTCCCGTAACGGCGAAATATCTCAGAGGGTGTGCATTTCTTTGGAAATTGTTTCAGACAAAAGTTTAAGGATTTTTCCTGGGATATTTAATGGTAGCACAGAATTTGACCTTGAACATGACCTTGAAGGTTATTTCAAGGTCAAGTTTGTTTTTTTTTAATGGAAACTGCTATTTTTTTTCACGGATTCGGAGAGAGCACAAAATTTTACGTCCAAATATGCTATGGCCGTTTTTTTCGGCAATGTCATTTCAAGGCCAAACTTAAAACTCCCGGAACAGCGAATTAACTCAGCAGAGACAACCTGAATAGCAGGGATGATGTCGTCCCTCAACATATCGTGGTATTTTTGACCAGTAAGGGTACCCTCGATGAAGAAGGGCCCAACTACCGCATTGTTTATAATACCTGCCCATACGTTTACTTTTTCAGGATATTGAGTAGAACGACTATCGACCATCCAATTAGGATTGGTTTCACTCCAATAAGACATGTTATGTCTATTGATTGCCCCACTTAAGAAGAATGTAGCTTCATCAGAAAATACGATGCGATTCAAGAAACCGGCATCAGCATCTATTCGATTCATCATTAATTCCGCAAACTGTAGGCGTCTATCAGGATCGTCTTCATTCAATTGTTGTACGAGTCTAACTTTGTATGGGTGAAATTTTAAGTTTTTAGTTAAGATCCGTTGTACTGTACCGTAACATAAGTCGTGCTGCTGTTTAACTTTCCTGATGGAAGTATGAGGATCTTCCGTTATTGACAGCGCGACATTCAACTCATTTTCTTCAGTTGATGCTGTTACTGGACGACCTGCTCTTGGGAGATCCTTCACAGTACCGTGAACTTCAAAACGATTTATTGTTCTGCTAACAGTAGATTTAGAAATCGGTTCTCGTCCCTCTCTAAATGATGCGTTAAATAAGGTTCGCACATTCTCTAAAGATCGCTGGTTATCACCCCAGCCTCTCATCATGAGAATGGTTATTCTTTCTCGTTCACTTAGCGCAGCCATTGCTCTTTGTACGAAATATACGTATGTATTTTGTTACTGAAATGATGCTTAATACGTTTAGATAGGAAAGGCGTTTAGATAGGAAATCCATGTATCTCACAAAACGATAAAGTTAAGACCAAAATGTAACCTTATAAGACTGTACACGTATGTATAAATTCAATGTGAATGTATGTTGTTTATTTACTTCGCTGGTGACTCGTGCTCTCTGTCGCTGTTCGCGCGCCCAAGTTCACTTTGCACAAGTGTTGCGTAAGATGTATGTATACACTTTTTTTAAACAGTTTATTAATCTATTTACAAAATTAGAGGACAAACGAGGGACAAGAACTGATTCCTAAATCGACTTTTGGCAGAACAATAAATTGTTTCGAAGTTTACGGCACTGTAAAGGATCTCCCTAGAGCAGATCGTCCAGTAATAGCATCGACTGAACAAAATGAATTTAACCACTCTCAATACCGGAAGATCCTCATAACTTCGTTAAGAAAATGAAACGGGGTTCCAATTAAAAAAAAAAAATAATCTTGACCTGAGAATAATCTTCAAGGTAATTTTCAAGGTCAAATTTTATGCTAGCATTAAATATCCCGGAAAAAATCCTGAAACTTTTGTCTGAAACATTTTACCCGAAAATGACCTCTTGCTGAGTTAATTCGCTGTTCCGGGAGTTTTAAGTTTGGCCTTGAAATGACATTGCCAAAAAAAACGGCCATAGCATATTTGGACGTAAAATTTTGTGCTCTCTCCGAATCTGTGAAAAAAAAATAGCAGTTTCCATTAAAAAAAACAAACTTGACCTTGAAATAACCTTGAAGGTTATGTTCAAGGTCAAATTCTGTGCTACCATTAAATAGCCCGGGAAAAATCCTTAAACTTTTGTCTGAAACAATTTCCAAAGAAATGCACACCCTCTGAGATATTTCGCCGTCACGGGAGTTTTAAGTTTCACCTTGAAATGACCTTGCCGAAAAAAACGGCCATAGCATATTCGGACGTAAAATTTTGTGCTCTTTCCGAATCCGTGAAAAAAAATAGGGGTTCCCATTTAAAAAAATTAACTTGACCTTGAAATAACCTTCAAGGTCATGTTCAAGGTCAAATTCAATATCGCCATTAAATAGCCAGGGAAAAATCCTTAAACTTTTGTCTAAAACATTTTCCCCGAAAATGCACTCCCGCTGAGATATTTTGCTGTTCCGGGACTTTTGGATCACCCTGTATATATATATATATATATATTATACATACTGTAAGAAAAGTTAGGTTCGACCTTAAGGCGGGTAGCGTGCGACAGTTGGCAGTATGGCGGCGTTGCGAACTGGCCATGCGAAAGTTGGTTGCACTGCGGCGCGGCGAATTGTGGGAACGAGAGACCGCGAGGAAGTAGCACGCGACATTCGCTCTCGTACCTCGGAAGTCGCCGGCGTCGATACGAGTCCGTTCGAATTATTAGCCACTTGCTAATTAATTCGAATTGTACGCTATTTCGGGTGGAGTCAGGTCGGACTTACTCCGGAATATCGGGTTAAGGAATTCGGTCGGAAATTCCTGGCGGTGGCTCAAGTCGGAGTCGCTGGTCATTTTGAACGCGCGGGTTCTAGCGCAGCAGCCATTTTGTGTTCGGCAAACATGTGTGCCCGATACATGCGTTCGGTTATCGGACTGGATCTCGAGCATCCTGATATATTTTGTACAGCTAGTGGCGGCTAAGTGTAGCCATTATTTGGAGCAGTGACTCAAATATAATATTTTGAAGATTGGAGGTCAACCCCCTTTTATTTTTACCTGACAAAGTTGTGTTATTAAGGGTGGCGAAATTTTTGGGAGCATTTCTTCCCCCCGCCCCTTTCAGTTTCAGAAGTGGGATTAGAGTGCCAAAAATTACTGGATCGAAAAGATCACTGGATTACTGCACAGCAGTTTCAGAAGAAAAAAATTACTAGATCAAAAGGAATAGTGAGCGAAAAAAAAAATTGTGAACGAAATTCGGTTCAGTGAGCGAAATTCCTATCGTGAGAAAAAGAGACCGAAAGTTTCGAAAAGACGCGTACGCGGCGGCTTGGTTTTTGTGAACGATTCGAATTACGGAAGATGACGCCTTTCGAGATATATCGCGAAAAGTTGCGAAAGATGTCAGAGGAGGAGGTTCGAGGCGAAGCGCGGACGATGAATTCCCGTGGAAGGACCTATTTCTCGGTTGGCGGATGCACTTTTGGACCGGTTTGAGAGATCCGAAGATGCAGATTTTCTGGGTTTCGAGAGGGACGGCGAGCAGTCGACGACGGAGAGCAGCAATCAGCGGTCAAATGCAGGTGGAGGGAATCAGGAGCCTGGTGGTTTGGAGCAATTTCTGCAATGTTTTCAGCAGCAGATGAACAGCCAAAGTCAGCTAATGGCTCAATTAGCAGCATTGGTGTCGGAGGTCAGAGGGACATCCTCGGTGAGAAGTGCACAGGAGGCATCGTCACAGTCAAGGACGACGGTAACCAGTATGGCATTTGGAGGTAATGTAATTAAAGACATCGCTCCTCAGATTCCTTTGTTCGATGGATCTGACAAAGATAATGTAGAAAAGTGGCTAAGTCGAGTTGATTTTGTTGGCGGTCTGTACAAGGTTTCGTCGGAAACATTGTTGCTGGCTGCAACTAGCCGTTTGTCAGGCGTAGCAGCGCAGTGGTACGCACGACAGCCTATTGACGTGATTTCGTCATGGAATAGAGTTAAAGATGGCTTAAGCCAGTACTTTAAAAGAAGGGTTTCGTTTACCATGGCGATGGCTAAAATTAACGAACGAGTTTGGAGTCATACGACCGAAAAGTTTGTTGATTACGTCAACGATAAACTAAATCTGATGTACTTTTTAGATCTTTCCGAACGTGACCAAATGGACCTATTGGCTGATGGAATAAAATTGCCTGTTATTCGAGTAGCAGCAATGGATGCCAGAATAGAAGGTTTGACGGAGTTCGTCGAGCGAATCAGGAGAGTTACCGAAGCCACTGTGGAACCGAATGTGTCCATAACGAGAGGTTCGACCAGATCTGCCCCGATGTCTACTTTTTCAAGACCGAAGCTTGCATCAAGGGACTTGCAGTGCCGAAATTGCAATCGTGCAGGACATTTGGCTCAAGATTGTCGAGTAACGCAAGTTGTTTGCTATAATTGTCGTCAACCAGGACATGTGAAGCCGCAATGTCCACTGCGTAATCAAGAACCGTCATGATTATCGTCGAGACCAGTTGAGAGGCGGAGCAGTACTGTCAATGTAGTCGACGATGGACCACCTAGCGTACCGTATGTAAATATAATTACTTTTAATGGACACGTGTCGAATATACATGCGTTAGTTGATTCGGGCAGTCCAATCAATATCGTACGAGAGTCAGTTTACGCGAATTTTGCAGGGGATAAACCTCTTAGTGAAGTTGAGTTGAAGTTGTCTTATCGCGGAATTAATAATACTCCAATTCGGATGTTGGGTCAATTTGACGCGTCGTTAATGATAGATGAGCTTGCTAATCGGAATATAAGTGGTCGATTTTTCGTGGTAAAAGATAATACGATTAGTTATCCAATATTATTGGGACGCGACTTGTTCAAAAGTGAGGGGTTAACCGTGACCCATCGGCCAGACAGTTGGCAATGCGATATTTTTGACAACAAAAAACGGGAAATAGATAACGTTATTTTTTGTATTGACGCTGTCGCTGAGCGTAGTGACCGTGACGTAATTTTAGAAAACATAGACGCGAATCGGAGCGAAGTTGAAAAGCAAATGTTGCTGGACGTTTTTGACGATGTAAGTCAGCAGGAGGTGGAACCCGTAGATGATGACTATAAAGTCCGAGTCAACATTCGGGATGCGCCATTGTATGCTTTTGCGCCTCGACGTATGTCGTACAACGAAAAGCTGCAATTACGCGAGATCACGGATGATTTGCTCGAACGGGGCATCATCGTCCCGAGTACCTCGTCCTATTGTGCGAGAGTGGTGCCGGTGACAAAGAAAAATGGAAAGATTCGAATGTGTGTGGACTTGCGACCCCTCAATCAACGGATACACAAACAGAAATTCCATTTTCCTTTAATAGAGGATCAGCTGATTCGATTAGAAGGAAAACGGTATTTCACTGTGTTAGATTTTAAAGATGGGTTTTACCAAATTGCTGTCCATCCAGAGGACACAAAGTTTTTTTCGTTTTCGACCCCGGATGGTCAATTTGAGTTCGTAAGATTGCCCTTTGGTTACGCCGATGCCCCGGCAGAGTTTCAAAAAAGGATTTTGTACATTTTCCAGCCGATGATTCGTGCGGAGAAGCTCTCCATATATATGGACGATATGGTTATCGCGACTAGGACGGTTGAGGAAAATTTACAAATCCTGAGAGAGGTCTTGCTGGTTTTGAAGCAATATAAATTCGAGTTAAATCTGTCTAAGTGCCAGTTTCTAAAAGAAAAAATAGAATACCTTGGTTATATTGTTTCGGAAGAGGGCATAACTATGAGTGACAGGCACACGCAAGCCATTCGAGACTTTCCAGTTCCGAAATCAGCGCACCAGGTGCAGAGTTTTATGGGTTTGGCAGGATACTTCCGCAAATTCATTAAAGATTTTTTGTTAAAAGCTGAGCCACTGTATAGGCAGCTAAAGGCGTCGGTAGATTTTAGTATCAGTGACGAGTTTTTGCAAGCGTTTGAGACTTTGAAAAAAGAGCTGACAGAATATCCTGTTCTACGTTTGTATAACCCGGAGGCGGAGACCGAACTCCACACAGATGCGAATAGCCTGGGATTCGGAGCGATGTTGCTCCAAAAGCAAAGCAATGGTACGATGGCTCCAATAGCATATTTTAGCAAGTCGGCTAATGACGCGGAGAAAAAATACCATAGCTTTGAATTGGAAACATTGGCAATTGTTAAAGCGTTGGAACGGTTTCATGTTTATGTACAGGGTATTAACTTCAAAGTCGTCACCGATTGCAATTCACTCGTATTAGCGTTAAGGAAAATTGATATTAATCCTCGTATTGCTCGATGGAGCTTGGCATTTCAAAATTATCGATTTGAAATGGTGCACCATGATGGTAAAAAATGTCACACGTTGATGCGTTAAGTAGAGTTGTTTATGCGATAGATGCGTTGACAATGGAAGATGAGTTGATGTTTCGGCAGTTGTCAGATGTAAACCTGCGGAAATTAGCTGAAGCAATAGAGATGAAAGGTAGTGGTAGATTTTCATTAGTGAACGGGTTGATATTTAAATTGCAAAACGATCGTCAATTGTTCGTAGTACCGGAATCTATGACTGAGAATATAATTCGCATTTATCATGATGAGGTGGGCCACGTAGGGGTGGAAAAGACATTGAAAGGAATCCTCGGGCATTATTGGTTCCCAAATTAAAATTTAAGGTTAAGAACCATATCGATAATTGTATCAGGTGTTTACAATTCACCTTATCCAATCATCGTTTGGAAGGGGAAATGCAAATTATGGAAAAGGGGACGGAACCCTTTCAGACGTTACATGCAGATCATTTTGGTCCGCTGGAAACCTCATCTGATGAAAGCAAATTTATATTGTTAGTAATAGACGCATTCACTAAATTTGTCTGGATTTTACCCACTAGAACGACTAATAGTCAAGAAGTCGTTGCACACCTATCATCACTATTTCATGTTTTCGGAGTACCAAAGCGACTTATTACCGATAGAGGCAAAGCCTTCGACTCGAAAGAATTTAAGAATTTTGTTAATCAATTTAAATTTTACCATGGGTTCACAGCTGTTGCTTCTCCTTGGGCAAATGGCCAGGTTGAACGCGTTAATCGTTTTTTAAAGAGTACCTTGGCGAAAACTATCGATGAACCAAATAAGTGGAGAGAGCGAGTGAGTGAGGCTCAGTACGTACTCAACAATACTTACCATAAGGCGATCGATACGACTCCAAGTAAAATGTTGCTAGGTTATGATCAAAGGGGTCATTCGGACCAAGATCTATGTAAGATGTTTGATAATCTGCGTAAGGTAGATGAGGATATGATGGCAGATAGGAAATTGTTGCGTACTAATGCAGAGATTGTTAATCGTACACTGCAGACTTATAATAAAGATCGGTATGATAAAAGACATAAGAAGCCTTCTATGTACAACGTGGGGGACCTTGTCATGATTCGAGTGCAAAATTATAAGCCCGGAGTGAACCAAAAACTGTTGCCGAAGTATAAAGGGCCCTACGAAGTAAAGGCAGTATTAAACAAAAATCGGTTTGTTATTGTAGATAAAGAAGGTTTTAATAGAAAGCAACGTCCTTATAACGCTATCTTATCCTCTGATAAACTAAAACCGTGGATCCGAATAGGTATGAATGACGAACCTGAAAAAAATGTGGATGATGAGGGTGAATCTGAAAATAATATAAATGTAAGCGACGAACCTGGAAATAAATGTAAGATTGGCGAGAAAATAATGTACCTGAAAATAAGTGTAATATTAGCGAGAAACGATGTACCTGAAAATAAAGAAAAGGGAAGGATCGATACCAAATGTATGTTGAACGTCGATCGAAATGAAATGGTCGTAAATTTATTATAATTGCGCTGCGAAATGATATTGTGATATTAGGTTAATTTTCGTGTTGACTACGTTCGGGTCGAACTAGTAGCCAGGCTGGCCGAACTGTAAGAAAAGTTAGGTTCGACCTTAAGGCGGGTAGCGTGCGACAGTTGGCAGTATGGCGGCGTTGCGAACTGGCCATGCGAAAGTTGGTTGCACTGCGGCGCGGCGAATTGTGGGAACGAGAGACCGCGAGGAAGTAGCACGCGACATTCGCTCTCGTACCTCGGAAGTCGCCGGCGTCGATACGAGTCCGTTCGAATTATTAGCCACTTGCTAATTAATTCGAATTGTACGCTATTTCGGGTGGAGTCAGGTCGGACTTACTCCGGAATATCGGGTTAAGGAATTCGGTCGGAAATTCCTGGCGGTGGCTCAAGTCGGAGTCGCTGGTCATTTTGAACGCGCGGGTTCTAGCGCAGCAGCCATTTTGTGTTCGGCAAACACGTGTGCCCGGTACATGCGTTCGGTTATCGGACTGGATCTCGAGCTTCCTGATATATTTTGTACAGCTAGTGGCGGCTAAGTGTAGCCATTATTTGGAGCAGTGACTCAAATATAGTATTTTGAAGATTGGAGGTCAACCCCCTTTTATTTTTACCTGACAAAGTTGTGTTATTAAGGGTGGCGAAATTTTTGGGAGCATTTCTTCCCCCCGCCCCTTTCAATACATTATAGAATGACCCATATATATATATATATATATATATATATATATATATATATATATATATATATATATATATATATATATATTCCGGCATTTTCGAACAGGTTAGAACATGCACGCCCTACGTCTGGTATACGTAGGAATGGTCATCGTATCTGACATCCGACTATCGCGTACGACGCTTGACGACGAATGGTCGTATATGCATACGCAATGTATACGTCATGTAGACGCATCGTTAGCATACGTTTATTGGACGCTGTAGCTTGAATAGAGTACGTATACGGGCACTTTATTGTACTAGTACATTTTAAGGCACTTTATTGTACTAGTACGTTTTAAGGCACTTTATTGTACTAGTACGTTTTAAGGCACTTTATTGTACTCTTTTCATCGTGTACGATAAAGCGCTACTTAGTGTACGCAAATCGTGCACGATAAAACGCGGAAATCGTACGGAGTTACATAAATGTACTAATAAGGTGACTTCATTGTTTTCCAATATTTGTAGTATTATAAAACTGACTAAATGTAGGGGAGACCGAGGCTGTTTGTCTACGTGGGCTATGTGTCCACAAGGTATCTATCTCGAAAATTAATGACTATACATAAATAATATGAGTCACATTATATTCGGCAATATCAAAGAGAACCAAATATACACGGAGAAAAATGACTCCGCTGGATTAGCTGATTCATATCAGTTAAAATTTTCGGCTGGAATTGCTGAAAGTATCCGCAGTGTTAGCTGTTCCGATTCCGCTATTGTAGCCTTACGAATCGGTAAATATTGCAGAGATAGTTTCTGTAAATGTTACAGAAAATAATGTGTAACATTAGCTGTACATACAGGGTCATCGAAAAGTATCGGACCCCCCTAATATCTTCAGTTAGAATGCACTTAGGAGAAAATGTCCAATAGCAAAGTTGTCTGGTTTCAAGCGGGGAGTAAGATGATGACCTTGACTTCGACCTTGACCATGTCCTTCAAGGTCATTTCAAGGTCAATCTTATTTTTTTTAAATAGAACCCCCTACATTTTATTGCATATTCTTATAGCTTATCTCGAGAGCTTTCCAAAACACAACAATAAAATATTTTTTTATTAAGTACTTTTTGAGTTATAAAGGTTTGACGTTAACAATTTTTTGACACAAAATGTAGAATATCTTGTAAAATATTATTTAGTTTTCAGTAATCATAACCTTAATACTTTTGTGCGCGGAATAATGAGACCAATTAATTGGTTTAAAGAAAATACATTAATCTTGCCTTAACTGGTCGGACTCGCACACCACTTAACAAATTGTTAACTTCAAACCTTTATAACTCAAAAAGTACTTAATAAAAAAATTTTTTTTTATAGTGTTTTGGAAAGCTCTCGAGATAAGCTATAAGAATATGCAATAAAATGTAGGGGGTTCTATTTAAAAAAATAAGATTGACCTTGAAATGACCTTGAAGGACATGGTCAAGGTCAATGTCAAGGTCATCATCTTACTCCCCGCTTGAAACCATACAACTTTGCTATTGGACATTTTCTCCTAAGTGCATTCTAACTGAAGATATTAGGGGGGTCCGACACTTTTCGATGACCCTGTATAATAATCATGTAAATTGGCAATCTATACAATCCCAGGTAGCACATTTCAGCATCCGCTAACAAAAAGTTATTGAAATGTTAACAAATGTTGACAAAAGTTAACATTTCTATAACTTTTCTTTAGTGAATACTCAAATATGCTACCTGGGATACGAAGAATCGTGTTTGATATCGTGTTCAGTTGGTAACGGTCGGAAAGGTTGGTAACGGTTAACCCAGGGGGGTGACACTGCTGGTATATTTCCTATAGTATGTCGGTTCTCTTAGTGACCTCCCACTTATCTCAAAACTTCATTTATCCAGATGGCGCTTGCACTCATGTGTTCGGCGAGCTTTGGCGTGATAATCGTAACGCCCTTTTAACTATGTAATATACGTGCACTAGATGCTTACAATCGCCGATACGGGGTCTAGGTATCGAACGCCGTAGTTCTTCATCACTTTAACTAAAATACGTCCACCAGGTGTTTAGGGTCACCGATTACGGGGTCTAGATATCGCGCACCGTAGTTATTCAACTCTTCGACTAAAATACGCGCACCAGGTTTTTAGGGTCGTCGATTACGGAGTCTAGGTGTCGCGTTTCGTAGATTTTCATCTTTATAACTAAAAACGTGCACCCGGTGTTTGGGGTTGCCGATCATGTAGTCTAGGTATCCACTTGGTGTTAACCAACGATGACCTTGAGATCAACGCTGAAGGTCATTTCAAATTCAAATCAATTTTATCTAATAAATAACGGTAACCTTGTCCTTGACCTTGGACCAAATTTGAAAAAAATTGAAGGTCATTTCAAGGTCAAATCAAAATATATTCAAATTTTAAGAAAAATAAGCAAAATTGATTTGACCTTGAAATGACCTTCAACTTTGACCTCAAGGTCATCGTTGGTTAACTCGAAGTCAATACCTAGACCACTTGATCGTCGACCCCAAACTCCTGGTGCACGTATTTCAGCTAGAATCGAGAAAAACTATGCAGCGCGATACCTAGACCCCGTAATCCGCGAACTTAAACATCTGGTGCACGTATTTTAGTTAAAAAGGGGAAAAACTACTGAGAGCGATACCTAGTCCCCGTAGTCGGTCACCCTAAAGACCTGGAGCAAGTATGTATTTTGCCAATCCGATTTAAAACTGCGGATCATCATATCTCGAGACCGTAATCATGAAAACAGTGCGTTGGTTGCCAAGCACATGTTTACTAGCGCCATCTAGTGATCGCAAATCCCGGGGGTCACAACGAGAACGTTATGAACGAAACAGTTTCACCCCCCTGGGTTAACCTAAAACCAGATTGAGCAAGATAGCGTCAGAGAGCGTAGCGGTCTGTGCGAAATTCGAAAATTGATCGATTATCCTATATTGATTATTTATTAATTGTGGATATACATACGAAAAAGCATAAATTGGTTACACGAAATAAATTGGATAAATTGGATAAGAGGCAGTTCCCGAGGCCGGCTCCATTTGACACATATGCCATACATGCATAAGATGTCGCAGTTCATTTGCCCTTATTACATAACCTCATCTTGTCATTATTCACTGTACATATGAATATGAATCGAATCGATCGAAATCGAATTCCACTCATTCCGTATGTATGTATGTATGTATGCACATGTAATATGTATATGCTCATATGAGAATGCCACTTCGCCACAGGCGTTGAGTTTCGCCTCTATATAAAAATTAATTCCTATGCACTGTGTGGAGTCACTTATGCACTCACTGTTTCTAAGAGCAAAATTCAGGAAATGTAGAAAGTATGATAGACACAGACAATTAAAAACTGCAGATATGTAGAAACTCAAGTTAACAAAAGAAAATAATCCGCTACATTAGCAGATTTATTTCGGCTAAATTTAAAGACTTTTTTCCGTCAGTTTTGCTGACTCGTACTGTTTGGAATTTACAGTTATTTTTCAGTAATTTTAGCTGAAATTATCGGCTATCTCTAATGGAATTCTAGAAGCTTTCCCTAAGGGAAGAAATCGGCAGAATCTGCGGATATTTCGGCTGATACAGCTGATTATTTTTCTCCGTGTAATCATTTGCTATATAAAATCTAAATATCCTTAAAATAATTTTACTAAGTGAAATAAATTTTTTAATAACATTAATAACCTGAATAAACTATATGCGGGTCTCTATTCACCATATGCTGTATGGACGTGAAACAATTCGGAAAAAGTGTGCCTAACAGTCATTATTTGCAGCACTGAACCGCAGTATCACACATCA
The DNA here is from genome assembly GCA_030407085.1 of Trichopria drosophilae. NCBI lineage: Eukaryota > Metazoa > Arthropoda > Insecta > Hymenoptera > Diapriidae > Trichopria > Trichopria drosophilae. The sequence goes on along the minus strand of CM059583.1, from coordinate 127,897,504 downwards.
CCGGAGGTTGGCGGTTTCAGAACATTACGTGCAATAGCCATGCAATTGCCCATCGAGATACAAATACTTTACCGTAAGAAATTAACTTCTGATGATACGAGAATTAACGATTCTTTTGGGAAATGGCCCATTTTCAAGGCCAGGCGACGGATGGTAACAATTACCGTTTAATTAATTGCTATGTTACGTCCTACGTAACGTACCTAATTTAAAAAATTCCGGCCAAATATCCGATGCAATAGCCTGGCGTATACTAACTGAACCTCTTAACAAACAACTTACCGGTACCGATCGAAAATAGAGAACCCTATAATTCCTGAATTTTCACTCCCACTTACAGTTTCCTACATTACCAGTAGAGAGTAATAATATCAAAACCACCATCATTTATTTTCATTTATAAAATCCAACATATCTAACCAATTTCGCAGTTTGTATTAATCAGAATACTTACTAATATCATTAATTATTTTATATAAACTTTCCGAAATAGTCATAAAGGAAAATGTACAGGAAAATCTAAAAGCATCTTTAGAAAGTGCAGCAAACGGGACTAGCAACCCGTACCCTTGACCAACTCTATCTATTTCTGAAAAAGTAATAAAAATTCCAAAGTACATCCGCATTCTCATGCACACGCTTATATGACATACTTTTCTTTTCCAAGAAAATTATTTTCCAGATAGCTTTTCATATAATATAAAAATTATAAACCAAAACTAACGATCAATAGAATGATAACAATGGTCGGATTAGTCTTCATATTTAGATACAAATTGTATTACAAAATAAAGTGCTGATTTTGCAGAAAACACATTTATAAAATAAAATGAAACGTTTATTTATAATAACTAACAAATTCCGTTTTTTCCTTTTATTACAATAGATTCAACCACGAAATTTCATTAGTCAAATTCCAAACTGGTACCGAACAAACGAATAAATAAACATTAGCGTATAAAACATTGTAAACACCATCTGATGAATAAACAATGAACCTTTTACTTATATATATATCTCTATTACAAAATTGAGCCTCCTTTAAAATTTAGCATCTCGATAATCATGTTTTCAAATGTTACAATAATACAAAATTTATAAAAGCAAACAATTATTTTAAGAATATCTCATTGTTTATTCATATCTTGTACGAAATTCATGCTTTGTATCACTATGTGTAAATTGCTCTTACAAGCCTTCGATAAAAATACTGTTAAATTGTACAAAAATCAACAACAGTTGTATTAAAACAATTAATGCAAAATAGTTTATTAAAAATACAAATTTACTATTAAAACAACACAATGGCATATAACAATTGCATAAAATCTATTCGATTATTAAAAAACTAATTTAGTTAATATTAACAAATAAATATCTCCAGTTCTATACAAGATACAACTACCGTTCATTTTTGTACAATCTTAAAATTAACGTAATTGTCTAAACGCGCAAAAAGATTCTGTTCAATTCGGACGGAAGCTGCAAATCTCGCATTCACATGAATTTTGGCTAGAAAACCGTGACACGACACAACGCTTCAAAACGGAACTGGGCACCACGGGCGGTATCCAGTATAAATAAAGCACCTCCTGGACCAAAAAAGTTAGTTAAGGTTGAGCAGTTAAGCTCGAGCAGTTAAGTTCTACTAGTTCAGCTCGACAAGTACGTCAGTTCGGCCCAGCAGTCTAAATTCCGAAGAGGGTTCGGGACTTGCATCCATTCAGCGAGTCATCGAAGGAGAAATAATAGTGAGTATCTTCCCCTAAGCTAGATTCCAGGCGACTAACCTGAACGCGGACAGAGCACGGGACCAGGGCCAAATCTTTTGGCCCGGCGTTTCGATCCCTCCGGACACTGTCGAACTCGTCTCCGCGGCTATTCTTTTTTTTATATATATTTTTTGCTTGGGGTAAACTAGTTCCGAAAAGGGACAGAGCTCGGGACCAGGGCCAAATCTTTTGGCCCGGCGTTTCTACCTCTCCCTTTCCTCGGTTTATTCCGGGATTGGTACGTGCCAATGCGGAATCGACCCATAGGGAATTAGGTCATAGTCTTTTCACTTTTTTTTTAATATTATTTTTTATAAGTTTCCCGCGTTTATCCTTCCGCGAAACTAAATTTTTCCACGTTTGCTACAGTGGCCCGAAATAATAAGGGTGTCCGCCGTCGGAAGCGGGAGCGAGCTCGCAAATTGTACAAATTCCTGCTGGAGCAACGCGCCCAACGGGAAGGACAGCCAGTGAACACCCCCCACCATAACCAGCCTCTTCCCCCGCAGAAAATAAAAATCAGCTTAGAGGAATATCGCCGTAACGTGATCTCAAAATAAAAAAAATTAAAACCCTTACAAGATGAAAATCGAGTTTTATTTATTTTAACGTTTCCCCTTTCCTTTTGAACGAACACATTCGGCAGCTCCGTCCACCCTAAAAAAATCCTCAAATCGACCCTTCTGGTCGATTTGGCCCTGTCACGGCAGAGAGGTGGCGTCCACGTTCGGGCGCCATCGCAGCCTTAACAGTTGCACTCTTACGACTTATCATCATTTCAATGTATTAGTAGGTTCATAACTATTGAATTATATAGATTTATATATTTATGTATATAAATTTATATGATTATTAAGATTCACCTTTTTGACCAAATCAAAATTTCTTAAATAATTAAAATTAAAATTAGTTAACCCTTAAAGCGCCATGTTATATAAAAATAACACAAAGCGCCATGTGGGGTATGAGCAGACGCCATGTGGAAAATTGGTTGCGGCAAAGCGAGTATTCATAATTTCGATTAAAAAAAATTACTGGATACCATTCGACTATCCTTTTAATGAGAAGAATCGCGATATTAATTAAAAATTCATTGCTTCTCGTTAAACAAAATAAAATACGTACAAAAACGTGAGAAGTGGCTTTTTCCCTAAAAAAATCATAACTAGCTAAATTTTTGATACTTTTACCTGAACTTTGTTCCTGGAACTGTCGAAATATACTTTTTTAAGTAAAAAAAATATAGTAGAAGTATAGCTTTGAAAAAGTGGGTAGAAGTGGGTGAAAATTGAAAGGAACGATTTTCTAATATGTGATCGCGTTATTTGATTACACACATAATACAAATATAATGACAATTTATATTTAATTCTTGACCGTTCAAAATGATTTATACCTGGTGGATGCGAGAGAATTGGCCATAGGGAACCGTGTTAAGGCTAGCGCGCTTGTGATTGGTCCATTCTATTTACCTGAATGCTTAAAGTCTTTCGTGGTTGGTTTTAACAAAATTCTAGTAAATTTCAATTCAGATCTTATACGCAAGCTCTTTGCTTGTAGTTTAATCAATTTTATTTTTAAAAAATATTAATAAATCTAATTTTAATATAATTTGGAAGTTTCGCTAAAAAGAGCACATAGCAAAGAGCTCGCGTATAAGATCTGAATTGAAATTTACTAGAATTTTGTTACAACCAATCACGAAAGACTTTAAGCATTCAGCTAATTAGAATGGACCAATCACAAGCGCGCTAGCCTTAACACGGTCTTCCCTATGGCCAATTTTCTCGCATCCACCCGGTATAAGTATTGGTATTCATCAGTCATAACAGAAAGGGGAGAAAAATGGGAGGAGATAGCTTTATAAATAATGCACTTGAAAAAAAAATGTTCCAAGAGATAAAATGGAGGGCAATAATTTTGCAAAAATATATATGAAAGGACAATAATTTTTTTTTTATACAGCTATCTCCCTCCCGTTTTCCCCCTTTCATTAAAGACTGATAAATAATAATACTTATCTAAAACATAATGAAAGCTATAATTAAAGCAATTTCGATGTGAAATCCGGACCTTTTTTTCACAATTTCAACACTCCTGGGCACTATCACTTGCAAAAATTCTTTTAAAAAATCCACGAACAATCACTAAGCTCCATGAAGCTCAACAAGCGTACGCAGTCATCCACGTTACCACCTACATTTCGTCGAGTTTGCTCATTTAAATTTGAGTTAACGCATTCAGATCGGTATTTTGTTGGTATTTTAATAAAAGAATTGTAATTAATCACGACTTGTAATTATAATGGCAGCTTCAAGATGATGGCCTTCACGATATAATTATGCAACAAGTATGTCATATTGAATCCGCAATTTTAAATTTTGATAGATTTCAAGTGAATTCAACGTAAGGAAAAATGTGTACCTGAAATGGTTAAGCAAATTCACCGAGATGTCTTCGGTATAAGCACGAGGAAAAAAGGCGAGGCAACGTAATTAATTAATTAATTTAAAATAAAAAAAAAAAAATTAATTTGGTGTAGAAAATGACGACGGAACCGACGTCGAAAATGACGAAGGAACCGACGTCGAAAATGACGAAGGAACCAACGTCGAAAACGATGTCGATATTGATGTCGAAAACGACGATGGAACCGACGACGAAAACGAAGTCGATATTGATGTCGAAAACGCCGTCTAAAACTGCGATCGATTAGGCGTCCAAACGGACGTCTTACTGGGAAAGGAAAAAATAAAAATGGACCCTACAAATGCTATAAACGGCGTTAAGAGTTACATTCAAGACGACGTAGAAAATGATGTCGAATACGACGTCCAGAACTATGTCAGATTAGACGTCCAAACCGACATCTCTACTTAGAAAGCTAAAGTCTATAAACGACGTCGAAAACGACGTCGGAACAGATGTTATATCCGGTCTCAAAATCAGGCGTCGTTTACGACGTCGAAAGCGACGCCGTGCGATGTCGTTTCCGATGTCGATTGCAACGTCAGTAACGTCATTTCCGACATCGATTTTTTCAATAGGGATGCACATGCGTACAGGCATATAACCTTACTTTATTGTCAGTGTGCCATAAAGCACTCAAAACACGTTACACGCACATAACCTCGGAAACCACACTCCTGATACATAAAATATCGTATGTAACGTAGAACTAAAACAATTCTGGTCCTCGCATGTGTTCCTGGTACTCGTCTGCGCCTCGTACCGGGAACACCATGCCCGGACCAGAATTACAGTTTTAGTTCCATATTACATAATATACTATTAATGCAATGTGCGTAAAGTGCGACAAAACATTTTCTGTGAAAACAGCATTACATCTCGGGCGATACTTTAATCCATCGTCTATAAGGCATATACCCAAGCTGTTTTCTCGACCGCGCTGTAATGTCGATCTATCTTCCCTACAATACAGTAAAACGTTCAATCTGGCGGGGTGTTCAAATTCCGATCAATACAGGTCTGGAGATTTTTGTCCTCTGCCGCCCAATTTTAGTTCGGCCTCACAAAACTGCGATGGCGTTCACAGCGGCTTGTTCTGTTTCCTGGGTTTTTCGTACATGAAAATTCGCTTCTCTTAATAAGGTCAGTGGTACTAAACGTCCCTATATTGTTACTGTATCACCCTGTATAAATATACATACTATGGATATGCACTATGATCTCTGATTCAAATAATAATTATCAATTTTTTTATATTTATCTTTAAACGAATCGACATGGCTGTCAATTTATTAGGAACTTTTATTTCGGAAAAAATATCAAAAATCCGTTGGAAACATGAAGTATTTTCGGATGCTAAAAACTTTTTAACGGGTAGTTGGGACGATTCCGTGAGTTTTTAACCTCCAAATATACACTTTCAACTCAGTAATAAATAAATAAATATATAGATATAATAGTTACTTGATATCTTTACATTACTTTTCGTGTCTAAATTTATGGTTATTTTGATACTTAAGAATACTTTAAACATTTTTATCAGTATATACACAATTTTACTGTAAACAACCGTTGTTATTCTGATCTTGACGTATATGTTTGAAATTCATTGCATCCTTACCCTCTCACATAGAATATTGAAACACTTTCCAATGAAAAATTACTTTTCTTTAATATATATGAAATTATATGATGTGAAACCGGTAATACTTCTATATTTTTTAGGTCAATAAAATACAATACTGGTCCATACAAAGTAATGAAGACAATGAATCTCATCCAAATGTCACATCCTCCTGTGCTTTTCACGGTGATGTTACCGAGCTACAATTCATTTACGATGACACATTTGTTGCTTCCTCATCTCTAGGATCAGTTATAGTATTACAATTAAGTAATGAAAGTCCTTATGCAGAATTAAAGGAACATATTACTTGGAATTCAATTCATTGTTTTAAGTGAGTGATATTTACAATTGGCTATATCCTCACCTGCTAATTCGTGTTTTATAACACTTTAATGAAATACTATGGGTAAATGAACCAGATGAAAATAGTAATAGATGGATATTATATAAATTCAACCTTCTTTTGCAAGTTTTCAATATATCTTAAAAAAACTTATAAATATATGGCTGAACACATTAATTTTGCTACTCAGATGAAAATTTACTTTGATTTCCCTACAGACCTGCTCATAGTGTATAGAATCTGATTAAATTACAGAATTTTGTACTTTTATACGGATGATACTTTCAATATTTCAGAACTATGGAATCTGCATCATGTACTTCATTGTCTATTTTTGAACAAGACATTGTCACAGTTGGAGAAGATGGAAGAATAAATTTACTTACACTACAACAGAGGAATCCTATTCGAACAATTAGTAAATTGAATGATATTTTATTTATTTCTTACAAAACTGTTCATTAAAATTACAATCAATATTTGTTTGTAGAAAAAAATGTTCAGTATAAGATAATATTGTATTTGTTTCTTTAATTAACAGGTGAGGCCGATAGTTGTTCGTTAAATTGTGTTGACTTTCTTCGACATAGTGAAATAGTCACTGGCAACATTAGAGGACATATGAAAGTGTGGGACTTGCGTGATGACCATAACACACCTGCGACAACGTTCATGGTATCTGATCAGGCCAAAGTAAGTTTTCAAAATGTTATTTGTAACGTATTTAATATATTTAAATTACAACCTATTTACAATTGATTATATCATTAATAAATTTAGATAACTTATGTTACAACATTTAAATTAATGTATTCCAATATATTATATTACACTCTGGCAGACTGAGGCTACAAGTATAGCCCATCATCCGACTCAAAAACACATTGTTGTTGCTGGTGGAGGCGATGGAAGTCTAACTGTTTGGGACTTGAGGCACAATACCTATCCAGTTTCTCAACTCAGTGCACATTCTAAACGTGTCTCTGAAATTTTATTTCATCAAGATAGCCCAGAAAATCTTTTTACTTGTTCTATTAGTGGAGAACTTTGGCATTGGAATAATACCCAGCACTCAAAACTTACACTTGGCAAGTTCAGAAATACTAATTTTTTCTCAGTGTATTTTATGTCGGATATATTTCAAAATCCCCTGCACAATAAAAATATTCACTTTTCCATAAATATTTAAAAAATAATGAGTTTCTTGCAAAAGATGAAAATAATAATTCAATGTTTATTACAGATGGTAGAGATTCCCACTGGTTGAATACTATAGGGGGAAAAGGAGAAGTTCAAGTACAATCTTTGTGCTCACCATTGCATAAACCAATCAATAGTATTGACATTGATAAGTCAACACTGATACTTGGCTGTGATAATGAAGCGATATACATCGTAAAAGACATTAATATTTAAATGGCTTATATTAACATAAAATTTGTACGTAATTTTCAATAATAAAAAGTTTGTTCATGAACAACCATGAAAACTATTAAATATATGTTATTTTCCAATTACTACGATACTTTCCCGATTGGCATATTTCCACTAAAAAGTTTGGATAAAAGAGGTCAGAAAAAAAGTAACTTTTGTCTTTCTTTTGTTCTGGCTTTACATTCTAGCCGTTATGTCTCCATACACTGAAAGAAATTTCTGAACGTAGCCCCGATACTAGCGCTAACGGACTCGTTAACAGCGTGTCTTGACTCTTTATACTTATTGCTTATAAATTCAAAGGAAACCAGTAGGACTCGCGTCCAATCGCAGCGTCAGGATCTTTCATAGCCTGGAGCTATGAAAATCCTAACGCAGCGCTTTTACTACATTGTAAACACACAGACATTAGATTAACTATCAGGATAAAAAGGATTAAGGACGTTCCTGCCAAAATCGATTTTCTACAGATTTTCTCGAAACTTCGCGAAAAGATTATTTTAAGTGTACTTTATATGTGGGCGAAAGTTGAGGTATCGAATCAATATCAGATTTTGAGATATTCAGCTTCAAAGTTTCTGATTTTTACATGTGTTCCCTATACCAAGGCCATGAAAAACGGCTATTTTCTTAGATTGCGGAAAAAATTGTCTATAGATTTTTTTGAAAAACTAGTATGTCATGCGGAAAACTATAAGAAATAAAACGAACACAAATTCTATAGGGCATTCAATATTAGATTTTGAAATATCCTTGTGCAAAGTATGCAATGAACGGCTTTTTCGATCGGAACTATCAAGGCGCGGGAAGCAGTGGCAACGTCGCATTCGTTCGCAGCTGAGCCAAGACCAGTGCTACCACCTCTACCAAGATACATCGTTTTTGTGTAACAGATGCATGTTTATTGTTACACTAATCGGACTTGTTTATTGTTAATTTTTTTAATAATAAATTATAAAACTGTACTTATTTATTAATACATTGAAGTATGTAACAGGACAACCGAACCAACAGTGAAGCAAATAAATAAATTGAGGTTATTGAGGTGTAAAGTCTGTAACCTCATTTCGTTCAATTTTCTAATATCATGTTTTTATTTCAATTTTTAATTTAAATACATACATTGAAATCGATAAGAGTGAGTTTTTGATCCTGTTTTTGGGTTGCTGAATAGAAATTTTACATTCGGTTTGCTCTCTCATATCTTGACTTCGTTACGTAGAAATTCATGGCTTTTCATACTAATTAAATTGTATATATTTGAATTCAGGAATTTTTTTTATTTATTTGTTTTTTGAGCTGCCTTCATAATATCTGATCCCTTTCTCAGCTATCAAAAATAAACTTGTGGTTGAAAAGTGAAAAATTTCAATTGTATTGTTTGTCTTATTTGCCGACTACAAACCTTTCAATAATATAATACGTATAAGTAACTTTCTTTTATGTATATCTGCTATTATTTTATGGATATGCAACTGCAGAATATTAGAATATAAACATGGGCACATAAGTAATCAATTGAGACAAAATCGGTTACGAACACAGTATTTATTGTACTTATTTTTTACCGCCTACCTTTAATTATTTCAATATCATCAATTTTTATTGCCTATGGAAGCGTAAGGATACTGTGATTTTGGCATATTTTGTGAAAGAACCAAATGATCGAGTATCACTTGGAAGTTGTCTAGAGCGCCATATTTGAATTTTGTAGTTTAAGCAGTTCTCAACGTTGCCACATCGCACGATCGACGCAGTGGGACTTGTGCGCATTGGGAGAAAGAGTGAGAAGACGATACAGCTGTCTCTTTCTCGCGCAGGAACGTCCTTAAACAATGTAGCAGATAAGGAAAATATTTCAATTTATGTATAGAAATGGCCTAAATTAGAAACATGATGGATTTTTAGTGTTTTGTGTTTTTTTAAGGGTAAATTGGAGATTAGTTTCATTGCTACTTTATCTATTTTATATTAGAAATGATTCTTTCCCACTTTCATGCCTGCTTCTCTTTTGAGGAAAGAAACGGAATGGAAAAGTATGAAATCGTATATTACAAATTTTTGCACAGGAACTCGCTTATTGGGAACTTTTGTTACGGTAACTTTTATTTTTGAATGTAATGTCATCGATTTCGACCGTTTGAGAAAAAAAAACAAAATTTTCGAGGAAGACCATATTAAAATACCGCAAATTCAGTAGCAAATTTTACACAATGATAATTCTAAAATTAATTCGGTAGGCCATCTCGAGATTTCAACACAACATTCCTAATACTATTCCGAAACACATGTTAGTTTTTTAAAGGATTCTGTAGATTATTTGTTTCACAATTCTAAAAGATTACCTCGCGAAACCGCGTTTCCCTGTACCGCCCATATAAAACCTTGCAATTTTAACAGCAAATTTCTCAAAATTTAACGCGGATTGCTATACTGAATTTTTAATCAGTGATAAAGCATCTCGAATAAACGTTTTAGCAAAGTTTCGGGAAAATCCGTAGTCATTTTTCATTTTCTGCGGGAACGTCCTTAAATTCACAATTTATGTGTGTATATATAATGAGTTTCTTGCAAAAGATGAATATATATATATTTATTATTGTAAATATAATGTGCGAGTGTTTGTGTCCGTATCAACACTTTTAAGTTCGCTACATAAAACGATAAATATCGGATAGAAATGTACAGACATTTAATTCATTTTTATCTGTAATGAGGGATTTTTATCCTGTTACAACATTATAATTTTGTTGAAAAAAATATTTTATGCAATAAATTATACGATCAAAAATTTTTGCAGAAATTTATTATTCAAATTTTCTACTTGTTTAACAGATCATAAAAGCAATTGTTTTAGTGTTATCTAAAGTGGATAGTTTTTTGTTTCTTCGTTTGTTCTTGTTACCATCAAAAATATAATTATTGATATAAGCAGAGACGTTAGTTTGTCGCGTTATATGTATTAAATTTATAGACTACAATGTAAGTTTTACTTTTATTTTAATGTTCTTGTATTTATTATCAACTTTATGATTTACTTTTATTACTTTTAGAAAGTAAAAAGCCGACACATTAAACGTAAGAAGTGGGGTTACATTCTGCTTCGTTTCGTCTGCAGGTATAGTAATAAAATTATAATTTTTCAACATTTTTATCGGCCATGTTGCATTCGCCATTTTGAATTTTTAAAATCTGACATCGGCAACCTAAAAAAACCTTATACAGTAGAACCCCGCTGGATTGTCACGGTCGGTTCCGAGTATTCCCCGCAAACCCCGCTGGGCTGTCGGCAATAGGGGAACCATCGCTTCCACCTCTACGCCGTAATCACGTGACGTTCATGACCAATCACAGACAATCTCTCTGCTTCCTATTGTAACTCCAAACCGATGCGTATGTCTAACCAGACACGCCCCTGAGGCGGCGAGCGGCGTGGTGGGTGTAAAGGGATTCCGAGAAATGCCAATCCAGCGGGGCTGAATCCCGACAATCCAGCGGGGTTCTACTGATTATCAATATTAGACAAAACTGTACTTTTTCAACATTTGTGATCGGCCATATTCCATCCGCCATTTTGAATATTTAAAGTCTGACACTGGATTCGTAATCAGCCACCTCGAAAACCCCTATATACCAAATATTAGAGAAAACTATAGTCAAAAAGCCGTATACACCAAATTACAAAAAAATACCGTCTACAGAAAACTCGGAGCTGAGTAATTAATTTTATTTTTTCATAAATTAATTTTTTTTATATGACAAGGTGTTTTACCAGAGCTAGAACTTTGAGAATGAGTCACATATGGATTCATTAACTTATTAAAAAAAAATGAAAATTTTAAAAGGTGGTGTTTTTGAGATAATCAATTTTTTTAATTTTCAATAAAATGGACGCCATTTTGTTATTTAAAAATATTTTCAAATTGTTTTAGCGCCATTTTATGCAGGTGGGATATACACATTAAAAGCACAAAGAAATATTGACATACCATTATTTTTTTCGGCGGGGCAGAAGTTTTTGTAAAAATAACAATCACTTTCTGCGGAATGTGTGTTTAACTTGCCCTACGTCTAGTATCGCAGGGAATAACTTTTTCGCGACCTTTTTAATCTATAATTACGTAAATAAATGCTTATTTCTAGGTATTAAGAGCCTTTTACGTGTACGATACAAAGGGTGACAAGTAAGTACATAAATTAAAGTTATTATAGTTGTTATTATTATATCAGTTCGCGTCTAACGCAATAAATCAACCAGTTCTTATATGTGAAATTTTAGAGACACTTACCATTAGCTTTTCTGAAGGGCACGATTTGACATCCTGGTGCGAAACGCATTTCAAAAATATTTTAAATTATAAACATTAGAGGGACGATTTTTCATAATAATATGGCTTCGTGTAATCTTGGAAGTAACAAATATAAACAAGGCTATATAATTATGAAGCTATAATATGATTTAAAAATAAGGAGTCATCATTTTATCGGGTACAAAGAACGTAGTTCAATATGAAAGGTTACTGTACGATTTACAAGAGAAAGACTTTTAATTATTATTTTTAACTTTAAAAATACTTATTCCTTAGAGAACAGCAAATTCACATCTTGTTTATTTTGCCGGTAGATCTTTTTCAGTTGATCTGCCACTTACATGCGTAAATTTCGAATACATGTATATATAAATAATATAAAACACATTCATTTTATAATTGCAAATTTCAGCCGTCGTCGAATGTGATAATAGGGATTTCCATCTCTTTACAATAAATCACAGTGTAACCATTCTTAAATACCCAGATTGAATGGCTGGTGAAGTATTTGTTTGAAAGTCATAAAATCTGTCTAAGTATAAATGCCACTTGAACTTGATTGCAGTTTTTTACAATTATATCATCCTGGTCTGCAAAGTTGATAGCTTCTTAAGTCAGAAACAAGGCGTAGTACTGACCTGGTCAAGGTTGGCTGATCCTAAAGAGATAATAAAGTATTATTCGTACTTTCTTTGTTATAAAATATAAATTATTATGTAACCTCAGAACGTTATCTCAAAGAAACCTAAAAATACTTACAAGGGGAGGGTCAGACCAACGGAATTCAGAAAAATTCGAAACTTCCCCTGATGAAAGATTATTAGGTCACATTTCTTGTGGTAAAGTACTAAAGCGCAATATGCAGCAGGTTTCGAGTAAAATGAGTTTGAAAACATTGCGCTTGCCTAGCTTTTCTTAATATGCTTCGTTGGGGAAATGACAGTACGAAGTGGTGGTGGCGCAGTGGGTAGAGCGCCAGACTGCTAATATTGACGTCGCGAGTTCGAATCTCGACCGTTACGAGTTCTTTTTTTCTATTTTGTTGTGTGTATATATTTTTTTTTCAATAGTTGTAAAATTAATAATTTTTAATAACTTCAATTACTTTTAATAAAACTTTTTTTTTTAATTATTTTTATTTTTTTATTTAATTATTAAGAAATTCTATTTAAACTAATATAATGAATAAATATGAATATATTACTTACTCGTATACTGAAAATTATTTTTTTAAAATATGAATTGTATATTACGTGATTTTTAATAAATTAACTCACAAGTATAACATATATCGTATGAGAAGTTTGTAATTGCAATAAAAAAAATATAATGTGTTCGAAATAATAGTACAAGGATATGAACATATATTATAAATATAATGTAATATAAACATATATATTATCTGATGTAAAATGTATATTTATTTTGGAAAATTGAAAATATTGTAAATAAGAGCTGTATGCGAAAACTGTTCATTTTCTGCTGAATTTCACAGTTCGAAAATATTGGCAAGAATGCGTTCGCATTGTTCAGTTTGCAGTTGTCTATTATACGGCAAATTAATTCGAAGCGCACGTGTGCAAAAAAAAGTTTTTCTAGACTTTTATTTCTTCTGCTTTTCTTCGTTTTTTCCTCAAAATAAAATACAATGTTAGAGGATATTAGTAGTGGGTCTCATTCCGCGATTGAAGAACAGCTGGATGAAAATTCACTTTACAGTTACGCATCGAAGCAACGCTTAAAAGATGCGATTACTTATTTTGAAAATTTGCTATTGCAAGAAAATCTTATCGCTAACAAATGTTCTCCAGTTATCTCCGAAGAAGCGAAGCGAATTGATGAAGAAGTATACAAAATCATCCAGCTGTTCTTTAATCGCGGAATGAGACCCGCTACTAACCTCCTCTGCCATTGTATTTTTTTTTAGGAAAAAACGAAGAAAAGCAGAAGAAATAAAATTCTAGAAAAACTTTTCTTTGCACACATGCGCTTCGCATTAATTTGCCGTATAATAGACAACTGAAAACTGAACAATGCGAACGCATTCTTGCCAATATTTTCGAACTGTGAAATTCAGCAAAAAATGAACAGTTTTCGCATACAGCTCTTATTTACAATGTTTTCAGTTTTCCAAAATAAATGTACATTTTACATCAGATAATATATATGTTTATATTACATTATATTTATAATATATGTTCATATCCTTGTACTATTATTTGGAACACATTATATTTTTTTTATTGCTATTACAAACTTCTCATACGATATATGTTATACTTGTGAGTTAATTTATTAAAAATCACGTAATATACAATTCATTCTTTAAAAAAATAATTTTCAATATACGCGTAGGTAATATATTCATGTTTATTCATTATATTATTTTAAATAGAATTTCTTAATAATTAAATAAAAAAAAAAATAAAAATAATTAAAAAAAAAAGTTTTATTTAAAGTAATTGAAGTTGTTAAAAATTAAAAATTTTACAACTATTGAAAAAAAAAATATATATATATATATATATATATATATACACAACAAAATAGAAAAAAAATAACTTGTAACGCTCGAGATTTTGAACTCGCAACGTCAATATTAGCAGTCTGGCGCTCTACCCACTGCGCCACCGCAGCTTCGCACTTTCATTTTCCCAACGAAGCATATTAAACATATTACAGGCAAGAGCAATTTTTTCAAACTGATTTTTCTCGAAACCTGCTGCATATTGCGCTTTAGTACTTTACCACAAGATATGTCACCTAACAATCTTTCATCAGGGGAAGTTTCATATTTTTCTGAATTCCGTTGGTCTGACTCTCCCCTTTTAGATGTTATTTTGTATTATTATGTAAGATACTCTACACGCACAAGTAGCACGCTAGAGTCACGGAATAGGAGGAAATGCACAAGAGACAAGAAAGAGAGGGAACGAGAGCTATCTTTAGCCATTGTTCTTGTCCAGCTTTAGTCTTTTACGTATATGTTTCATTCTTATCATTCTCGATATCTCTCAATTTCTACTGATCTTATTCTTTCTTGGTCGTTTTCGGTTTCGAAGTTCGCCAGGGATGCTTCTTTTTTCGTTTCGCTTTTATATTCGGTATATGGAAAGAGATGTATATTTCTCATTTGAACATGAGGTAATACGAAGATCAAACTGTCATCTAGTGTTCATTGCAAAGACAAACGAATTGAATGCTGATTCATTTTACTGTATGCAGGAGCGCAAAATACAATAGTTTGAAGGGTCAATAATGATCATTGAATGATAAATTTGACCAGACTTTGAAGTTATATTTGAAAGTTATTTCTTCTCGAACACGATGAACAAAAAAGGGACAAGATATTTTATCCCGCTTTAATGAAGAATTTGTCTATTCTCGGATCGGCTCTCGGGTGGAACATAATTGAGTATAATTTAGGTGCCCAAAGCTCGCGCTATGCGGGCACCCCCGATAGAGATACTACCCACGAGATATCGACCGTGGAAAGGACGCTGTCGACGGAATCGTCAGCGGTCCTAAATTCGTACGTTCGCCCGATAAGGTTCCCTGAATATTCCAAACACTGGACATAAACAGAGAAAAATTCAAGGACGGGGATTCGAACTTGAGACCTTTGCGACGTTCAGACCGTGCGAACGAAGACTGACGCCTTTGTCCGCACGACCATCCCGCCGCATCCGACATGATCTTTAAAAGCGTTAGAGTTACTCTCGAGAGATAAGATGTAATTATTTTTTCATAAAAAATGATTTATGTTTAAAAACGAAGATTGAAAGAAAAGAGAATTTTAGTTAATTACCGTAGAGTAACTTCCGTGATTAATGTATGTGTGTGTAGGCGTGCGTGAGCGCGTACATACCTTATGTGCGAGTCAGTAAGATTTTTTTATACAATGTTGGACTTAAAATATTATCATTGCATCACAAGAATAAAAATGGTTTAAAAATCGATAGTCATGGAAACTATTTGGAATTAAATTCAGGGTGTAAAAAGAATATTTTAACTCCTATGAGAAGAATATAACTGTTATATACTTCTTGTATTTCTCGAGCCTTTTTGGATATATGAGTCAATAACAAACTATTGCTATGAATCTGGGTACAAATACATACATTTTATTAGCATGATAATATTATAATATTGTTAATGTGATAGTGATAAAAACTAATACATTTGCTTCTGATACCTAACTAAAATTTCTATTATAGCTTAAGTGCTTCATTATAAGAAATTTGGAATGCATAAAGAGAACTATTTTATGTATTTTACTCCAGAATATCATAATAGAGGAAAGCCACAGATATATAATATAGCTCGTAGCTTGTAGTTTTTAGTGCATATTCCTGTATTAGAAAAATCTCAGTAAAAAATTGTTATCAGTTTGTATAAACAGTGCAGTGATGAAGACGAATATTTATGATATAAAATGTAAATAAATATTCCGAGATTGAGTATTATTTTATGCGGTTCAGCTTTTTCAATGGCCTTCAACCATTGATTGTAGAAATCGTATCTAGGGCATCAGCATCAAAGCGCAGGCGGTAGCGTACTGGAATACGAAGTCGTAGTTCATGAAAACCGCTCTTCGAAATTGTATTCAAGCAGCAGCTCGCAATATACGTAATACGGACCACGTTGCTTGTTTACATTGTTTACAAGGCAGGAATCGACTCATGGTCGCTGCAGTACTTGATGCGAGTTTCTGCAGTTTCCTACATCCTCCACAAATTTGAGTATGGCGCCATCTAAGATGATCTACAGCTCTCGCTATACCGACGTACAAGGGCTGTAGCAGCCAGGGTTTGATTCCGGCATTCGTAGTTTTGAATACAAGGCTCAATCGTCGGATCAAAATTCCGCCTGGTTGATTTTCGACTATAAGGTTCAGGCAGGTTTGGGGTTCTTACTATAGGGCCCCAGGTCATCCGGTCCTTGTACGGACCTTATTGTTGACGCAGAAGCTTATATTAGCATCGCGATTCTGAGGAAGTGCTGCTACACCATCGGGTCCCCCAAGAACGGTGCTACCGACAGATGTTCGAGATCGGGAAGCTATTGGGGAACCTGATGACTAAATAAGTCACAACTCTCGCCGAGTTCAGGTTCATAGGAGTACCATATCAACGCCAGTCCCGCTCTCAAGGACTACGATACCTTAACATGTCAAGGCCAATACATCAATGTTTAGGCCAACCCGAACCAGTACGGTACAAAATAACAGGCCGCAAGATATATCGACGAGACGTACCGAGCTCAAATGCGAGCAACACGATCTGACAATTACAAACAAGCCTTAGTTCATCTAAAAGGACTCAAAAGAAAAGGCCAATAGGGGAACTACTGTATGAGCAACAAGAGCCCCGCAAATAGCTAAAAGCACATGCGAGTGTCACCACTATCGATATGCGAACAGCGTCTGGACTTCGCAGGTCCGCAGTAACTGCTAAGGTTATAGCGAAAAACATTTATTATATTATTTCGCTTAATAAATGAGAAGAAAGGAAAGGATAGGAGAGCGTTAGCTTACAGATTCCGATCCTTTTCAGACCCCAATATCCAACTCCCGCTAACCTGTGCCATAAGGGAGGACAGTTGCCGGACCAGGTCTGCTGGTTTCTCTACTCGGTATATCGGTTGGGTACTGAGGGTAGGGGGCGGGGTGTAACGGTGACCTTTACAGTTTCCCAAGAGCGATGAAATCAGTTAACGCCATCCGATCTGGGCCCTGTACTAAATAATATTTGTAATTATTTTTGTAAATATTTCAGTAATATTCCTTCTTTTGTTACAGGGCCAAAATGGCCTAGGGCCGACTATGGCCCGAAGCCAGCGCCAAGGAGGGAAAGACAGAGAGAGAATAGAATTGAACGTGGAAACCGCGAAAATTATGAGCAGTGGAAAAAGATGCATAAAGGGATGAAACTTTATCGTCGTACCATGCATGCGTCTTTATTGTCCGAGACTATATTTTTAAGCTATTTAATGAGTTTTTGTTTCTTCCCTAGAGCATGTATTGTATTACCATATGTCATACCGTGTCTCAATTATGCACAATCATTTGAAGTCATTCTCAACCATCCGTCATAATTATAAATCACCATCATCATTACCTTTCATCATCTAAACGCAGAGAAATTAATTTACTCTAAACAAATCAGTTTAATTGGACGAATAAGAAATGTCTACTCGCTATGAAACTCCACGAGATTTTACACAGAAAATGGATATTAATACTTACAACAGATTTGTCAAAATTTTCCAGAAGGGAAGCACGTTGAACATCTTCAAGTCCTTCGCAGTGTGTCAGGAACATAGGCAGAAAATCCCCAAAAAACCAGTTGATGTTTACTATCGCTAAATTGTGGATGGCAGTCGTAATTTCGTCAGCTAATAAATTATGTGATCTGCAAGTTATAAATGAAAATAACTGAGTTATAAATGGTATACTTCAATTTATAGAATAAATATATGCAAGAAAGGAGAACGGGATGGTTAAGTGGTTAGCGGGCTCGCCTCGTAATCTGAACGTTCTCTAGGTCTCGAGTTCGAATTCCCGTCGAGGAATGTTCTTCTGTTTGTTTTCCATTTGTTTGGAAAATCAACGAAGTAAACATTGCTCGGCGAAGGTACGAATTCGGGACCGCTGTTGACCTCCTTCGGCAGTTTGCCGGTACCGTCCAGCGACTTTTCCGCGGTCGGTGCGTCGTGGGCATTACCTCGGAAAAAGATGGGGTAAGACTCGCGTGTCACTTGCCCCGACATAGATCGCCGAATAGGTTAATGGCGGTACCGACATTGGGGTGGGGGGACTGGCTCTGGGTGGGTGTTGTGTTCCGTCATGTATCATGTCTGTGTGTTGTTCATCCTACATCTCTCCACCCGAGAGCCGACCCGCGAATAGGCATCAAAGTCATTAAAGCGGGGGAAAATTCCAAATCCTTTATATATGCAAGAAAGAGTTATCGAAAAAGTGTTTTAAGATAATAACACATAAAAAAGTAACATGCCCAATAGACAAGTCTATAATATTTATATATTTCTAAGGTCACTAAATCCTATTCGGATGTCCATTTTACTTCGTCAAGTCTGAATATAGGTTAATTGAAGATCAAATGAAGGGAAACAATGTGGTATCAAAGTAGACCCTCACTTCTGCACGTTACTCTGATCTACGAGTTATACATTTTAAATAAATGGAACATATATTCATATTACTTTCAAGATAACAAACATCGTTGCAGAAATAAAGCTTTAACCTCAAACCCGTGAATCTATAGTTCATTGTTTTAAAATGGGAACATTGCAAGATCTATGACTTCCTCTCAGGCCATCTTAAAAGATAAGAATCAAACTCAAGAAATTCAATGAGGCGGAATTTTAACTCGGGACCTTTCAATTGATCTCTCAGCGAAGTTACATGTCCTGTAGCAAGTTTGTATATTTTATTTTGGTAACTTGGAATGACCCAATTATAAACGTGCAACAGGATGACATGTGATGTACTCGACAAAGCGTGAGATTCATATCATTTATTATTATGTACGAAAATTGAAATATGCAACAAATATGAAACGATGTAACGTGGGTCGGTTTAAATACGGCTTATGCCCTACCAATGAGAAATCTATATTTTCCCCCTCTCGGCCGACTCGCGTGCATTCCCGAGAAGGAAACACATATCATTCACGATGAAAAATGGACCGATTTTTAATTGAAAAGGTTATTTTTTTATCATCAGACGAATGAAGCAGAATTCTCTAGTTGAAAAAATGAGAGAACTCCACCTCTGGCGTTTCATCCCGATCTGCACCTACTGGAATCATCAGCAAGGCTTGTTGGTGCAGATCTGCCTTGTACGCCGCTTACTATTCTTCAGGAAAAGTCTTTTGTACAGAATAGGATGGACCTTTGTGTGGCGAGATGGTCGTGCAGTCTTACTTCGCTCGAACTGAACGTCGCGAAGGTCCCGAGTTCGAATCCCCGTCCGTGCACTTTTCTCTGCTTATGTCCAGTGTGGAACAACCGGGGAACCTTGCTGGGCGAAGTTACGATTTTGGGACCGATGCCGACCGCGGTCGGCAGTTATCGGTACCGTCAGCATCTTATCCGCGGTCGGTACGTCGTGGGTCTTATCTCGGATAAAGATGGGATAATCCCCGCGTCGTACTCGCCACGGCATAGATGGCCGACTCTGCTGGTGGTACCGATACTGGGGTAGAGGGGGACTGGCTCTGGCTGGGTGTTGTGTGTTTGTCTGCATAGTTCTGTCGTGTACAGTCCTGTCTCTGTCCTGTATCTCTCCACCCGAGAGCCGACCCGCAAATACACATATTCGTCATTAAGGCGGGCGAAAATACCTTGTCCTTTGTCCTTTTTTGAATATCATAGTAGATGCGAAAATCCAACCCCCGTACTCAAGACATCTGTCGACGCTCTACCAAGCCTGAATGACAAAGCATGGGAATGCACGCGAGTCGGTCGAGAGGGGGAAAATATAGATTTCTCATTGGTGGGGCATAAGCATAAGTCGTATTTAAAGTATTTAATACACAACAAATATTTATTTATAACAAAAATTGGTAAATTATTATAGAGGATTTTCTTCCATTAGACCATAAAGAAAATAACTTTCCTGTTACGACCCGACGCACGATAGGTATACGTGTGTGTTCGAATTTCAAATGTATTCAGCGGCTGAATTTTTGACCAATCGTAATGAATCTTTTTTTAAAATACTCGTGATTAACTGTACTTTAACGGATACTCCCACGATTTTTGATATTGTTCTTTTTGTATAAATAACAAGTCTGAAGTTAGCAGTCCCAGTTGGCGGCCGAACGAGTGGCATAGAAATTCTTATTTATCTACGCAAATAATCGAGGAGGAACTATCAATTTTTTTCTTAAGACTTCTTAGGAAGTCTAAAAAGGATCAAAAAGTTTCCAGAGTGTGACGCGGCCATTTTGAAATTCTAAAATACGAAAAACCACAAATTTTGAACTAACATTTTAATACTCGTTAAAGGAAATCGCTGATCGTCTCCAATTTTTTTTTCTCAAGACTTTCCAAAAGATTTTCTTTTTACGTCTTTTATATTTCACTTATTTAAACGATATCCCACACATCCTCGAGTCAATAAACTAGATATTCATTATTTATTTTTTGTACGGTCATAGGCAGCTTTGAGCACTCACATGTTGAAACACTTTATCATTTACCTCCTGCGCTTCCTCGGAATACTTACAAGCATCGGATCAACTGTTATATCTGGATCGTGAATTAAAATTTTATGCACAGTTGGTTGCATGAAATATCATCCATACACTTTGTATAATTCGGCAGTTTCTCTACTATACATTCTAAACTTGTCGACATCGATTTCTTTGCCACTAGAGAGCAATTGTAAAATTGTACTAATTGTATTACCGGTATTTGTGTTTCCCGCGCCTTACTTTACTACAACTCCAATAATTCCAAGTTTCTTCTTCAAATCATTTTGTATCTGAGATTTTCTTGCTTGTTTCAAATTTGTATTTTCTTCTCTTGATAAATGAAACCTTTACAGCGCGGCAAAAATGAACCGAAGACGGCCGATTATTTATCCATATAAAATGATCGTCTTGTTTGAAGTCTAACGGAACAAAAATTATGACAAATGCAGGCTGATTACAGGCATAATTTTGGTCACTGTTTCGTGATTTACTTTGTAGAACCTATTGACTGGAAGCCCCATCCATGTCCCATTTATTTTGCAAATCTAATGACTCGTTATTTTTTATTTTCATCACAACATTAGGTGGTAATGATTACATCCATCGTTTCGCTGTATGATCAAGCAGAGATTGCAATTCTATACATACACCATTCTCTAATGTTAATGTTATTGGGGTAACACCGATTTTAGCAGATACAATAGAGAAGTAAGGGGGATAATTTTTATTACTAAAAAAATTTGATTACGTTTACGAAGATCCAGATATTTTTGTTTGGTTAGATTCAAATCCATATACATCGCTAATGTTTTATCGCTACAATCCTTCGTTTCTTTATTATTTATTTATTGACAGAAAATGAAAGGGCAGGACAGAAGCACTTGGTTCTTCAACTGTGAGGTGGAGACACCAACAAGAATCACATCTCGGGTACAGGAGCCTGTCAGGCGTACTGCGACATCCTTGCGGCCAAGCAATGACGCGTATTGTACAATGTAACATCAATAGGAGCAGGATCGCTCATGACATGCTGACCCAGATCTGTGCAGAGAGGCACATTGATATGGCCATAATCAGTGAGCAATACCGCCGCAGGGAAGGCTGAGGGTGGTATGAGGACTCACTGAGTATGGCAGCGGTCTGGATTCCGGACCCCCAAAATTTGCATTTCGCGGGCTATGGATCTGCTTATGGTTTCGTCTGGGTGAGAAGTGGTGGCGTGGCTTATGTCAGCTATATATAACTTCACCCCAAATGAGACCATCGGCGCCTCCAAACAAAACTCGCTGGACTGGAGGACGCTCTCATCCGGAGGACGTCTCCGGTTTTGGGACGGATTCCAGATCAACTAACCACTTCATAGAAGGCCGAGGCAATCACAGATATCACGATACGCCTCATCTATCGTGCCTGCAACGAGGCGGTGCCGAAGAAGAAACTCAGAGTCAAAGATTCTGCTTACTGGTGGACGAGAGGTATCGCCGAGTTTCAGTGTGAATACATGAAGCTCCGGCAACGAGCGCTGCGAGCTAGGAGGAATGGCGGCGGGGTGCCCTCGGGCAGGTGAACTACATCGGAACTAAGAGAGAGTCAGCGCCAATGTTGGGAGAAGTTGGGTACGGATCTAGATAATGATCCTGAGGGATCGGAGTATGTAATCGTGTCTCGGAAACTCGGCGTGTACGCCCAGGGATTTCTTTTTTTTTTTTTTTTTTTAATTATTTTCCGTCTACTTTTGTGAACCCACATGGGACTAAAGCGCGACGGGACCTACAGTTTATGAAGGTGGAATCCGAACCACCTGAGCTTTGGCGTTATTAGACACTTATAAACAAATACAGAGGTGTCCCAATGAGAGATGGCAGAGGACGGGCTCGAACTAGGGTTTTCTGATTACGAAGCCGATACTCTACCAACTGAGCCACCGCCGCTCCTTACGCCCAGGGATGCAGGCACGGTCGACCACATTGTGGATACCCTATTCCCCTTACAACCCAAACGATCGGATCGCTTGTTGTACCCGGAGGACCCTAACGCGACGCTCATTACTCGAGAGGCACAAGAGAGAGAACGGTACATGCTATGAAAAATACGAAGGCACGGAGTCCGAATGGGCTCACCTGAGGTGCTGAAAGAAGAGAGATCGAAAAGCATAGTAATTAAATAGAAATTTGGAAATGAAACATAGTGGCAATGAATTTACGGTTCTGCAGGAAAAGTCACCACTACCAACCAGTACAGCAATTTCCACACAATTTTATAAATTTTAAGAAGTGCATAATAAAAATCTTATTTTTATAAATTAATTTTTACTAATAAAGCAATAAATACCTATGAAACAGCACGGTAAAAAGTGCCATTAAAAACCTTTGTAATAAATGGTTTTTAAAAATTGTCCGTTGATATAAACGCCACCTGGAATTAACTTGTTCCAAACTTTGCAAACTTTGCCTGAAGATATTGACATCTGATTGAAGTAATGCTTGACCGAAGGTTTCTAAAATGGCTAACAACTCATCTCTATGTTCGACAATATCATTATTGTCGGAATTACCGAATGTGCTGAGTATGGAAGATTTATAAAAGTATTGCCATTTGTGTAATAAAATGCTAAAAATAAAATGTTCCATTGATTGAATGATAATAAATTATTATAATTACTCTTAATTTAGTGAAACAGAACTATTACCTGTGAAAAAGTCGCAATAAAGCAAGTGTTGTATCAGGTCGGGCGCAAAGATCATCACCCACGGTAGGCCAAACGTGTCCCAAACATAATGAAGTCACAGCTGGTACAAAAGCCTTGAATGCATTACTAGGAGTTGAAACTACCAATATTAAAATTTCCAAAAGTTGGTCGAGAGCAGGACCAGATGTTATATTTTCCCTGAAATACTATTTATTAATAATACAAAAAGAAGAAATATAATTTATAATATATAGAAAATTTCGACATTTATACCCATCGTAAAGAGAAATTCCCTGGACTTTATTTCAGGGGTTAGACCACTCGTGGAAGTCGGAGGAGGACTACGGTACGCTCGGCATGGATTTTCTAAACGCAGTGCTTGTGTCGTACTCGACCAGGAATTTCTATGTACGCCGTCTTGCGACGGACTCGAACGGGGTTTTCGCACGCTGAGGCCTACGACGAATCCACTGAAGAAACGTGCTTTATAATGACACTGCACTACCGGAAATAGAACAAACAACTCCATGAAATTACTGAATCTCCATTAGCCGATATTAAACCGAACGGTTCACATAAATTAACGAAACTAGTCAATGCATGGAGTAACAAAAATCATCCGCGAATATACACTCACACTGCTAAATTCGCGAATCATTCAAACCCCTGTAATTTACCGCGAATATGATTCTACAAGCTAGCACAAACCGAACAAGGCAAAAATTTTATAGATAACTGACTATGTGAACGGCTCGTACTACTTAACTTCACTTATATGATCTCCTCCTATCAGTTGGTTGGACTTTTATATATATAGATCCTGTTATATGCATTTTTTTACCTAAGTTGTCTGCTCCTGTAAACCTTTATTTTACAGAAATTTCCATTTTTGTTTGCTTTTTTATTGAAGAGGGACATGATTTTCGGCCAAAATTAATATGTTATTTATAACTTTAACAATAATATTGGTTTCTTGTGTCGCTCAATCTATCCGAAAAGTGAGAAATTTTTTTCTCAAATTTCTACCAGATCAGCATGAAATTTCACTGCAACCCCGCCCCAAACCATGAGAAAATTTTCTGCATGAAGTACAAAAACTACACCGGTGACGGGGACTCTACAATTTTAATGCCATTCTTGCTTCAAAAAATTATGGCGATAAGTTTCTTATTGTAAAAAGTTAATGCATTTAGTGCACTAACCACGTCGAAAAAAGAATGTACAGCCATTTTTAGGAAGTAAAAGAAAGTAAAAAAAAATTAAGAATTTGACTAAATATTACGGTTTGAGCATCCAAAGAAATAAAGACAGTGTTATATCAAAACATAAAAAAAGCAATTATGGCTAAGTTTTATCACATTTTTTCAACAAAAGAAGTGACAAATCATGAACACTGCCAAACAGGACCTGACAACTAGTGCAAGTAGCAGAAAACTATCGCTTTAAACAAGGACCCGAGATTCGAAGATCTGTCGCCACTGCTTGACCAAGAAATTTAGATTGTTATTTTGATTCATTTAATCGTAGCGGGAAAAAATCAAGAAATAACCATGCCATCTTTATGCCGAAGAGTGGTCTAACCCCTAAAATAGCAATATCAATACCTCGTGTATTCTAACGGGTTTTGAAATGTAGAACATTTTCCTCTATTATATTGCAAGCTACAAATATGCAAGTCTGAGTATGGTAAAATAACTAATTACTTAAAAAATTTAAATGTCTATTTATTTCTTTTTAATTAAATGGTCATGTTTTCCAATTACAGCTATAAATGAGAGATTATTCAACGTGCAAAAACAAATATCCTTAAAATCTTTGGTACATGAGCATATTTTACTCGCGTACTTAAGGTCAAACTTACCTCGAATAGATATGAAGCATTCCTTGTACGGCAGTTTGCATGTACACCGAACCTAGTTGTTGTTGAAGAACCAAAAACGCAGAATGTAAATAACTCAGGAGTGTTTCACAAACACTTTGATGGCCAACAAAGTATGGCAATAATTCTAATACTCGATTTACTGTAGGTTCAAGGCAACTATGTAACAGTTTTTTTATTGCTGTAGATGAGGAAGAACACTCATCTAAGATTTGTTTTAATGAAATGACTGCTGTCGGAATTGCAGATTCTGGTGGCGGGGCCTGTCCTGGCTTTCCTAGTGGTTGTGATAATGATTCTACTAATGTACCTGCATTTCGAAAAATTAAATGAAAAATTAACAATATATTTTATTAGAATATCACACAAACCATATATATTTATTAAAAGTTTGTACTGATAATATAAAGTTATCCCCATAACCGATGATATGTAAGTAAATAAACACATCTAATTAACAATAATGCGGAAAATCCGAGGTTAATTAATAATATATAACTAAAATATATAAAATCGGCTGATGTCCTGCAAAAGTTGCGGAGTAAAATTGCACTAGCAGCGCCACTCTAAAAGAACGACAAGAAACGCTTTTATGAAAATTTTGCTAGGATCATAAGTTACACTGTTGAGCTTCGAGCTTTTTCCCGAATTTTGGTTATTCATATTCGGTGACACTGATTTCATTAGGCTTAACCTGTCATTGTTGATGCGATAGTTCTAACTGTGTATATGGTTTCAATTTTCAAAGTTTTGTATTATATGTTTTGATTATTCGACGAGTTGTACAAACATTTAAAGGCGTTAATTGTACCGCATTCGCATTTGGAAACAGGCAATTCTGATATTCATGCCCTAATAATTTATATGCAGTAGCATATTGCTTTCTATTTTAAAGCATCGTGCCACTGAATGAAGCCAAAATTTGGATATGAAAGACACATTCTTCTCATCATATTCTGTTGCTGAATATTGCATTAGTGAAAATTACATGGTAACATCACTTCGTAAATCTGATAACTCTGGACATCACCTAAACAATTGAAATTCTAACATAGACGAAATCGCGCAATGTCATTGAAACGGTCGAATTCGAGAAAATAAAAACTCTGAAGATTAGTAGGTAATAATATGAAGTGGGCCAGAATCTTTATGATTTTCAAATTTGTTTCAAAAATGTTAACTGTGGACTAACCCGGTAGTAAAGTAAAGTCAAGTAAAAATCTCAACTTGCAGTGATTTGTAATTAACCGATATAATGTTATTAATTCAAACTATTATATTCGATAAATATTGTTATATTCTATTTACAATTTTATACCATGTAAGTAATATTTGTATAATTCAGTGAAAAAGCTTTTATTATACGGTGGTATTTATAATGAATAATTATAGAACTTATCGATTTCAAACTAAAATTTTAATCAAGAAGAGTGGTGTTAAATAAAACCCTCTCATTTGACATTTCGGCGGCTATGGCCGCCCTCATCGGAACTAAAAGTTAAATTTATTTACTTTACAAAACGGATTAATATAAAAAAATAATGTGTACAAAGCCATATGCGTATACAATAAAAATATATAAAAACAATAAATTAACAATAATTAAATTTGACACCTTAAGTAAAGAAAAGCTAAACTCAGTTAACACATGTCGTTAGCGTGTCGAGATGGTATATACGACTGACAACTAAACACCCGACCAAAACAAATTTTTCATACAATGGAAAATTCGGACGTTGAAATTATTTTTCATTTTGAAATTCCAATGTGTAAATAAACAAACACCTGTTTAATACCTAAAATCTGAAAAAAAAACGTTTTAAGTACTTATAAATTCTATAATTATTTAATATTTATATAGATTAAATATTTTGTGTACCATTATAACGATATCTATTTAGCATACAGATGTTGCAATAAAGTAAAAAATACGAAAAAAGTTGAATCTGAGACAGCAGAATGGCTAACCTGTGCTATAATGTACAGGTAATGAGTTTTACTCATAAATTTCATACATTGTTATTGAATGTAACTTTATCCATAGAAAAACAAATTCTTTTTAACCAATAGAAAAGCCAAAACAAACAATTTAAAAACATTTACTCACATGTATGGCATTTCGTGATTATTCGGCATTCGATAATAAAAAAGAAACGGCTATTTTATCATTTTATGATGTTATTTTATTTTTGGAAAATCTAACATCTTTAATTTTTGCTAATACTAATGATTTAAGTACTAATAATTTCGATTTATAGCAGTTAATTAATTTTAGAATTTCGCCATAAAATGTTAATACTTTCAGCGTTCATAAATTTTCGAAGGAAATCACTGCAATTATATACAGAATGGTTGATGTAAGCACCTACGGTCATATATTTAATAGTACTCAACATACGTTTTTATAGAAACAGCGTAAAAAGCAACAATCTTTGTTGACATTCTAATTTTGGGCAGCAAAAATAAATATGAATGCCAACTGTCTGTGTAGGTTATATAGAAATGCCATATTTCGTTTTGGTATAGATTATTTTATGGCGTTGAGAATTTAAATAAAATATATAGTATACAAAAAATTATTTCTTGTATCATCCGATTCCGAAAAAAATACTGTGATATAGCTCATATCTGGACTCTATGATACTCCTTATATAATTACACGATTTTTAAAAAAAGGTTTGTCCAGTTATGCTCATTCTGTGCGAGGCAGCACGTCTCGGGGCAGACATTCCCGCTCATGCAGGAGGAGAATTTGGTTACGCCTACCATTGACTACCCCAGCGGCAAAATGCCTAGCGTACAGAGAGCAGACCATCAAACAAATACCCGAATTTTTCACGCATTCCGAACGCGCTTGCTCTGCAGTATTTTCTTCTGAAAACTCACCATCGCTCTCCAATAAAAAGTATTGCGCAAACTCTCCAATACTCAAAGGGTCTACGTTAAATGTGCCCAATAAAGCAATGGACATGGACAGGAATTCCAAGAATTTCGGGACTCTACGGTAAGATTATATATTAAAATAGATGAGAAAATTGATGCTGTGACTAAAATATATGTATTCGAAATCACCAATATAGTCGACACGGCCTACTTTACTCTGAAAGAACCACCAATTATTTTTAGCGAGCTAAAACACTCGTCTAAATGACAGGAGGGTGGAAAGAAAATAACAGAAGTTGCGGATAGATGATGCTTGGCTGGTTTGATCAGAAACGATGCACAAATTTGTACCTGAGGTGAACATACTACCCCAAGCCATGGAAACAGATCTCTCGACCACTTCTTCCCCATCTGCTTTAGACCATCATACTTCGCCATTTCCCAATCCACTTCGAAAAATGCATACATAGTGGCTGCCGGGCTATGTCATCGAGTCCAAGCGGATCCAGTGGAACCTTTCGCCACGTCTTTCGAACTCGCAGCTTCGCATAATCTACCGATTAGAGCCCCAGCCATTACCTTCCAAAGTATACCAAAATATACATGACCCTTCCAATATTTCTATGGCTACTTCAAATAGACAAGATGGGATTCTGAACCTCTCCGAGACCTGGTGCATTGAGGCACCAAATATACCGCAACCACAAGAGACCACTTTCTAGTTCCAGTCTCACGCGATGGACCAAAAGGAAGATATAGAGGTGGTTTATACACGTTTGTGCCAGGATCTGGCTCGCCCGTGATGATCGAATCCTCCTTCTGTTGGATTTTTTTATTGATGAAACCCGCTTTCACTAACACAGGGATCTTTTTATTTTATTTAGCAAAAAGTGAATACTATAAAAAGTTTTTTTTTCGTCCTTTTTTTCGTTTTTCGTTTTGTAAACGATTTGTACTGTGACCGTCATTTAACGCTATTTTATCTTAATTAATTTATTATAAACGGTCGAGAAATATTTAATAATTTATTCAAAAAGTGAATACACTTTGGAGTGACGCTAAGAGTTTCGTGTCCACTCTTCTGACGAGACTGAATGGAGCTTCTGACTACTGGCCACAGTAGTGATATGTTCACAGTACGGTAATCGGCATTGGCACCTTCACGGAGAGAAAAACGGTGGTTGGAACACTGTATCGTAAGAGCTGTTCAGCGGAATGGCGCAGCGTGCGCCATGCAAAGCCGCGAAGTCATACGTCGAATATACGTATTGCATGATACAGACTTTTCGACTAAGCTATCGGGAGTTTTACTGCATAGCATCGGCACTTTCTCGCATGAGCGGGTCGTGGCAACGTTAGAAAGGGTTCTCTGAACCAACAGAAGTCTCAAGGCAGGCAGCTTGTTACTACTAATTTTGTAGTAAGGTACTGGCGCTTCACTCAAATTTGGCCCCAACCTCGTGGGAGGAGGCGCCCGAATGGCGATGAGCTCTGGGCGCCAAATAAATTTCTACTATATGTCTTTCATAACTGATGTTATTTATCTATTATGTCCTTTTATATACGGGCAACTTATTGTTTTGAATATGTTTTCGTTAATACTCGTATTCAAATTATTTGGTTTATTGAATTTATAAAATTTACACGTTATTCGATACTTTGGCCAATTAATAAGGACGGATATCGGAGTTATAGTAATATTGTTTTTATAAGATTTAAATTTTTTCGGTAAAATTCAGAAGAGGGCAGTTTTATTGAACGGTCAATTAAACCGTATATCATTCCGATTTTTTGAGACATAGGATGGATCGATTCGTAGTATATGTATCTACCTGACCAGGATTCTTTATAAAACCAATCAAGTTTCAGACTCTCATTGTCTTGAATGAATATTTTGACATCCAGATAATTTATTTGTTTATTTTGTTCAATTTCTGACGTGAATTTCAATCTATTGTGAGAATCAAAATTATTGAATTCTCATAGGATGTCCGGTTCTTTCTTTTCCGGAATGCATGTAAGTATGTCATCGACATATCGGTAAAAAAAAAGTTGGATAAAATTTAGTTTATTTATAATGCTTTCCGTTGCATACTCGAGGACTAGATTTGCCAGAATAGGGGAGAGAGGCGAACCCATTGGCATACCGTAAGTTTGTTTATAAACAGAGTTCTGGAATTTAAAATAAGTCGAGTCTATTGTATAAAGCAATAATAAAATCGTTCTAATCGAATAATGTAAGATTTTTAATATCGTTCCATTTATTCTCAATACTTCAACATTTAAGAAAATGTTCATATTTTACATGGAAATTTATGAACTAAACTAGACTTTTATTCAACTAAAATGTTTCATTAGTCTCAGTAAAAATTGGCCGAAAACAAAGTTCCGAAAATCAACACACCGAAAGGCCAAAAATTCGATATAGCATACTAAACAATTATAGATGTTGGTGAACATCGATATGTCAATGTGATAACTTTGTAGTTTGTTGGTATTACGGTGTTTTTTATTTGTTCAACAAAGGACCAAGAATCTTTGATATTTCTGATGTTCTGTCCTGTAACTTTTTAAACGATCTTGGACAAATATTTTGCTAGTTTATAGGTTGGGCCAAAAGTAGTTGAAAGCGATAATTCTAAGCGGATACCCGTTTCAATGAATTTTGGGTCCATACGCTCACGGTGTTACAGCGTGTCTAACAGTTTGCAATTTTAAAGTGTGATCATCATTAGGTTTATTTTTATGCCAAACTTTTATAAAAAATATATATATATTTCCTTTCTAAGTATGAAAAAAATATATAGAAATTACGAAAAATATTTTTATTGTAAACGCACCTATTAAAATTTCTGTTTCATTAAACTCTTTGGCTCACTTGCTACTGCGTTAGTCTATGGAATCAAACGTCGGCCGTATGAGTCCACTGTGTAACCTCTTTATTTTCTTGTTTTTCTTCTAACTAATAATATTTTCTATAAATAATGATTTACTTCTGCATTATTTTATTTTATTTTAATTTATTTATGAAGAAAGAATTGAGAAATTATAAGACATATTTTGTTTGAAAGCACAACTATTAAAGTGTACGACGCATATTTGTATGAAATAAAAATTATGAAATAGTGTTTGATTTTTGTAAATTTGACATTTATAAATGAATAATCTTCTTAAGATTTAATGAAGATAATGCTATTAATATTTTTATATACAAAAATAAAGAAGCGTTTGAAAATTTCATAGTACGCTGATAGGCATACTAGGGAAATTTATTATAAATGTATTGTGAAAGTAAAATCGTAAGATAATTGTATAAATTTAGTTTAGAAGTGTAGGAATGTAATTAAAATGCGGTCTGTGATGCCAATATATTAGATAGTAAATTTTATATAGAAATTAGATAGTAGAATTTAGAATTATATAAAATCGGAAACCATGTAATCACAAACTGAGAGCATTAATTAATAAGAAAAGTAAAATTAAAGTTCATATCTTCTCATTCTTCGAATCTGCGAAATAAGGAATAAAAGTAAAGCATAAAGTTAAAAAAATGTAACTTAAGGTGGGGTTATAACTTTCAAAAGTAGAGGCGCACTCATGGAGAAAATAAAGAACAATTAAATAAAAAGTAAAGAATTAATAAACCTACAAAATCAATGTATAGTTCTTAAATTACTCACAGCAGGCATCCGTGAAATCTTTGGCGTATCTAAATGTTGTTTACAATGTGAAAATGCTCATGAATCGCTTATTATCATGAGATAACAATGAAAGTTACTCTCTTTGCATAGCAGTTAATATAAGGATTAATTTATATATACAATTTTTAGAAATTCCATAGCCATATACAGCCACAGAATTTACATTTAAATATTTAATAAAGTCTTTTGGTAAAAAGTGGTAATCCCTCCATTGTAAATTACTAAACAAACATATTTGATGGTGCGTACTCTTTGTCAGTGCGCACTCTTAACCTATCACACAAATCTGGGAATATTCGTATTTTAGATATTTGAACAAATAACATAAGTAACATACTAGATTTAGAATATAGTTATTGCATAATATCCTATTAAAATACGTAATGTACTGTAATAATTTTTTAATAAAAAAATCTTACTCATTAGTCGCTGTCGAACGTCTGCATCTCCAACTGGCAACACGATACCATTTATAATAGCTCTCCTCAATACGTTTAGCGTATCAGACTTTAACTGTGGGAATTGAATACAGAGAAGGTCTGTAAATGACGATTGGTCCCATAAATTAGGCTTCAATATAGCCGTAATACTTTGAAATAAATGCGCTGCGGAATGCATTAAATTTGCAGGTGGTCGAATTTCGTTAGAATTAACACAAAGAAGTGCCCATACACAGGAATCTGTACATCGTTGGCATAGATTTTGCTTCTCTTCGTACGGTTTTCTAGCAATCCAATGGCACCAGACTTGCAGAGAGGCCAAAAACTGTGAATGTCTGTAGATGAAATTGAGCAAGAATTAAATCGTCGTATACAACATCATTAAACAATGCAGTAACAAATTGTTCTTACACTTCTACAAGATCTGATAAAATGCCACATGGATGTATAGCTCCTTGATATAGTCTATTATTCCTAGCGAATACGCAAACATCTACAGTTTGTAATACCAGTTCGTCCACTAGTGAACAATCGTTAGTCATTTGGTCACCTATAAACAATGCAGACATACATGCATAAATGTATTTGATAATATCAAAAAGAAGTTTATAAAATATTCAGAAAAATTACAATTAATTTCAATGTAATATTCATAAACTTATTAGTAAATGTGTTTTTTTTTCAATTGGTTAAATGTTAATTATATAAATCACGAATTATATATTTAAATATACTCTCAATCAAATTTGCATAGAAATGATGAAAAATATATGGCAGAATTAAAAATTTCAAGATAGCGGGCCTAATATGGGGTCAAGTTCATTGCGAAAATTTCGAAGGTTACCGTAATATTTTGTAAATTCTCCAATTACCATCGGAATCGCCTGAGTCTTACTACTCGAGGGTGTTTGGTGATGCTCAATACGAATTTGAAGTTTTTCAAAAGTCAACATGGCGGTTCCACTATCCGACAAAAGATATAAAATGTTTGCTTATAATTTTGCCGTAGCAAAAGAAGATAAAAGAAATAAGCAATGTTTTCGTTGTTTAAATGTTTTCATTTTTCATGTCATAAGGTACCTTAGCAAAATTGGCTTGTGTATTTATGTATATACGCTCTTTATGGGCTTGCATTAAGACGGAAAATGTTATCAAAACTGGTTTGAATTTTATGTGCTGTTTTGTATGTATTTTGAACTTTTTTTATACGTAAAGAAAAGTAAATAGCGCAAGGTGTTGTGCGATGAATCGTCGGCAGCCAAAACACAGGCAGCTTTCGAACTTTTTTCATCCCGTTAACAGTTACGAGTAATAACCACCGTGTCTCGTTACTTGCTCTTCTTTGTGTATTGTTAGATGTGAGAGAGATTGCCACTACAATATAACAAAACTTTTAAAGTTTTAATGTTTTTTTTATCATCCACGCACCTTTTTTCGTGCAATACTGATATTATCGTGTCTTATCTATACCCCGTCATCGTTTTTAAAAGTAAAATTATATAGAAATGCGAAAAAGGGAAAACCTTTTAAAAAATCTAATAGTCTGAAGTTAGAGCATGAGTTTGATGATCTCCGGGATACAATGTTAAACAGCTTGAATGTGAAACAAAAAAAAATATTTGGCGTTAGTGGGTTAGTCAAGAGTGCATGAAGCATTCATTAAGCATCTATTGGTAATTCTTTTAATATTTATGTACAGTCATAAAAACTCTGAAGGTGTTCACCTTTCTCTCAGTGCGAGAAAATAGGTAATTTCATGATGTATATGCTTTGTGATTTGACTTCGACGTCGGACTGCCTTCTCCGTCGCAATCTAAAACCTACATCCAGCAGAGTTCGTGAGTTGAATAATTTCCAACCCGAGGGAATATGCTGAGCTTAGCTCCGACGAGAAAAGATGCAGCTACTGCATATTCCCACATTGGGACTTGCGAACTTGCACTTTATTGATTTATATGTATGTGTAAAACAATTGTAATTATGTGATCACCGTGTGATCGTCCACGACCATACGGTCGTGACAGGCGGCAAAACGTTTATAACCCCAGCCAATCCTTCGCCGGGAACGACATATTTCATATGAATATGCAATTAATATTAATGTGCAAAGAATTTAGAAGATGGTACAGTCCTCGCGCAGTAACTGCGCCCCCCTATCTAGTTACACAGGAAGGCATCACGCATTACTGACGTACATGGCAATCTGTGGGTGTATGAAGGTATTCGTAGACTTACAGTTCGTATCTAGTTATATAGGAAATTATTAAATTATTTCAAGCAAAACGAAAACAGTTCGGAATGTTATAAAGTGCAATGCGTCGTGTTCTCCGGGATAGAGTGAATATGAGGGTTGCAAGTTAGGTAAATACAACAATTCCGATAATTCCGATGAAGCCATTTTAAAAACTTTTAGAGTTCTGCGCGCGGTAAACGATAGACGTAGCCCGCTTTTGAGGGATATGATACGATCTCAACCTATTCGTTTGCCGTCGGGAATGAAGTAAAACCAGGGAGTACATACAGCACTTTTTTCGTTGTTCAGCGGGAATGTCCAGCATATTAATTCTATGCATAAAACTCGAATACGAAGGTCATCGTTCAGTGTAATTTCAAGAACTTCTAGTTCGTCAATATCTTCTTCTGTGATGTTTTTGCATTAAAATAAGATCTGCTGATTCTTTAATATATTGAAAGCGATGTACTGTAGTTCCAGAGTAGTATATTTATTCTGCTATATATATTCTATCAGATCTGTATAGTATTCGTAAAGGAATTACGAAAAATAATTAAGGAAAACCAACAGATTTCCGTCACTTTGGGGCGTGTTTTCTGATACACATTTGCCTGTCTGATTATATCAAGA
Organism: Trichopria drosophilae; assembly: GCA_030407085.1. NCBI lineage: Eukaryota > Metazoa > Arthropoda > Insecta > Hymenoptera > Diapriidae > Trichopria > Trichopria drosophilae. The sequence continues at coordinate 127,861,873 of CM059583.1, read as the reverse complement.
TAATCCTGAACAACCATCGAACCCCCAAGAAAACACAATCACGCTTTCTAATCATGTCAAATATGTACTTTGCATGCATTGAAAAATCACATCAGATTGTAATTCTACAGTTCGACGGGCCCTAGGAAAACAAACGTACTCAGACATTTCGTTCAAACTGGATTATCTCACAATTCCGAATCAAACTAACGTATCTCGGAATTACCGTTCAAACTAGTGTATCTCAGTCTTCCTAGCAAAACTCGGGTAACTCGGGCGAAATTCAAGCACACGTAACTCAATCATAAGCACTACACAGAGAGAATATTTGAATGATTTTAGGTCAACTAGTTACAAGGTAAATAGCCCCAATGCCTCTTCGAGGCAAAAGCGGTTGATATTCGAGGCGCACCGCGTCGATAGCATCCGCCAAATCGCCGAGGTAGCGCCGCGGAAAGGAGGGGATGGAATGAAAAAAAAAGAAGGGATGGTGCCATCCCCTCCTTTCCGCGGCGCTACCTCGGCGATTTGGCGGATTTTACGTTGATCGGTCGAGGCGTGAGAAGTCGATCGTCGGGGCCTGATGCCTCGATATGCTATCGACGCGGTGCGCCTCGAATATCAACCGCTTTTGCCTCGAAGAGGCATTGGGGCTATTTACCTTGTAACTAGTTGACGTAAAATCATTCAAATATTCTCTCCGTGTACTTAAATTGTGGTAAGAGAGATTGAAGTAATATCGAATTAAAATTTAATTAAGTAGTGCTTATGAGTTACGTGTTCTTGAATTTCGCTCGAGTTACCCGAGTTTTGCTAGGAAGACTGAGATACGCTAGTTTGAACGGTAATTCCGAGATACGTTAGTTTGATTCGGAATTGTGAGATACTCCAGTTTGAACGAAATGTCTGAGATACGTTTGTTTTCCTAGGGCCCGTCGAGTTCTTTCTGCAGTATGGTTTAGCGAAGCTTGAAGTGTAACCTTTACAATTGTTTCAAAAATAGAAATAGTTACTTTGGAGCGACATTCTTCTTTAGCAAGTATGACTTCATTGTAAGTTGTCCAGATATCCGCCCGGATAATTTAACTTCTATTCGCATATATTGATACACTGATTTTCTAAATAAATTGTTCCTCTGGTGTTTTTTCTTAATAAAAACTGGTTCGCAGATTCATTTTCTATTTTTCTTGGCTTGCGCTGGGCATTTTGGAAATCAAAATTTCCAGAACATCCTGAGGTACAACAATTAGTCACAATCATTCGTTAAGGATTGTGTTTTATCTTCAGCAACTTCTCGACGTTGTGAGGGGTAAAATCTTTCAGAGAATTCAATAGCAGGATGGCCCAATTCAGGCTTGTTTCGATAAAATTTCAGTAGAAGTAATTGTTATATTATCAGTCCTTGAAATAATACCAGGAACTTCTCCTTTAGTTAATTTCGACACTTAACATTTTTTATGAATTACAATATTTTATTTTTAAATTCATCATATTTAATTGATAAATTAAAAATTATTATTCATATAGTAACATGAAACATATACTATCCAAGATAAATGTTTTAAATAAATTTAATATGCGGTTCTTTAATTGTGGTACCTTAATTCATTAATATATACATACATTTGTAGCAGATTCTGAATTCGGGCAAAAGTGTAAGGATTCTTCTTATACTTTAAGGTCTAATTAAAATATTTAACGTTAATAAAATTTGGAATCTCGTGGATTCTCGCGGAGTTTGCATTCGCAAGTACTACATTATTGAGAAATCTACAATTATATCAATAAAATTGTAGGGTACCTCAACCTACAGCCAACTTAGTTCTACTTTTATTTTTATTTCTTCGAACGAGGAAGGATAAACGAGAAAAAAGTATAGAAAGAATCATATAACAAATTACTTTTGTTACAAATTAATTAGATAAAAATTATAATTGATTTCCAAACTTCGCGCAAGTGCGCGTTAAGAATACATTAGAGTAAGACAACACAATTTTTAGAAAAAAATACTTTGGTTATTACTGGTTGGAATGGCAAATTTCATTTCACCAAATTCTAAAAGTGAATTTTTGCCATATAACTGGCTTTGTCACCTGTCCGAGTGTGCATTGCAGCTTATCCGAACTCAATTAAGGGGACCAGATTCCGAATTTTCAGCTAAGTTAAGTAATAACTAAAAAGTTTGTAAATATTTTTTTTCTGGCCCTATTTTGGGTGAGTAATAATGTAAAAAAAATCGTGGTTTTCCTGCATTATTGGCATGGTAATGTTTCTCAAAGTTAAAAATGAAGCAAAATCTATACTTTTATTTCTTACAGAGGGTTTGATAAACAAAATAAAATAAGAACCATCTAGAAATATTGAAATTTGTCGGAAAATATCATTTTTTGCACTTTTGAAAAAATCTTGGATAATATTCGTGGAACCCCCATAGCCGCAGTTATTTTGAAACTACGTTTTCCGGCGTAATTTGGTGTGTTAAATACGATCATCGTAATGAAAATTGGCGCCAAGGTCATCTTCAAGGTAAAAAATTATAGAAACGTGCTATTTCTGCTAATTTTTTCACTTATTTTTTAAAATAGAATTCTGACGAAAAAGTGTTTCAGACAAAAAAAGTAGATCACGAAATTCTCTACAAGAAAGATTCTATATATATTTTTTTCATTACGTCAACGGAAATCATATAAAAGAAGGATGAACGGGGGACATTTATGGACTCTTTTAGCCACATTTTTTACTATTTTCATTGATAAAATTTTGTTCACTTTCTTTCCTAATGGATTATCTTGCAAAATTTCGCATTCACGTACGTCATTATCTAAATAGTTTGAATTGTTTTCTTCGGTATAAGTAGCTTCATATTCAACAGTGTCTTCTTCTTTACTCCAACTTCTACGAACTCTATTGCGGTAGTACTCGGACTTTTTCCACTTTAGCATTTCGAAAATACTCTTTCACAACACTATAACCAATAACACTAATACGTAACTGGTCTGATTGAAGTTTATGGAATATTATTTTTTATTACTATTTTTTATTGTAAAGAATCAACTTGTTTTAACAGTTATTTGTTATCGCTACAACGTTGAAACGAAATGAAATGACAATATATGCAACGACACGCGGTTAGAAACCTAAACTGTTTATGTTATGGATCATTACTGTTGAAAGTCGCAGGATTCTTAAGTATGGGTTATTTACACTGCAAAGTTGAATCTATTATAAATAAAGTTTACTATCCAAATTTTTGGTATTATTCTGACTCTAGTGTTTTCTGTAACTTGTTAATTTGAAATAGCGGATTGTACATTGTTGTGAAAATTTAACATATAAATTTTGGGGGAATTACCATCATCATTATCAATTATTTATTATACTGTGCATTGATAGGAATCAACCTTTATTGAGTGTGGAAGTTTATGACTTGCGGAAAGAAAAATAATAAAAATTTGCAAATTTACAGCAATACGTGTGTAATATTTACTATATTCACTGCGTGTAAAAATGTTGTCCATACCAAATAGTACAATTACTATTGATTTCTCAGCGTAGAAGTCATTGGTTACGTAAATTTATTTGATAAACTCAATTAGGGGTATATATATGCGTTTGCGATAACAATGATGTCGGAAAACAGATATCGTGAAAGAACAGGCCCAAGTAAAATTATATTACGAGCTTTTGAATACGACGCTTATGCATCGCAAGGCTCAGAGCTTATATAAATCTAAATGATATCAGAACTAACTCAATTTTGAGAAATTTTATACAATAATAAATTGGAATACAAAGATTTGCATTGCTTACCTATATAACTAGTATATAGTCTAGCTAAGGCCTGAGTAGTGGACGCTAAATCACGCAAATGTGCGCAAACATTGGAAGCTTCCTGATCATTAAGATATATTTGTTGACCACTTGTTAATGCGGAACTAACTTCCCCAAAGGTTGTAAGTCCCTCTCTCCAAGAATGGTACTACGGAAAAAAAGATCATATAAAAAAGATTTAAAATAAGTTTCATACGATATACTCAAGTAAATATCCACAGCTTACTAATAACGTGAACACCGGAATTGGTGATATATCGGCAACTCGGGCTAAACATTCTATGTTACACCTCAGAAAGTGTTGCCACTCCGTTTCTTCCTATAAAGAAGAAAAGTATTAAACATTTATTTGAATGATTTGTTCGCAGTGTTTAGTTCCCTACATTTTCATCAAGTATTTCAGAATCGAGTTCCTTTAGTATGCGTGCATCTAATTTAAAGCTTATTTTCTGAAGTATACGCTCGGCTACCGCTAAAGCGATCGTAGCATATTGTGACTGCGTAATTTCCAAAAGAAGTGTCCATATTTCTAAACATCGCAGATAACAACTCACAGTAGGAGTTTGTTGAAACGTGTGATAAAACAGTACTTCTAGTAATGTATTAACTGGAAATTTTGAACACGTTTCCAACCGCTTTAAGTGATTCGTCACAAATAACTGTAAATATTCTGTGGTTTTATCCATGTAACTAAAACATAAAAATAAAAATTAGAAAAGTAATAAATTATTGTACAATAAAGCATATATCACAGTTCTTAACCTTAATAAGATATAGACTAATAGTACATTATATGGTTAATGTTTTACTAGTACGTTTATGAATGTCACTACCCTATCCCCTTAAATCCCCATAAATTCCACTTCATTAATGTACATTCCTAATCATAAAAATGGAGATTATAATCTTCAAAAGTCCAATTTCGATGTATAGATAAGGGACAAGCTTTATTACTGCTGAAAGATATAAGTTAAAATAATTTGATAAAACAATCATTGCTAATTTAACATCGACACTACACACGTGAACACCAGAAAAATAAATTACAGTACCATAATTCTTAATCCGTATATTAAACATAATTCTATCATGGTATCTCTACTAGGCGTCCAATCAAGACTTTCATACCATCGCGTGGCGGCCGCCAACATATCGCTGCATTGTGAATGGAAAATATACAAATTAGGGCCACCTTATAAACTGATTGTTGTTGGTTTTTACAAACGAATTCACTGAATTGCATTTTAATACTCGACTGAATGTAAAACATCCGTTTCCCGTAAGATAATAAATCATTCTAAATAAACCATTGGATTAGTCATTATCAAATTCACAATGCAAGAAATAAATATCGAAAGAATATTTGTATATATGAATTAAACCTTTATTAATATCGTTCAGGACAAATGTGGCAGAGAACAAATTTAAATCGCTCACAATACTAATTTTAAAAATATAATCTTGCATGAACCACACTACCTATTGATGCTCATTCAGCGCTCTGAATCAAGTACTCGCTTGACAAGAACAAAACATGGTAGCTTATAGATGGAAATAGCTAAAAGCAGACCTTATTTTAACTCATTCACACCCACAGCCGCTAGACTATGGAACTCACTCCCTAATTATATTAAAGAATCTTCTTATCGGTCGTACCTTTCGACGTAAAATAACTGGGATATACCAAAAACTAACAGTTTCAAGAATATGAAATCCTTATTCTTGTAATATATGTTGTAAATATCTATGAATTGCATACCAACTTTCAGAACCAAATGCGAGAGTCGATACATAAAAAATACGAATCACAAGCCGCGTATGTATGCATTGAAAAGATCTTGACAGGTGGAGACGTGAGAGGGGGTAGAGGGATAGGCGAGGCACGTTTACACCCTAAAGAGTAATCGTATTCGTCCCTTAACGAGAGGTTGAAATGTATTTGAATATTTACATGGCGACGAACGACGATGATTAAGCGACCGTCGCATGCATATTACCAGGTTTGCGTTGCCGGCAGTCGCAATTACTAAATTATATTAAATCTTCAAATACGATCCGCGTGGGATGGCTGCCATCCACCGATCGCAACTTAAACAAAATAATGCAGGGGACAGTGATTCCATTCGGTCCAGAAAGCCATTTAGCCAACAACAGAAGATAGATCAGATTTAATAACGCTGGCAAGTGTTGTGCACATCGATCGTTTTCCTACAATTCCGTACCATTTCCATAATTCTAGAAAGACTGTTGCAGTCGCATTGCATCGCAAAGTGAAAAGTTATGCATTTATGATTTTTCAAAATGATGGTTTTTATTCGGTTATATTTTTAATACTTGAATATAACCTTCGAGTATTTATCATATATGATTAATCATATGGTAGGTAAATTTAAAACGATTCGCATTAATCCGTTTAGTGTCTGAATATTAGGCACTGTACTTATCCATTGCCCAGCTGTACCGCTATGTAGTGTTTTTTTTACATTGGGTTTAATGTGTAGGTCTCACGCACCATAATTTTCAGTCAGGAAGTTTCGCACCGTAATTTTCCGTAATAGGACGTTTTGGCATGGCCGTTTTGACGCTGGCCGTTTTGGCTCCAGGACGTTATGTCCCGACCGTTTTGACGCCAGACGTTGTGGTGTCGCACTTCTTTTTTAAGTAGCTAGAGGATTGTCCATGTATAAACCATGCAACTCTTTTTCAGACCATGCAGACATCAGTCTCCGGAAAATATAACAGAGTTGAGATAATTTCTTGGCATGTTCAACTATCATGCAAAGTTCATCAGGAATTATGCTCAGATGGTACATCAGTTGTATGAATTACTGTGTAATGACTCCAAATGGATATGGACGAAAGCACATAACATCGCATTTCATCGTGCTAAGTCTTGCTTAGTATCACATGAAGTGCTAGTGCATTACGACATTATATTACCTGTTAAAATAACGTGTGACGCGTCACCAATAGGGTTAGAAGCGGTTCTTTCGCACGTTTTTCCAAATGACATGGAAAAACCGATAGCTTTTGCCTCAAGAACATTATCGATTGCAGAACGGAACTATTCGCAAATAGATAGAGAAGCGCTTGCATTAGTTTTCGGTATAAATAATTTCACCAGTATGTGTACACTGAAAGCCCAGTGGCGCTATTTTCGTATGCGCTGTACCGGGCATAAAACGTACGAAGTCGGTACCACGTTATGCGTAGCACGCGCCCTACCGGAATCGCCGTAAGTTGCGCAGGTTTTCGTATCGGGAATGTCCGCACGAAAAAAGAACGAATGCAGGTCTATACTTGTTCCAATCTCATGCCGGAATCGTATAGGTAGCCCGATAGTAAACAATCCCCACTCTGTCGTTCGAAATTCGTTCCAGTGGCCATCCCATTTTCGCTGTTGTTTGGAACGATTTAGTGTTACCAGTGTTACTTTGTGTTTCTATAACTGAGACGCGACAGCTGACGTGACAACTGAATAAAGTGACGTACGAGTTTCTATAGTAAAGTAAGTGTTCATATATTTACTGTTCAATATTAATAATTCCGATTTAACCAATAATTGTAATATTATGTATATTCGTGAAATGAGTACGGTACAATGTAAAAAATCTGTAATTTATAATGAGTTTGTAAAATTTCCGTTATATGTTTGGTTCTTTCATTACTGATTTTTTACAGTGTAGAAAATTCGTGTTGAACCTAAAATTTCAAATTTTATTAGCGAGGTGTTACGTACAGTAAAAAATAAAAGTTAAATCCACTTTTTCAAAATTCATTAATTTTTTCCCCAAAATCTATTAGATTTACAGAAAAATTCATTGATAGCTTTTTTATTTGTTTTTTTTTCGTATAGAACCAGCCTGCATTTTTTATATTGCCCTATGTCCCTTAATAAAAAAATCGAAATTGGACAAAAATCATTGACTACTTGAAATTTCAGAAAAACTAATGCCATTTCGAATCTATTGTACGTAAAGGGCTGACATTTTCTATAGCACTTCCTTTTAAGCTGTCATGTGTGTTTCATAAATACATTCCTAATGTAAAATAAGGATTATATACGAATACAAATTTAGACCATTACTTAAAAAATGAATATAGAAAGTGTATCATTTAAAAACAATTCTAGTCTGTACGTAACACCTCGCTAATAAAATTTGAAATTCTAGGTTCAACACGAATTTTCTGCACTGTAAAAAATCAGTAATGAAAGAACCAAACATATAACGGTAATTTTACAAACTCATTATAAATTACAGATTTTTTACATTGTACCGTACTCATTTCACGAATATATATAATATTACAATTATTGGTTAAATCGGAATTATTAATATTGAACAGTAAATATAGGAACACTTACTGTACTATAGAAACTCGTACGTCATTTTATTCGGTTGTCAGATCAGCTGTCGCGTCTCAGTTATAGAAACACAAAGTAACATTGGTAACACTAAATCGTTCCAAACAACAGCGAAAATGGGATGGCCACTGGAACGAATTTCGAACGACAGAGTGGGGATTGTTTACTATCGGGCTACCTATACGATTCCGGCATGAGATTGAAACAAGTATAGACCTGCCTTCGTTCTTTTTTCGTGCGGACATTCCCGATACGAAAACCTGCGCAACTTACGGCGATTCCGGTAGGGCGCGTGCTACGCATAACGTGTTACCGACTTCGGACGTTTTATGCCCGATAGAGCCCATACGAAAATAGCGCCACTGGGCTTTCAGTGTATGGTCGAGGTTTTATATTAGAGACTGATCATAAGCCATTAATGTTTATTTTTGGAAAAAAGAAAAGTATTCCACAAATAGCTGCTAGTCGTTTGCAAAGGTGGCCTGTTTTTTAAGTCGGTTATGACTTTTCTATTAACCATATAAACGGTAAAGGTAATGTACCTGTAGACAGCTTATCGCCGATTTGAAGGGAAAACTGTTCCAGTCAACAGTGCACCAATGGCTGTGAAGAGTATTCTTATTTGAATTTTGTCACTGACGAAAGTCAAGCAATTGGCTTCAGAGAAATTAAACTGGAAACTGACAGAGATCCTATTTTAACGAAAACAATGTATTTTGTTTTAAATGGTTGGCCCAAGGAAATTAGCTATGAGTTAAAAATGTTTAAAAGCAAACAACTGGAGCTTGCGGTGGAAAGCGGATGATTAATGTGGGGACATAGAGTGATTGTTCCGAATATTTTAAGAACACCACTTTTACAGGAACTATATTCTTCGCATATGGGTATTGTGAAAATGAAAGCCATTGCGCGATCGTATATTTGGTGGCCCGATATACATACAGATATTGAAAATATAACGAAATCTTGTGAGTTGTGTCTGAAATATTCGGAGAACCCTCCGAAAGCACGTTTAAATAACTGGACATGGCCAGACGGTCCTAATTGTAGAGTGCACGCTGATTTTTGTGGTCCAATTAATAATTGTATGTATTTAGTTATTATCGACGCCTATTCGAAATGGGTAGATGTAAAGGTGCTCACCTGTACCCGGACAAGCTCCATGAGAGCTTTTGGGACACCTCGATCGAGGTGGAAGGTTAAGAGCAAAAAAAAAAAAAAAAGAGATGAAAGATATCACGGCTAAGGGTAAAATTGTAGCCTTGAAAGAATATTTCAGTACATGGAGTTTACCTTTAAAATTAGTCACTGATAAAAGCCCAACGTTTATTTCGGAGTTTGAGGAATTCTTAAGGAAAAATTGTATTAGGCATATCTTGACTCCTCCATATCATCTTGCTTCGAATGGTGCAGCAGAAAATGCTGTACGCACCTTTAAAAATAAATTTAAGATACTCGTACAAAGTAACATGTCGCGTACAGAAGCCTTATGCAAATATCTGTTTTATTATAGATCAACACCTAATTGTACAACTGGTGTTACTCCGGCTTTACATGTAGGGAAACCTATTAGAACAAGGTTGGATGCTATTAAGCCATCAGTGCGTGAAAATGTGGAGCATCATCAGAAAAATCAAAGGCAGTATTTTCGTGGCAATCGATCTAAGACTTTTGATAAACGCAATACTGTATTCTCTTACAACCGAAGATAATATTTTCACAGTGTGATAATGTAGTTGTGAAGGACGATAATGTGATTCATCACGATGATATAAAAGATAAAAATGATTCTGCTAGAGTTGAACCTGATATACAACTTGAAGCGAACTTACGTCGATCCAAAAGGGTTAGCAAACCTCCGCAAAAACTTACATATTAGTTAGTGTATGAGTTCATAAAAGGGGTATTCTTGTTTTTTAGTTCGGGAGGAATGTAATGTCCGTTGGTAATTTAAATGAAAAATGTATAGATGGCATGTATGTTTACTTTAAACATTCTGCGAATTCCGGTAATAGTTTGTTGCTTTGCGATCGCCGCATTGATCGGTCCGTTTGGCTGTACGTGTTGCTCTAATATATATAATAAATAAGTATTATATTTATGAACGTGGTGTTGTGTGTTTATTCGATTTGGAGATTTCACAAATACTACACTAGCGAAATTTGTTAGTTCATACCGGGAAGTCGTATCGGTAAGCACGTTGTTGTAACGAAATGTAATGTTGTGACGTAAGTACATTGCTGAACCCGCAGACCTAAGCATTATGTTCGGTTTGAGATACCTACTCTGCGCTCTTAATTTTCAATCAAAATTAAATAAATTTACTTAAATTTCTATAATAGTATTTTTCGATACTAGTGCGTAAAATACGATTTTACGCACCGTTTTTAACATGCGATTAGATAAGCCGGTGCGTAAAATCAAATTATTACGCACGCGTGTCGAACGATATTTTTCGATATACTATGCGTAAAATTTGTGGGTCAAATATGATGTTACGCACGTGTAATGACCGCGGCGCACGAGTGCCCGGCGCAGCCGGGCAGCACGAGAGAGCCCCGGTCAGCAATAGTAGAATCCACCGTTGGTAGCTTGGTCGGTACCGTTAACACCGAGTCGGCTGAAACCTCGAAGAGGGGAAGCAATCAACAGGTGAGCCCCCCCCCCCCCTCCGGACTGAAACCGTCCAAGAAAAGCAGGGGGAGGTGCGAACCAATCGGCTGAACACAGGGCCATGAGTTCGGGCCTCACTGCCGCACAGCGGGCAAACCCCCTTACTCTTGTCGTAATAAACGAGGGTTACCCCGATGCCCAGCTGACAAGGGGAGTATCTCGAATCCTTCTGCCGTTTCTTCTTTAGGCGTGCTGAAGAGCTGCCTGTCTCAATGAAAGACACCCATCTGGAGAATAAGGGCTTCGCAGTGGACGCTCTGCAGGACATTGAAAGGGCCTTCCATCACACCGCGCATGGAGTGATAAGGAGGGCCCTAAAATCGCACGAGACGCTTTAAAAATGGGGTAATGTTGACTCCGTTTGCCCACAGGGACCGGACTGTTATGGAATATGGTGATGAATGATGATGAAATTAGCTTCTCATTGGAATAACAGAGCTTGGACTCCATGTTACGGGATATGCGGATGATGTCCTGGTTATCGCCAGGGGCCCGTTTTTTGAGTCCGTTGCTAAGTTTAACACAACGGGCACTTACATTTATGGATCATTGGTGCTAGGAACCAGTTATTAACCTCAGGAAAATAGAGGTGCTCGTGTGCACCAAAAACTACAAATGGTTCGGTGTCTGGATACAGACTAGAGTACGCAGAAACAGCGAAATACCTTGGAGTAATCCTAGACAGCACGCTCAGCTGGAGGGAACATCTCGAGAACAGATGCGCCGGGATCAAAGATACGAGGCTATACTGAAGCCATTTTAACCTATGTTTCACTGGCATGGTGGAATAACTCCACACTGACTACATCCGACAACTCAAGACGTCGCACAGAGGTCAATTTTCAAGTTCTTGACTTTTTTTCTGACAAAAATACTTGCGGGATGTAAAATTTCAACCAAACGGAACAAATTTTTTTTTTTAAATTACTTGTGATAAATTGCACATTGATGGGTCACTGCCGAAATTTCGAAATCGGACGGCATCACGAATATCACACGTCAAAATAACAAATTACCAAAATATCACAAATAAAAATGAACAAAACAAGTAATTAAAATTAAATATAAGAAAATTTCCGGGAAACGAACAAGCACATGTATTCATCAAATTACAAATAATATTTGAAATACTACGTACATAACAATTTTAAACACGCACATTGTGGGATAGTCCACGTAAATACTCACAAAACAGTAATAAAAATTACTAGAATTAGTGTGTACTAACGCAATACAACGCTGCACTAAAAAATATTCTACACACCTCCATGTTATATTACCCGGCTTGGAGCATATTGGATTATACATATAATCGTTATAATTTAATAAACTTTTTCCTTTTTGGCTTACAATAAACGACAAACCCGTGATTTCGAACTAACTAAATTAAATAATTATCCAACAAGTAAAATATTAAGGCAATACAATAAGCGTGCTATGAATAATGACAATAATTAATATGTAAATACATGTATATACAGTGTGATATTTTTGTATGTAATATTACAATTTTGTGATACTTTTTTTGTGTTTTGACGCGTGTTATAAAATACCGTATTATTTAGACGTGTTACCGGCTGCACAATATATTTACGGCTTTTTATCTATCAAATGTTTTCCATTCAACCTTTTAACGCCCAAATGTTCAAAATTTTTTCATGAAGTTTTGACACCATATTTTAGCATTTAAACTAGACGATAAAAATGTTGACATGGAAAGAGTGGATCTTGGGCAAGTAGAAATCATTAGTGATACATTTTTTCAGTGACCCTGGACTGAATTCAACCGTGACTTTCTTGCACCTCTGATTTTCTTTTCGGAATTGATAATGGAACATTTCAGGACCAATTTGCAATAAAATTTAAAATCGAAGAGTGGGCACTTTTTTTTATCGCTATTTTAAGTTTTAATCCATAGTTTCAATATAATCGTTTCAGCCATACATGTAAAAAGGAATTAAATACTGAAATTCAATTAAGTTGGATATACATGTGTGTGTGCGTGCGTGCGTACGTGCGCGCGCGCTCGTGTGTGTGTGTATTATGGTTTATACATGTGAACAAAGAAAGTTTTTATATGAATAAAGTTATTTAGTGTAAGAATAACTAGCGTTTGCAATTCTTTATTGTTTATGTGGAAACGTAAACCAAAATCATGTCAAACTATCATAGAAACTAGCAATGATAAACTTTTCTTGGATTTGATTCCACCTCCAAAATTGCACTTGTTACTAGGAGTCGTTAATACAATGTTTTTTCACATAATTTCAAAGGCAATAATTGGAAAATATTATTAAATAAAATAGATATATTGCGTTCAAGCTGTGGTTTAGGATGTTTAAAATATGTTACTGCTTTTCAAAGCTTTAACATGATAGTCAAGGCTTGCTTCAGAGTAACTCTAGACCTTAAATTCATTGACTGCATAGATAAATTAAGAGAAAATTATCTCAGTATGAACGTTTTAGTTACACCAAAAGTGGATGTGATGTTTTTCCATGTAAAACAGTTTTGTATGAAACATCAAAAAGGCTTGGTGTTTTCCAATGAACAGTCTATGGATGCTGTTCATTGCAATTTCTCAAAGACATCGGTCAAGTATAACATTTCGAAAAACATCTCTAATTATAATGAAAAAATAGTATGAGTTGTCTGCGAATATAATTCGCATCATGTTTGAAATATTAAATATATTCAAAATAAAATGAATCGAAATAACGGTCTACATTTACAATTTAGTTTTACACAACTAATATATATATATATATATATCTTATTTAAATAAATATACAAAATAATTGAAATTCGTTTAGTATTTAATTACCTTTTCAATATACCTTTGAAATAATTATATTGAAACTGTGGATTAAAACAAAATCGCCATAAAAAAATGCCCACTCTTCGATTTTAAATTTTATGGCAAATTGGTCCTCAAATTTCCCATAATCAATTCCAAAAAGAAAATCAGAGGTGCAAGAAAGTGAGAGTCGAATTCAATCGAGGTCCACCATATTTTTCTCGTGTAGTTTGAATGCTACAATATAGTGTCAAACTTTATGAAAAAACTTTAAAGGGTTAAGGAAGCAACCCACGAGACGACAAGAAAATTATTAATTTAATATTATATTTAATTTTAATAATGACATGTTATTCAGGATGCATTTAATATCAAAATTAAATTAATTTGATACATTAACCCATTAAGGTAGTTAGACCCCAGGATATAATATGTTAGCGGAAATATTTTAATAACACTTTCAGGAATAACATTTTTATTATGCATGATATTGTGACAGAGTTCGAGCGTTATTTTTCTGGAAAAAAAATTGAAACTTGCAAAAATAATTTGATAACCAACTTTTCTTAGCGACTAAAATTTTCTTCTTATTTTCATTCAAAACTTTTCTAAAAATGAATGGATTTCAATGAATGACGGCTTATTTTTTCAAGAAAAAGATTCTCTACAACTTCACCGAATGAATTTCTTGAATTTCTAAAACTAGGGTCAAATATCTCGAATTATTAAAAAAAATATATATATATTATTTTTTAACATTTCTGAATAATTTTAGTGATCAGGCAAAAAAATTTGAGAAATGTATTAGGTGAAGTTGTAGAGAATCTTTTTCTCGAAAAAATAAGCCGTCATTCATTGAAATCCATTCATTTTTAGAAAAGTTTTGAATGAAAATAAGAAGAAAATTTGAGTCGCTAAGAAAAATTGGTTAACAAATTATTTTTGCAAGTTTCAATTTTTTTTCAACAATAATAATGCTTAAACTCTGTAACAATATCATGTATAATAAAACTTCAATTCCTGGAAGTGTTATTAAATTATTTTCGCTAACATATCATATCTTGGGGTCTAGCTACCTTAAGTATCAAATGAACAATTTTTCGTGGTCGACTTCAAGGGCGGTATTTTATATGAAACCGGATTTTTAAAAAATCGGAACCAATTACATCTTACGTAAAATTGATCGATCTTTCCGAATCTGCCGTTAAAAAATCAATGGAGCCCATTCCGAAAAAGTTATGCTTGGTTTTTCACAAAAAAATTAGATTTTTTCACTCATAAATGTTATTTAATCAGCATTCTCATAAAGTTGGAAGCTTCCAAAATGGCGGCTGAAACACGAAAATATCAGCGAAAAGCTCCGGATTTATTTAATTTAATTATAGACTTTCGGAAAAGATGTCGCTGAACAAAAGTTCTTGGACTTGATGAAAGAATACGATGAATTTTTTTCAGACTTTTTTGACCACTTTTCTTCAATTTCAAAATCGCAAAATTTTGAAAAATTAAAGTCATGAAAAATTCTGAAAAAATTTCAGAGTATTCTTTGAACAATTTTAAGAACTTGTTAGCCTACCACATTTTTTCCAACAGTCTATAATTTTTAAATAAAAAATGCTTGTTTCCGTATGTTTTTAAAAGTTCAGATATTTTTTATTTCGAAACGATAGACTTTCGCAAAATATTTTACGGAACAGAAAGTTCTTAGAATTGATCAAAGAATACCTGGAAATTTTTTTAGAATTTTCATATGAGTTTTATCTTTTCAAAATTTTGCGACTTTGAAAATGAAGGAAAGTGTTCAAAACATTCTGAAAAAATTTGAGCGTATTCTTTGATTAATTCTAAGAACTCTTTGTTGAATAACATTTTTTCTGAAAGTCTATCGTTTTCGAATAAAAAATCCTGAGCTTTTCGCTGATATTTTCGTTTTAGCCGCCATTTTGGAAGTTTTCACATTTTTTTTAAATGCTATCATACTTATTTCAAAATTAAAGGTTCGTGAACGCGATATTTTCGCAGATCAATAATCTTCTTAACCGTTTCCGATATGAGAATGCTGATTAAATAATATTTGTCAGTGAAAAAATCTGATTTTTTTTTTGTGAAAAACCAAGTACAACTTTTTCGGAATGAGATCGGTTGATTTTTTAACGGCAGATTCGGAAAGATTGATCAATTTTACGTAAGATGTAATTGGTTCCGATTTGTTAAAAATCCGGTTTCATTTAAAATACGCCCTTGAAGTCGACCACGAAAAATTGTCCTTTCGGTACTTAATGAGTTAAAAAAATCCTTTTTTTATACTTATTTGCATCAGCAAAAAAAATTACTATCCAAACTAAATAGGTCGGACAATATGGCGGTAATTTGTGTTAAAAATTTAAATTAAAAAATAAAGCGTGCAGTTGAGGTGTTTGGGGTATAATTACCGCATGAATGTACATACTCTAATTCTAAAGCATCAAAAAAGAAAAATGTACGCATAGTGTATGCTCAAGTTGATATTATGGATTGATAATATGGTAAGATTGCGCTAATCGAAGCTTACAAATCGTAAAATTGCTTACCGGACGCTTCAAGCCTTAATCGTACAGTTCCACCCAGGTAGCAAAACATGTTGAAATGACATAATTGCAGCAAACAACCGGCATAGAAACGACATTCAGCATATTTGCTGAATGTTTGGTTAACTTAGCTATCTGGGCATTTTTACCAGTTAATGCACATTTTTTAACTTTTGATAAAGTATATTACAATTCTGAAGATAGATATTTAATAAAATTATATTTCTACCTTTCATCTATTGAATCTAATCGCTCCATATTCTGGAAAAGACCTATGGATTTTTCAAAAATTTGTAGTAATAATCTGTCCGCTTCAGCAGGTAAACATGGTCGATACAAAAGTTCATTTATAGTAGTCACTGCTTGTACTGCCATTTCGACTTGTTTCACATTCTGAATATGAAAAAGGATATTAATTAAATTTTATACATTTGCATTATTAGTTTTATAACAGATACTTTATTTATAATACCGTGTCTAAAACATATGAAAAATGGATCTCAACCAATAAGTGCATAACACAATTCTGATTAAATATCCTAATATATTCAGAAAGAAATCATAGCCCTAAAAATAAGGAGGTCTTGGGGTTTTATCCTGCATAAATCCTACCGAATGTAGCCCCCTACAAATGAGCGGTGATGTCCAAAGGATAGAATAATGAGTATTTTGTCGAAATGTGTGGGTTCCTGATATTTTCAGAGTGCGGGTTTTTTAACCACTTCGGCGGCATGGCGTTCCATTTGGCGTTCCGTGGTAAGTGACAGAAGCGGCAGAAAATGCGAAAATGGTGTTCCTATTTAGACTCGATTTCTGAAGTCATTGGACCAATTGAGCTTGCCAAAACCAAATATTTTTATTATTACAATCAACAATCACGAATATAAAAAAAAAATTTTTTTTAAGTTTAAAATTGTTTATTAAGAGCTTAAACCCAGCCAATTTTTAATGTTTTTTATGAATGGCGTTCCAACTTTCACCCAAAGAACATCAGTTTTCTTCTTCCAAAAACAATCGGATTCTCGGAAATTTATTACTCGGGGGTTTTCGGGGTCACTGATTACGAATCTGAAATTGGTTTTCAAAAATTCAAAATGGCGTATCCAATATGGCGGACATCGTTTCTGAAAATTTATCCAATTTGCCTGAAAATTGTTACTCGGGGGTTTTCGAGGTCGCTGATTGCGAATATAAAATTGGTTCATATTATTTACTTTTTATTTTTTCCGTAAACTCAAAAGGTTTGAAAATTTTTTATACACGGAGAGAAGTCGTCATGTATACAGTAGGTGGGGTGCAAATTGAAAACCAATTTCAGATTCGTATTCAGCGACCCCGAAAACCCCCGAGTAACAATTTTCAGGCGAATTGGATAAATTTTTAGAAACGATGTCCGCCATATTGGATACGTCATTTTGAATTTTTGAAAACCAATTTCAGATTCGTATTCAGCGACCCCGAAAACCTCCGAGTAATAAATTTCGGATTGTTTTTGGAAGCAGAAAACTGATGTTCTTTGGGTGAAAGTTGGAACGCCATTCTTAAAAAACATTAAAAATTAGCTGGGTTTAAACTCTTAATAAACAATTTTAAACTTCAAAAAAATAATTTTTTTTTATATTGGTGTTTGTTGATCTTAAATAATAAAAATCTTTGGTTTTGACAAGCTGAATTGGTCCAATGACTTCAGAAATCGAGTCTAAGTAGGAACGCCATTTTCGCATTTTCTGCCTCTTCTGCCACTTACCACGGAACGCCAATTGGAACGCCATGCCGCCGAAGTGGTTAATTACTAGAAACGCTCTTAGTACTACTTGCATTTCCGATTACCAAGATAATTCAATCCCCAAAAATAATCAAAGAAGATTTGTAGATGTCAGGACGTGAATTATTTCGTATTTTTATTATTCAATTTCAACCAGCCCGAGATGTCTGCAATATTTCTAAACTATCCTGAAAATTTTGATAAATGCCGCAGACACAAAACGTTTTGAAACGTTGCTGTAACATTTCAAAAATGTCACAGACTTTTGGTACCAGTAGGGATACCATAAAAATTCTACATCCTTCGTTACTAACGTTCATTTAATATTGACATTTTAAGTTTTAATTACAATTTATTGGTTTTTAAACATCCACTCATGAATACCTAATTGAAGAACTAACATTAATTTACTTTAGCAACTAGTTGAAATTTGAGTATGAACAGCAACCATTTTGCTCGACCTACTGAACAACATTTTTAACATGCATTTGTTTAGTTAATGATAAATAGTTTAGACGTTACTTCTCCATTAGTGGATAACATTTTTTAGTGATTCTTATAGATTTGGAGACGAGTTATACTTTACCTCATTGAAACTTTGGTTAAGCAGTTATTTTAAAAAACGTGTTTCGATACGATTGATACTAAATAAATAATGTTTAAGTTTATAATATATAAATATTGTACTAATCAATATGTAGTTTTTAAGTACAGTTAGAAATTACATTAAAACTATTTTAACTATATCATATTAATATTTTAGACATACTAACTGAGATCCACTTTACACAAGTTTCATAAAAGCTTTGGCTTATATTTAAATAAAAATTTTTTATTTATAAACTAAAGTACATATAAATTAAAGTATAAATATACATTCTAGATTATTAATATTAGGAAAGAAGTTGTAATAATAAAAATACTTTTAAAAAAAGATGCTTACCATCGAATCGTGATACTTGGCACAGGTAAATATGGCATTCAGTAAGTTTTCAGAAATTTGTTCAGACGATAAAGTAATCCAACTAAACAAATGTGCCAATACTTTTAGAGCTGCAATAGTAATCTCTCTGCTCCCTGATATAAGCCCATCTACATCCAAAACAGTTCTGGCTGGGATAACGGATTGTCCGCCTGTAGGTGACGGTGGTGGCGTTATAGTGCCAGATCGATTTTGCATTTTGATAGTGTCAACTAATAATTCTATAATGAAATGTAAACAGAAAATTTGATTAAACAACTTGTAAAAAACAATAAGTAATTTTATAAGTTTCTATTGGTTTTTATTCACTGTAATTAATACAAATATTCAGAATGTTTTATAAAAAATAAATTAATAATAAATTATTATTACCAGTCATAGTATCAAGGGTTATTGACACTTGGCTATTCAATAACGCCAACAATTGAGATTTCCGATGAATTGATACATCTTCCCTAGGAGTTCCTAATTCTTCAGACACAGTACGAAGATAAATTAACCCTATCAGTCGAGTATGTTTTAAACCAAGTAACTGCAATAAATAAATGGTGTGAACGATGTGAAAGTGAGAACATTAGAATTAAATTGTATGAATTATAATACCTGTAAAATGTTTGAATAGAAATCAGGATAAAAATGTGGCCAATCGTGCCTTGCTATATCAACAACCAATTTAATAACTTTGTTTCGCACAAAAGGTACAATGCTTGATTCAAGGGATAAAGTATATAATGTAGTCCTAATCAGTGATTTTTCATCCCAAGGTAAAATTGGCCATCTCCTGCCGATCGTTATCTACAATGATCAAACGATTAATTGATGAATTTTCTCAGCACTCGGTAAAAATACTCACTTCCAAAGTTGATAACGCAAACATGCTAACGTAGTGATTATTCGTTGAAGACAGAAAATGTAGACAGGGTCTCCAAGAATTAATTTGCACTGAAAAATCATGCAGATTGCTTTCAATGGTTCGTTTTCGTTCATTATTGGTCTCCGGAGCGAACAGTTCTGACATTAACTGTTCCAATCGATGCAGTTCAAACCCATCATTATCCTATTAAATAATTATAATATGTAATAAACATAATAAAAACTTAAAGCAAACTAGAACAAGATGATTTTATTGATAGTTTTTGAAACTTATGCATTAAATATGATTTTTACCATGTCAATCTTAAATTTATTATTAAATATGACTAATAATGTGTAAACGTAACAAATCAGTAAAATATTCGAATATTTGTTATCGCGTTTGTCAGTGGAGATTCAGAATTTATTAGGTATTAAAACATATAAATTATAATAACGACAATAACAACATATGTATATAATATACGTCTGCGCACAGAGAAACATTACTAACGAGAAGTGAAAGTTTTAGGGGGGCTCCGACTCCGACTAGCTCCAACCGAAACAAGTTTTACATTTTCCTAGATTCCTGGAATATCGACTGAAGGACATATCACTAAACCTGAAATGGAGTTTCCGAAAGAGAGCAATAGGGTGACTGCAAGACAGGCAAGGAGAGAAAACGAACACACATAAATATCTATGTATGCACATATGGGGCATTCCTTGCGAAGTGGGCCAGCATTTTTTAATTTTGTGTTTACCGTTTTTGTATTAAAAAGTAATGAAAATGTAGGCATTTAGAGCATGTACAATCCCAAAATACCAATGATTAACGAAGTTATAGTTTATTTAATGATTTTTTAGTCGTTTGCGGTATTTTTATTTTTTTACGCAAAATGATGATATTAAAAAATATTGCCTTACATGTTTTTTATAGATATTTTTACGAGCTTTAAGAGAAAAATATGAATTTTCAATTTCAATTTTTTGAAATTTTTGATATTTTAAAAAATTGTTTAAAAATCACAAAAATACAAAATTTAGTTACGAACATACTATATTGAATAAAGTGGTAACTGAAGAGAGTAAATGCAAAAAAAATACATTAAAAGTGGTTATTAAACAATAAGTCCCTCATAAGAGTATAGAGGGATTGCATGCAATACAGGAGCCTTCTATTTTTCATTTTCATCCTTCCGTATCTTAGTTAAAATTTAACGAAATTGTATATAATGCTACGGGGGAGAAAACCAGCGAGACGAGGTTTGCTGCCCGAGCGAAGCAAGGGCAGCCCCGCACGAATGATAATCTGCGCACTCCTCCCGTGTGGCATAGGGGAGAGCGGGGCGTTATGGGCAATTGTGGCTTTATAGTGAAATTTCTTTCTTAATATTGAAAGTCATGAAGTGGGCGCGTTTGCATATTGTTATTAAACTAATCAAGAATGAATATCGGTCCCTAGTTTCTAGTAAAGATGCAATAATATTTTCTCCAAACTGCGTCGGAATGTTCGTATTCCATGCCTGGAGCGCGGGACGAAAGTTGCCGATTCCGCCCGGGCGCCAGCGCACTTCGTTCTCATTACTCCCTAGGGACGGAAAGTGCCACCAGCGGGAGTAATGGATGGCGTCGGGAGAAAAATAGCGTATGCCACACACGGGAGGAAAGCTCGCGCACCTCGCAGGAGTGCTTCCCTCGCATCGCTCGGGCAGCAAACCTCCCGCTTTAGAATCGCGCGCTTTCCTCCCTTGAAGCATAATATACTATTAATAGGGTGGTAATTAGTGCGGAGAGGCAAAATGGCCTATAGCGCTCCATGGATGGGGTAAAATGGACACAAGGCGGGGCGAGATGAGCACTGTTTAACGGGGCGTGATGGACACACCAGGGGCAGTATTGCCAGATTGGGTTGTGGCGGTGGCTCGTAAGTAACATCAGGCAATATTGCACAGTGGGGCGGTAAGAGCAATTGATACGAGTTTCTTACGCTCATAATCTGTCACAACATTAATAAACGGGATAAATGTGCCCGTATCGCCCTCAGGCACTTACCCATCGCGCCCCAACGAACTTCAAAGATAAAAACAGTTATGCTTATAAAATACAAATTAAATTTCAAAAAAAAAGTGCGCATTTTAAAGCTAAAGAACTCGTCTGCCATGACAATTATGCAAAAATTCGTTACAAAATAAAAAATGAGAATTTTTTAAAATAATAACACTGTTTTTAATTATTTAAAAACCGTAATTCAAAGCGAAATACAATTTTGCACGTACAAAAAAATTATGAAGGCACAAGGAAATCTTGTTTTTTTTTTAAATCGTGAAACTCATCCAGTCCCGCTGCCTATTCCACCCCACTCTCCTCTACGCAATTTTTTCCCCGACTACTAGAATGACCTTATTCGAGAGTCTGCAACTGTTGCAACAGCATAAACCATAATTTATTAGCAATAAGGGGGATTGATGGCTGACGACAGAGGGTTATAATATTGTCACAATATTCGATATTTGTATATATAATACCCAAGCTGGTCGTAAAAAAGTCGTAAGAAATTCGTAAGCGGTCGTAAGGAGGTCGTAAACAGTCTCAATCAAGTCGTGGAGTGATCATAAGCCGGTCGGGGGCCCCTTCATAAGATACAAAAATACCACTTTAGATATTGCCTTTGACGTAGTTCATTTCTTCCTAGGGAACCCATGTGCGCACGCGCGTAAACGTTGCGACAGAATCTGCAACTTTCGTCCCGCGTCGCAGGGGTGGAATATGGTCATTCTTGCTAACTCGGGAAAAAAAAGAATTTTTTTTTATTGTAAAGATGAAAAATAGCTCTTTCACGACAAATTTACGGCATATAATAAGAAAAAGAGGAAACCTTAGTGGTATAAAAATTCGCGTAGAAAAGTGTATCGCGTGAGGGCAGCAAATCCGTATTGTCTGACGAACTGATCACGGGGTGAAATAATTCATTATTATTAATTTATTAATTTATAATTAACTGTACTTAACTTTTAAGTAACACAGAGATATACCGTTAAATTTACTTATATTTCAGTATACTATGCTATAGACCATGGGCACGTTCGACTTAGGTACGGATTCGTATCCGTACCCGTATCCATATCCCATTTGTGTACTGTCTTATTAAAGGAATTCCCTAGCAAGCATTACCAAGAAAGTACATAAATGAGATACGGATACGGATACGGATACGAATCTACTCCTAAGTCGAATGTGCCCCATATAAGTAGACTGCTCATCTTACTCTGCAACTCAATTTTAAATTTTAGTTCGGCCGCCCAAAACTGGGATGGCGGTCACGACGGCTTTTCTGATTTCCCCTTTAACATGGAACATTTGCTTCTCTTAGTAAGTATTCGTGCCTACTTGGATCGGATTCGGGGGCGTGACCTAAACAGAGTGACTGAGAGGTCCGAGTCGGTTCCTCATGCGAACGATAGAGACAGAGAATAATGGGGAACCACGTAGAGTGAGAGCGCACATGTGATATGATCATTCCATTTAGAAAGAAAGGGATAGATAATTGCGATGAGCGCGCCGCAGGTGACTGATGTGCCTAACTACGAGTTCAGGACTTCAGGTTCCCCCGACACCCGCAAATCACCATATTATTTAACATGGCTCTGCAAGGCTCAGTGCTTCTATATGCGTCTATATTCGTTGGTACAACTTTTGTAAGGCAGATGTGGTCCACAGTAAACAAACTTTGCCTTTACTTGCATTAACCATTTTATTAATTTGTGTGGTGTTTACACTTTCAACAATCTATAAAAATGTCAGAAGAAACCAATGAATTCAAATCAGCTAGTCCATCATCACCTCGCAGTTCTCCTGGTAATACCACGGGCAAATCTTGTAGCCCATGTTCCCCTAGACAAGCACATCGGGTAAGGATTTCTGATCAACAGATGGATAGTTTTACAAAGGATGAACTGGTATCAAAATGGAAAGAGCAGGACTTGTATATTGAGTATCTAGAGGTCCAAGCAACATCCCACGAAGGTATTGATACTTAGGCGAATGTGAAGTTCTTAATTATTCAATTTTGCCTACACAAAAACAAATATTAGCTCTACTCAGATTTTTAGCTGTCGTCTACAAAACTGCACTGTAAAAAATCAAAATGAATTTTACAACGTTGAGCATGGGCAAAAAACATTACCCACTTTCAACATAGTAAATTTACAATGAGGAACATTGTAACTTTGTACGTTTCGAAACATTACTTTTCATATTATCTTGTATATGTTTCCTCAATTTGCAAGATTACAGTCCAATGTGGGAGAAAAAATTACCCACGAACAATGTCATAAGAGTACACAATTTGATATATTTGTGATATGCAATTTTGTAAATTTACAACGCAGTCTTGAACTTTAACCTCAATTTGGAAAAAAATCCTACGCTCAACGTAGTATTATTAAACAAATTTTATGTCCGAATTTTATCAGTGCTGTATAAATTTCATTTTGATTTTTACAGTATGAAGGCAGTACTAAAGATTAGTCTATAAGACAACTACTATAATGCAGTAGGACCTCTCTTATTCTAATTAGTAAAGTTTATCAAGATGGCGCCGACCTCTCTTATTCTAATTTTCCCCTTACCCCTACTTATTTTGCTTGCGAGCTTGTGATTCGTTGACAAAATTTTTCGTTGACTTTTTGTATGATAGTGGGAGAAGACTTGTGGGGGAACGATTAGAATAAGAGAGGCTGTACAATTAGAATAAGAAAGGCAATTAGAATAAGAGAGGTCCTACTGTAGTATAAATATTAATTTTACAATGTTAATAAATGTTAGATTTAATATCAAAGTGCAAATTGAAAAGAAATTCATGTATCGATCAGTAGATATATCCTGTCTATTATATATACACAGGTACGTCCGCTTTTCCTGACAGCATTTTAACAAATTGCTGAAAATATGCCGATTTTATGCAATACAACCAGCCAGAAAGTTTGGTTGCTTTGCTATTTGCGAATGTGTGTTTTAATTTTAATAACACTGTATAGTAAATTGAAGATTATACTGCAATCCACTAGTAATGTAATTCATAAATGATTTTCATATCTGCATTTTTAGTCTATTATAATTATAATTAAATTATTTTTAACATTTCTTCAATTAATAATCATTATTTTTCATTTTCAATATATTTGTAATAAAACAAAACACAAAAAGTAAATATTTATTTATATATTGGAATACACAGGCCTAAAAATGCCCCTTCGTACAAATACATTACAAGGTTATAGATAATATCACTCAGAACAATCTCAGAACAGTCTTCTACTGAAGTAAGAATAGAAAAGACTAATAAGCTAATATATTTCTCTTAATGTATGTAATATAAGTAGAAAGAGAATGTAGTAATCTAGTTTCTTCAGAGAGAGAGAGAGAGAGAGTTCCACACTGGAGTTAAGCGAAATATTGGCGAATTAAAGCAATAATTACTTCTGCAATTTCTCTCAGACAGGACACGAGTATTACGAATTTTAACGAATCTTGATACCTTACATTTAGTTGTGTTTAGATGTAGATTTAAGGTGTGACCCTTGAGGCACTCCTGAAGGCACTGAAAACGATTGTGATTTGCCACCTTTCAAAGAAATTATTTGAGATTGGTTAATCAATATGAAAAAATTACAGTATTTAACTTTATGACATGGCTGGACAGTTCTTAATCTTTTAAAATGTAGATTTTAGAAATCGACTAAAGTTAGCATATAATCAATCGTATTGAAATTTCACGATGCAATTATGTAAGTTACTATTATAGGGGATTTATCATCGCTTAGAGAATCTGAAGAAAAGTACAGGCAGCAATGTGCAGAAACCTCACACAGGGAGAAAGTCTTAGTACGTAGACTTGCTTCTAAAGAACAACAATTGCAAGAATATATGGTGAGCGAATATTTATCCATTAAAATTCTTATTTGTCTAATCTATATATCGATATATTATTACAGAATCAAATATCTGAAATGAAAGTTGCGAATTCCCCTACTGCTTTAGCTCTAAGGTCTACACTACTCGATCCAGCTGTAAACATCCTAATTGAGAAATTAAGACAAGAATTAATTTCTACAAAAGCAAAGTTGGAAGATACACAAAATGAATTAAGTGCCTGGAAATTCACCCCAGACAGGTATTCACTTTTATATTTAATTAAAAAATTAATTTAATTGATTAAACATAATTAACAAATGTTTTTTAGTAACACTGGAAAAAGGTTAATGGCCAAGTGTAGGCTTCTGTATCAAGAAAATGAAGAATTGGGACGTATGATTTCTAGTGGACGGATTGCCAAACTGGAAGGTGAACTTGCATTGCAAAAGAACTTTAGTGAAGAAGTAAAAAAATCTCAGTCAGGTAAGATTATTGTATAATATATAAATTATTAAATATTGTATAATAACAAATATATATATACACATATATATGAGGCGTTGCGCGCAAAAACAATCTAATCCGAGATAGTTTGTTTTTTAGTAAATGATATTATTAGATACAGCGAACACTTATTAATGAATAGATTGTTCAAATTAAGTGCAATTAATATTATTATTTATATGAATAGTATTCTTTCGAAGCAAGTTGCACAGTCCGTCTCGCGCGGATCCCTCGTCGCTCTCGGCGCACAGCTGACGATCAGTATTAGCCCTATTAACGTAGATGCGCGCCCTGGTGGCATAACATGAAACTAGAGGAACTGGGTAACATCAATTATTTGTATCCGCAAAAATGGAGAAAAATATTAAAAAAGTGAACAAAAAACTAAACAATGGTGCAATGTACCGGTATGTAAATCGGTAGCAGGTTCAGGCGTTAGTTTGCACTATTTTCTCAAAAATAAGAATCTTCGAAAACAGTGGATTTGGGCTTGTAGTCTCCATCAACTAACATCGACTCGTCTTATCATAATCTCATTTTCTATTAAGCACTCGACTTATTTTGACGCATTGTTACCGTGCTATCATATAAAACACAATTTTGATGTTTGCAAGTGTTTTTTTCACTTACTGTTTTGGTCATTTTTACAACATTTTTCGAAGAACCAAGTCAGGTAAATATATTTATAATATTCTTGGAACTATAAGCTTTTAACGGATGTAAGTTTTTGGTGAAATTTGCATTGTGTTACTTATACGCCGACATTTTGTAAAAATATGCGTTCGGGGTATTATTGAACACTTCTGTGATTTGGACACTGAATCGAAGGTAAATACTGATTTCTGCATAATTTGCATGAAAAATATGCTCGAGAAAGAAAATCGTCGAAACATAGCGCATTGTATCGCTTGTGATCGAGGTGTTCACTTGAGTTGTGTCGAAGCAAATCGGAACACTTTTAGGGGCCTTACTTTATTTTATTCATTATAATACAGATATTCTTTCGGTTCCATTAACAAATAAACGTTTTCCACAATAATTTTCATTTTTTTTATCGATTTACAAGACTCCAATAATACCCCGAGATTTTTTTAAATCTCAAAAACCATTTTTTGCGCCAGCTGATACAGAGTGTACAATTTTAAACAATTAGGTCAGATTGCTGGTACCAAATGAAAGATTATTTATCGTACCACAAAATCAAGCTTTGAAATTTTGAGAAAAAGCAATTTTTATTAGAATTTCTGGACAAAATAAAAATGTGTCCAAGATTTAAATGCAACATTGCCGCGCAATGCTTTCATTTTCCTAAAGAACCTTTATAATTGAGGGGATTAACATTGTTTTCTTTATTAATAATAATAATAATTTCATGTGGGTTTCCTGCCAAACATGACGTTTGTAGACATAAGCCTAAAACTTCCGTTTTTTCTTCTGAAATATTTGGCAAAGCACAAAACATTATGTGCTTTTCATTTAGCATAAGTTCGCCTTCAATATACCCGCAAAGAAATTTGAAGTGAATGCGACAGCACTTTGGGAAGTAGTAGTTACCCCACAGATTCTGACGAATTTGAAATGACGATTACAATTCGAATTCGTTAAAAAGAAAATTTTTATAAACAGATCCAATTTGAGTGCACCTGTGAGAATATTTATTCATAATTTCTAGACAATATAGTTATTAATAATTATTTATAATGATCTATAAACGATGTTGACACGGAAAAACTTGGTACTTTTTTCATTCTAAAGCTTCCATACCGAAAACAGTGCAAGATACACTAAAAATGCACTAAACCTTTTCTATAGGGCACAAAATTTCCTAAAAAAAAGTCAGCGAGGGCCCTAGTCTAAAGTTAATAGATTATCCATAAATAACGCTGGTATGTTGTTTTACAAGTTAATTATGAATATTTTGGAATTTTTGTAAAATATGAGGCATATTTCATCGTTGCTCGTGGTTAAGCTATTAACTTTAGTCTAGGGCCCTCGCTGACTTTTTTGTAGGAAATTTTGTGCTCTGCACTGTTTTCGATACGGAAGCTTTAGAATGAAAAAAGTACCAAGTTTTTCCGTTTCTACAACCTTTATAGATCATTAAAATTAATTATTAATAACTACATAGTCGGTAAATTATGAATAACTATTCAAAAAGATGTAATAAAATTGTATCTGTTCATAAAAATTTTCTTTTTAACGATTTCGAATTTTAACCGCCATTTGAAATTCGTCAGAAATCGTGTGGTAGCTGTTACTTCCCTGAGCAGTGGCATTTACTTCAAATTTCTTTCCGTGTAGCATCGCGAACCAGGGCCGATAAACTTTCAAATATCGCTAAACGTAATTAAATAATGATTTTCACCCATTCTACCCGTGTTATTTTTTTACTTTTATCCAGTTCATCTAGTTTCATATTATGCCACCAGAGTGCGCACAGGGCAGCGTTAACAGGGCGAATAGTAATCATCCGATCACTTTAGCCTGCAGAGTTATAATTATTTATTCTGAAATTGTTTTGTTAAATACAAAATGAATGTGTCAATGACTAAAAGAAGCTGGGTGCATAGCGACCGGGAATTCCCGATATTCCGGGGAAAAGCCGGCAATTTAGAATGTCCGGCAAAAATCCGGAGATTAGACGGGAACTTTTCAATATTCCGGGACATTTGTACAAAAAAAATAAAAAATATTGAAGGCTGCTTCGGAAGAGATTGCTACAATAAATGAAGATTTCAAAACATTTTGAAAATAATTTTATATATTATATGATAATTTCTTTATTTCTGATATTAGAATAATTGAAAAATACATAATTTTGTTGACAAAGAATATTTTAAATGTCGTTCTTGTTTAAACTATTAATAAAGTTTGTAATGTAAGTTAAAAAATAAAGTTTATAATTAAATCATGAAAAGAAGTTTATTATTTATCCATTTTTATTTTATCATTAAAAATATATAAAAAAATATATTCAAAAACTTCCTGGAAAAGGACGGGAATTTTGCTAGGCCATTTTACAAGGCATCCTGAAGAAGTACCCGATGGAGAATCCGAATATGAAAATTGAAAATTTTTGCTCGTTATATCCTTGTAAAATACGTAATTTCATAAATAAATTTTTATTTTTCATCATAAAATTTAATATAATTTAATATATCCCGTTTTATTTGAAATTGATAAAAGAATTTACATAAAATACCCGCTGGATGCAAAAACAACCTAACTTTTGAACTTTGATGTTTATTGTTAAATTCAGGTTTACGAAAAAGGTATTTTTATTTTTATGGTATTCGGCTGTCAAATAGCGTTACTTTATGACTGTTACAAGATTTTTTTAAATTGTTAATGAAATCGTAAAATAACTGTTTCAAAGCTTTAAACACATTCTTGTCGTAAAAACACTATATAACACGATTCAAAAAATTTATAGAGCACCATAAAAATTATATTTATTAGGAGATAAAGTAGCTAAATACCTGAATATTTACGATATAGAAATGTTGAGGGCATACAATTTCATTCAAAACTTCCATCAAAACTTAATAAAGTAAGAAATATTGCGAATCCCGTGTAAAAAGACCTCGTCCTAAATTTAATTTTGTATGGTGCAAAAACTACAATGGTGCAAAAATTACTTACTGTTTTAAGTTTTGAAGGAAGTTTTTAATAAAATCGTAAGCCCTCAACATTTAGATAATGTTAATATTCATGTATTTAGCTACTTTTTTTCTTAGTAAATACAATTTGTATGGTGCTCTATATGTTTTTTTCGACCAGGATTTATCTCAAAACAGGGATTTCAGAGTTAGGTTGTTTTTGCACGAAACGCCTCATATGTTTTCTCAGATATGTTTCAAAAAGAGACGTCATTACAAATACCTACAATGTTAAGCTTGAAAGTACAGAATTTATGTATTAAGTGTAAATTACTTTATGACTGTTATAGAACTAGATGAGTTCCTTCAAGATCTGGATGAAGATGTGGAAGGAATGCAAAGTACAATTTACTTTCTGCAGCAAGAACTACGCAAAGCTAGAGAATCGGTCACACTTTTGCAGCAAGAAAATTCTTTACTCAAGTCTTCGTCAACTGAAGTTAACTTAACTAATGGCCTATCCCCACACACGCCTCCTATCAAGGGAGACGAATCTGAGAATCATACGGCTGCCGATGTCAAGTTGATCAAAACCGATGACAGTGAACTATGTAAAGGTGCTCGAACTCCCACGTTACCCACAGATGACTTGCCACATAGTGAGCATGCAAGTGTTGAAAAAAATGAACGGACAGAGAGTCAAATTCAATCATTTGACCACATCGATGATAGTTCTAGTGACTCTGCAGCCTTAGTTCTCAAAGTAGAAAATGAAGAACTTAGTGAGCGCGATGAAGAGGAAGAATCACGTGGAAAAAAGCGGATATTAAGGACTACTAGGGGAAGAGAAACAAATCGAAGCAGTAATAAGGCAAATGGGGAAGAAATGGTTACAAGGACAACTCGGGGAAGGGATCGAACTAAAAGGGATAAAAGTGTGCCAGGTAGTGATGATGAACGAATACATAAGAAGAAAAGAAGAGGAAGTATTTTATCACTTGAATATAATGAAGTTGATGATGATGCTTTACTTCTGACTAATGGAGAAACTCTTCAAAGTGATCCAGAATAAATTCAATGTTCTCGATATAGTGATGTAAAATATAACAAACGCGTATCGAATTAGATCTATGCGCAGCTGCATCGTAGATCGAAGTATGACCAGTTAACCAGATGGGTTAATGTACCATTTAAACTTTGATGTATATCTGTCATGTTTACACGAAATGTAGATCATGAGATTGGAATTTGACACTTCCGCGTATACCTTCCATTTGAATTGATTGCAATAGATGTATATCCATGTCGGACTGTTCTCGAGCACTAATTTAAGTGGAATTTTATGATCTGTTTAAATATATACTAGGTGTGTTCAAAAAGTAATGTGACTATTTTTATAAAAAAATATTTATTTATTCATCGACATTTATATTGTCCTCTTCAAAGTAATCCCCCTCGGATACAATGCACTTGTGCCAACGCTTCTTCCACTCTTCAAAGCACTTCTCATAAGCACTTTTTGGTCCTAAGTTTTATGGTCGGTTTTTTCAAGATGGCGGAAATTTGTCCAAAATCCCCACTTCTGTAACTTTGTTTATATCCGAGCAATGGGTGCTTCTGTGTGAGTGTCGCGAAACGAGTGTAGCTCAGCGAGACAATGTGGTGGGAGAAGGAGAGGAAGAGACTGGTATAATTTTGGAGAAGGCAAATGTATAACTTAGGATAGACATATAACTTTGAACTGTAAACCTTAGGGCGGGAACTGCCGTACAGGCACCCGTCAGCTGAACGAGATTCGATGCTAGCGCTCGCGGTGACTAAAATGAGCATAAAACATACGGTAGGATCGCGCGGTTCCTATGTTGCGGACGCTAAAGCGCTGACTATTTTTCTATATATTCTGTGAGAATAATAAGTATGTTGTTTTTTAAAATATGATAGAATATACTAGAAAGCTTAATCTTCGCCACTGCTTTGTGCGATTGACCGCATTTACAAATAGTTAGTGGTAAAACATGACGTTAACAAAGTAAAAAATACCATTAGTAGGAATTAGATGGTCGATAGTGCTGTCTCTCTCCTACTAATGGTATTTTCGACCCTGATTATTTCAAGATTTTCCATTATCTATTTTTATCTACAATCCATTGCATAGCACACAAAGTTAAACATTTTCTTGTATCTTCCATCATGTTTAACAAAAGGAAATAATTATTCACACAAAACACATAAAAAAAAACAGAAACCACTTTAACGTATCGCCACATAGGAACCCCGATATTATACCGTACAATTAACACCGAAAGCGCCGCTAGAGGCGCCACGGTCTTTGCTGACGAGTGCCTATAGATTGGAGCTTCTTTAGCGATGCAGCTTTTATTTCATTAATGGTTGCAAATCTCCGTCCTTTAAGTTTTGGGAACAGGAAAAAGTAGTAGGTGTATCCGGTGAATATGGTGGCTGAGACATGACTGTCGTGTTGTTTTTGGCCAAAAAATCTCTCACAAGTAACGATGAATGAGCAAGTGCATTTTTATGATGCAAAAGCCATGCATTATTTATCCACAATTCCAGTTTTTTTCGTATTGCTTCTCGCAAACGGCGCATAACTCCAAGGTAATACTCCTTATTGACCGTACATCATTTAGGTAAAATCTAGTGATGCACTACGTCATGGTAGTAAAAAAAAAACAGTGAGCAAAACTTTAACATTTGATCGAACTTCGGGCGTGCTTTTTTCTGTGTTGGCTCTCCTGGTTGCTTTCAATGGGATGATTGGGCTTTCGTTTCGACGTCATAACCGTATACCCACGATTCGTCACCAATTATGATCCTTCTCAGCATATCAGGATCATTACTAGCTTCAGTCAAGAGCTGCTGAGCGATGCTCATACTACGGTTCTTTTGATCAAATTTGAAAAGTTTTGGAACGAACTTCGCTGACACGCGTTTCATGCCCCAAACATATGAAAAAATTGCTTGATATGCCAAGATCCTCAGCAACTTTTCTTACGGTAATTCTACAATTTTTAAAAACCTTTGCTCCATTTTTATAGTAATTTTATACTAACAACGACAAAAATCTATAAACGAATGTACGTTGCCCGCGAAATTTAAAAAGTCACTTTACTTTTTGAACACACGTCGTATATACACTTTTCCTGTATTCCTCTGCAATTTACGTGTACTAAAGATTTTTATATCTTTTAAAAAGGAGTATATGACTTTAAAGAAAAACATGCAATATGAAATTGAAATTGGAAATGTTTAATAGTAACACGTTTTTAAGCCCAAATGGACACCAAATTACTTCAATATTATTTGTGAAAACAGGTTCATTTGCTATATGAGCGGCGAGAGGGACTATGGCGTCAGTCTTAGTTCACACAAACCGGACGTCGCGAAGGTCCCGAGTTCGAATCCCGTCCGTGCAATTTTCTGTTTACGTCCAGTGTTTGGAATAATCGGGGAACCTTGCTGGGCGAAGGTACGAATTTGGGACCGCTGCCAACCCGTTGTCGGCAGTTATCGGTACCGTCAGAGGCTTATCCGCGGTCGGTACGTCGTGGATCTTATCTCGGATTAAGATAATCGAGAAGAGAACGGGTAAAATTGCCCGGGCCGAAATCGAAATGCGCATTCCCATCTAGTGTTTTTTGGTTGATGCCACTTGCCAGTTTCGAACGAGTTCACTTTTTGACCTGAAGGTGGAGCTAGGATCAACTTTTCATTCATAAATTTTTTGTTTTACGCTACACGCATTGGCACACACACATGTACAAAATTCCTTCATCTGTGTGTGCTGTTGTCAAAAATAAAACTTGTAGGTTATGTTTATTTTTGTATATAAATATATTTTCCCCCTTTATAAATGAAAGTACCATATATAAATGATGTAAGGCAGAGAAGAAGAAGACAATTAAGTCTATTAGATAAGTATATTTATTTATTGTCGTAATAATTATGCTATATATACAAAACTAGAATATGGTTCTTTTAAGAATTTTGTTGTCATTTACAGGTAGATAACATCAATTCAGTTTGAATATTTTAATAACGGGCCGCGTAACATTTGTGCCAAATAAATGGCCTTCCAATGTAGCCACCAATACCGCAGACACCTTCATCGATGAAAACGGGTTCAACTTCGATGCTAAGTCGAGAACGTGTTCTTGGGCATAGAATGTTGACATCGATCTTCTGTAATTTTCGCCAGGAGAGAAATAGAATTGATGTAATTCCTGAAACACTAAATAAGGTAAGTATTAGTATATCATGTACCACGGGGCCAGAGGAGGTCCCAAGTCGATATCAAATAAGAAACGTTCCAGGTCGTATCCCTCATTTCACTAATTTCCATGACGAAAAAAAAATTTTATCCAAGAAAATGTCGGGATCGTATCCTTCTTTTTTAAAAATTGAGCATCGTATCCCCTTTTCCATTAATTTCCTATTCGAATGAGAATTGTTTTTAACTCAAGATAGAGTGTTGAAAATTTCAGAATCGTATCCTTCTTTTTCAAAATTTCAGAATCGTATCCGTTTCTTCATTAATTTCCTATTAGAATGAGAATTGTTTTTAACCCAAAGTAGAATCTAGAAAATGTCAGTATCATATCCTGCTTTTTCAAAATTTCTGGATCGTATCCTTTTTTTTTTGAAATTTAAGGTTAGTATCCTTCTTTTTCAAAATTTCAGAATCGTATCCGTTTCTTCATTAATTTCCTATATTAGATTGAGAATTGTTTTTAACCCAAGGTAGAATCTAGAAAATTTCAGGATCATATCCTTGTTTTTTAAAATTTGAGGATCGTATCCCCTTTTTCATTTATTTCTTACTTGAATGAGGATTGTTATTAATGTAAGGTAGAAATCTAGAAGATTTCAGGATCATATCCTTCTTTTTTAAAATTTCAGATTCGTATCCGTTTCTTCATTAATTTCCTATTCGAATGAGAATTGTTTTTAACCCAAGGTAGAATCTGGAAGATTTCAGGATCGTATCCTTCTTTTTCGAAATGTCAGGATCGTTCATTAATTTCCTATTCGAATGAGAATTGTTTTTAACCCAAGGTAGAATCTAGAAAATTTCAGGATCATATCCTCCTTTTTCAAAATTTCAGGATCGTATCCTCCTTTTTTAAAATTTCCTTCTTCAAAGCCAATTCTTTTCCTTCTCTCGTGTACAGACAGAAAATTAATATATCATATCATACTTTTTATTAATTTCTTTCCGAAGGGCTCAATTCTTTCCTTTCGCTAGTAGAAAATCTCAAAATGTATGTAAGACACAAAGTAAATAACAACAAACCTGAAATTGTGTTAAAATGATAGTCAGTTCTAAACTTGAAATTTTTTAACGATTATAGTTTGCATTTATTTTGGTGTACGTTAGTCAGTATTAAACTTACAATTTGTACCTACAAACATTTTAAAGTTGAAACTCAATACATTTCTCCAAAACATTTAAAAACATTAAATCTGAAATTCAACAACGGTGCCTTAAACTTCTTATCAGCAACAAATTTTAGGTTCAACATTCATTAACATACTCCAAAATACATTACAACTCTCATTGACAAACAATTTTAAGTTTAAACCCACTCGGGTTACCTGTAATTCACCACAACTATCAACGTAATACAATTTTAGGTTTGTTGTTTTCTGAAGGTGCCCAAAACACATAAACTTGCTTTCCCAAAAAGTTTTCAGTTTGAGAATTGCCAGCGGTATCTGAGATTCATTAAAACTTTAAACGGACAAATTTGTCATTCGGAAATTTTGTAAATGTGTTTTGAAAATATTAAAACTTTTATCATTGACAGCTTTTAGGTCACAAATCCACTAACGGACTACAAAACACATTACTACACTAACCAATAAAAAAAGATAATCTCTAATTTACAATATTTCAATGAACAAAGTATTAATCAATCTTTAGGACGTCTAGCTAATTTCAAACGTCTAAGTTTTTACGAATCTAGTTTCAATGGGTTCTATGAACTTTCAACTTATGCCCAATCTGACATTTTTTACGAACAAAATTGTAATGAACTCTATGTAAAGTAAGCTAATCTCAAATTTAAAACTTTAATTTAAATTTAAGGTACCTTCAGTGAAATGCAATGTATATTTTTTTACAATGATATTTAGTACATGTAACCCGAGTGAGTTTTGAACTTAACATTTTTTATCGATGAGAGTCGTAATGTATTTTGTAGCTCTGTAGTGAATTTCTGGCATAAAATTGGTCACCGATAAAAGTATGAATATTTTCAAGACAGAGTTGAATAATTTTACTATTTAAGTTAAATTATCAATTTAAGTTAAGAAAATTAGTGGAAACATTTGTAAAAAAGGGCGATACCGCACGTTGAATAATAAAATAAAACAATTTCTGACTGGATATTTTTTCCATTTAGTTCAATGCATTTTAGGTACCGCTGGCAAAAAACAAACTTAAAACATTTTGGAAAAGGAAGTTTATATGTTTTGGGCACCTTTAGTCAACGGTAAACCTACATTTTTATTATGCTGATAAGTGTAAGATATTATGAGATAACCTTAAATTGAAATGCTCCGCTGTTACCATCGGTAGAAGATTTCTTCAGGTTCAAAACCTTCTTTTGAACAAAATTCTGCCATCGATACAATACTTTAGATCGAAGCCTTTTTTCGACGAGTTTCACCATCGGTAGAAGATTTTAGATCTGAAATTGTCTATCGATACGCTAGCCTATCCAGTTTTCTTTGTTAAAAACTGTCTCGTATTTAATTTTGTCTTCAAACCATCATACTTTTAAGCAACTAGTTCATTCTTTTGAAAATGAATTGAATAACTTTAGATAAGTAATTTAATGACTGTTTCTTCAGAAAGGCAGTGGTCTCTGGATGAGGCTGCAGCAACATCGATGTCCCTGTACAACTTTCTACTTATAGTCTTTTCAACGTTTTAAAGCTAATATTAAGGTATGTCAGCGGCCCCTACAGAACCCCAAATGTAATACTAAGCAGCGATAAAATTGCAATGTATTTCAGAGGCCGATAGCGTATCTGAAAATTCAAAGTGTTAATACATTTATGTACCTCTAGTGGAGACGAAACTTGTCATTTTTTACAAACTTAATATTAATACATTTCAGAGGTAACTAGTGTATTCTTTTAAAAAGTAATTTACTAACTACTTTTCAGGAAGGCAATGGTCCCTGGATGAGAATGCAGCAACACCGATGCCCCTCTGGAACATTCAACCTGGGCTAAAAACGTATGCAAGATTGTGACAAGGACCTTCGAGACAAGAAAATTTCATCTTCTACACTGTTCCATGGGCCTTTAAGGGCACAAAATTTTAGTTTTTAATAAAATTTTTGTATGAAAGTTAATAAATTCCAAACAATCGACCTTCAAAACTTTGCTTTCTTTCAATCGAAACCATTTTTTTAATGAAACCTTGAAACAGTTAACGATACATAATTTTGGAGCATAATGTTTACATTTTTAAAACTTTTGATCGAAATAATACAAATGGAAATGAGACTGTTTTCCTAATGTAAGTAATTTTTATTCGCACAGGGTCAGTTTAACACAACATTTTAACTTAGCAAATGTTTTGCTTTTCACATTTTTAGTATGTATGTAATTATTTATTTATTATCAAAGTACATAGGCGTTTAACACCTCTTATAATATGATACAGTATTATAAAGCACTTGTTAAAAAAAAGAAAAAAGAAATGAATAAAATCAAATAAATTCAGATTCAAAACTTTGCTTTCTCTCAATTAGACATACATAATATAGTTATATACCTTCCCAAAGTAAAATATTACATATTTCTCTTTGGCAACTAATAAACACATTGGCACTTCTGTATTAAATAATATCTTGTATGTGAATCTTAAATCGCATATGTACACCGAAAAAG
The DNA here is from genome assembly GCA_030407085.1 of Trichopria drosophilae. Taxonomy (NCBI): domain Eukaryota; kingdom Metazoa; phylum Arthropoda; class Insecta; order Hymenoptera; family Diapriidae; genus Trichopria; species Trichopria drosophilae. Next base: position 127,824,119 of record CM059583.1, on the reverse strand, counting down.
TTCCAAGCGACTGGATGCAAACAAAGATTGACCAGGATAATTAAATGGTACTACAGGCAAATAATATTTTATTTCATATTACATGAAATACCTGGAAATCAAAAGAAATTGAATGTAACATCTTTTGTAACATTGAGGTGAAAAGATTGAGAAGTCACAAAGATAAACAATAGGACATAGGATAAGGGATGGCGAAGAAGTATTCGAGTTAGGAAAAAAGCAAGACTGTTGATTTTCACCTTCAATAATGACGACGAGTTAGAGTCGAAAATGTTTATTTAATATTTGAAATTTATGAAATATTACATGTATATGAGCCGTTATCTGCAATAACAACTTATTAAGTCAATTTAAGTAGTTATTCTGTAGTTAAGTCGCATTGCTTGTTAAAAATCAGCAATTAAATTTTTTCGTTACCTTGTACAGAAATATACCATCTTTTCGTAAGCTATTAGCATACAAATAAATATTCAGTTGCTATTCTTGTTTTACTACCTGTAATTATCTAAAAATGACTGAAGTAGTTTTTACAGACATGGAGTAAATTTGTAGCAGAAAAACGCATATTTTAAGCAATAAAATCGACCCATTATTTTCAATTTTGCTAACAATTCTTTTGGTTATGGTATGCATGTAGTTAAACTGTAAAAAATTTGTGAGTAATTTTACCACATTCAGTCATGCGTTGGTAAAAAAAGAGCCCACACTGTACTTAGGGATTTTCAAGCATTGAACGTTGTAAAATTACCCACACAATGTAAATTTACAGTCAAAATTGTACATGGCTAATGTGACTTCACAATAGTGTCGTAATTTTACAATGCTTCTTGCGTGAAAATCCCTACATTCAGCGTGGGCTCTTTTTCAACCAACGCTGAACGTGGTAAAATTACTCCAAAATTGTTTGCAGTATAGGCATACTTATTTTTGTAGGATTTTTTTCTTCGCGTGTTAACATATTGTTTTTTTCCCCGTGTTGGGTTATTCCTATTATATTTATTTTCTTTGCGATTTTATATAATGTTACTAATTTGTGTGTTGTATTTTGTGATATATAATTATACTTAAAAGGGTTCTTTTACCCGTTTAAATAAAAGTAAATAAATAAATAAATATATTGCACCTTTTCCCTTTTCATTATCCCATTCTAGTATGTATTTTTAAACGTTTACTCAGTTTTTTGATCACAGACAAAAATCGAATGGATTTATTTTTCAGCAATTTTTCATGGAAAAAACGCAATTTTTCTGTTAAAACAAAAACAAAAAAATTGTTTTCCAAACTGTTTGTATTTTTTTTACGGAGAACCCCATAGACGGAAATTTTATTTTCCTAACAAATGATAAACATTTTATATATAAAGGGAAAAAAACAATTATATTCCATCTGCAAATTGCACAAAATTAAATATGACGCTGCAGTTTACAGCCAATTTGTAGCAGCTGATTCATCATGCAAGGGTTCTATTTTACATTATACAGAAAAAATATTTTTTGTAACTTAAAATTACACAATTGTTTTTATTGTACATGCAACAAATTATTTACGTTAACATTCATTCGCTAAACCAGCTAGCAACAATGGGAGGGGATTACTGTGGATCATGCTGTGGAAAATGGGAACACGCCCCTCGTACTGTTGAGCCAACAATCACAAATCTGGCAACACTGTAAGTAAACATAAACACTTGCTAAGTGTGTATACCGTGTATATACAATATTTAGATTGCATATATGTAGATCTCAGTACATAAACGAAAATGGATTAAAAGGGATTAAAGTGCCGAAAATAGATTTAAAACCGTTGGAGCAACATCTTTATTGCCTTATATAATCGAAACACATAATGTTTCTGTAGATTTTGATTCATTTTTAGTCACCTTAATCCCTTTTAATCCATTTACGTTTACTGGGATGTTAAAATTACATACTTATTTATATACCTTTCGAATATGAGTGCTCCTGCTGAATTGCAACGAACATTGCGGAGCTTGATTTGGAGCTGAGAGACTCGTGGGATAACGAAGGACCAGCAGCAGCAGATTCGAGACCCGGAGATGGATATGAAGGCACTAACGGTTCCAAGTTGGTGTCACCCAGCATGTCTGCAAATGCTGAAAAAAAAGATAAGTATAGTACAGTTATAATCGAGCATGTGAATCCCTTCACTGAAAGGCGAGAAACTTTTGCGCAAATTTTTAAGAATTACGGTTCATTGTATAGACATTTATTTTTTACGAAGAATTTCTGGATTTATTGGCTATCGCATTAATGATTTTGAATAAGTTCTCTTGCTGGAAAGTAATAATAGATTAATAATGTCTGTATTCCTTTTTTATTACTTCCCAGCAACAGAAAATTAAAATAATAAATACTTTCATAAAAAGTAAGTACCGTATTTGCTCAAATATGAGCCGGTATTTTTATCAAAAATTTTGTGACAAAAATTGACAGACTGTAAAATATCTGGCTTATATTTGAGCAAAACTTTTTTTCCCCAATCTACGGGCCAAAACCTCAATCTGGCTTATATTCGATACCAGCTTATGTTTGGGCAAATACCGTATCTGAAAAATGACCTGTAATTCTTAAAGATCCACGCAACAATTTTTCGCCTTTCAGTCGAGGAATTCGCACACTTAATTTCAGAGCACATGAATATTGTATTGAAACTTACCCTCAAGTTTCTCCCAGGACACAGATATAAACTGTGACGCCATGTTTAGAAGTGTCTCCATCGGGGCCTGGCTTCTTGAGGCTTGCCAAAACAAATTGAGTGACTCCTGTTTGGCACGAGGCAGAGGCCGTAAATGCCTCTTCTCCGGGCTCTTCTCCTGCTGCAGTCGGATCAGGTTGGCGTTCCCGAACACCTCATTCTTCAGCTTGTCTGGAATAAATGCACGCAAGTGAATATTAAAAAGCTATTAAAAGACACACTATACAATAAGCAATTGACTTACCTATGAAGTGGTCCACCGTAGGCCCTGACCTAACAATGACGCTTACAGTCTTGTGATAAGACTCCAGCGCATTGTTGGTCCTGTGTTCCAATTCATAGACGCTAAAGTGTTCGGGTTTCACAGTTCGGATCCACTGCTTTTCATAATACAGTATAAAACTGTCCCAAGCGATGCTTACTGTATCTGGCATTGAGGCCACCAGCGTATAAAGCCCCTCTTCAATCCTAGAAGGTGGCAACAGAGCAAGCGACATGAACTTTTGGAGCGTCTTTCTGTGTTGCTCGTCATGGTCGATGAGTACCTTAAGTCCATGACGCTTGCTGGTTGCCTGCTTCCTCAACGCCTACAATGAAAAAACAAAAATTATGCATGAAAATATAAATTACAATTTATACAATGGAAATAGTATATTACTCACCAAGGGAGGTAAAATAAAGAATGCCTCAGACTGCGTGTAATTTTTACCCGAGACGAAGCCAAGGGTGAAAAACAGGCAGTCTGAGATACTCTTTTTTACTTCCCGAGGGAAGTATACGATTTTTCTTCATACAAGGGAGGATAGTGCTGCTTTCCTCCCGGTATGAAGAAAATAGAGATTACCTGGCAGTAGTGAAAGAAGCATCCGTGGGACTTTGCTGATGGCCACAGGGCTTCAAGGGCATTACGCATTCCAAGCTCGAAGTCCCCCATGACATGTTGGGCTTCAAACTCCGGTGCAGCTGATGAAAAAAAAAATTTCAGTGCCCCTTCGTATACTGCCTGCAGTTTCGTCCCCAGCAGCATCCACGCAAAGGGTATTATCTGAAAATGAAGTAATAATTTTAATAATAATATTTTAAATTGATAAATAAATAAATATAAATGGTAACTTACTTGACCCCCTTTTACAGCCATTAGTGTTACCATTTGGGACAACCCTTTCAAGCTTGGGATGGTCTTGAATGTCCCATCGACAAACAGCCAAATACTTGTTGCGAGCATGGCTGTCGTATGAGCCACATTGTGCAACATTACCACAGTCTGCCCGTTCGGTGCTGAGTACTTCAACGAGACTAAATTTAATCCCGTTGAAGTTCTTAGAACCGACTCTGGCAACTGTGGTGATGTAACGTAGTCAGCCAGGTCCTGTAACGATTTTAAATTCGTTCCTGTGCGCAGCGGACCCTGACTTCCTTGGCGGTGCTTTTTCATGCTTTCTTTTGCCGTTTTAAATTTACAACTCACCGCTGCTTGCTGAAATCTGCAATTTTTCATATATTGATTATATACATTTTAATATTATATAATCAATATATGAAAAATATCAATATCAATAATTTACAACCAAATTATGATCTCACCTTGGTTCATTGGACAGCCTCCGATAAATTTTCTTGAATGTAGTCCCCTCGACTGTGGCTGCGTTGTTCAAAGCTATACGAAAATGTTCGATATCTAAGCTTTCAGAGCTTACCTTAGGGCACGATGGCTCGTGAGCCACCACCAAAACAAATTCTGCATTGCTCAGCAATCCTTTTGCGTTGCAGCTTTGTCGGTTGTGACATCTCAAAATTCTGAAAAGTGTAAAGATAATTCATTTTCATTTTTAATTATCCTCTATACAGATATTGAAAACTTTATAAAAATTAATTCATGTACTCACAGTTTCCCGTCTGCGTTTTTATCTTTTATTTGATATTTGTATCCATCAAATATCCTACCACTTGAGGAATATTTCAAGCTTTGCCTTTTCGGTTTTTTTTCTTCATGTAATTTGTCTTCAATTTGTTTTTCTTCTATTTCTTCTGATTTTCTCTTCTTCTCCATTTTTTTCTGCTTTCCTATTTAATTTATTTCTTTTTATCTGTCTGTAAGTGCCAAAAAAAAAATTTAATAAAATTCGCCATTATAATTCTTGGAAATTTAAATACAGATATATTTTTCAAAGAAGTCTTGTCCAAGATTTTTCCAAGAATCACAATGGTGGATTTTGTATTAAATCATTTTTTGGCACGTGCAGAGGGATAAAGAAGAAGAAGAATTTTACGGAAAGCCAGAAATAAATAAAGAAACAGAAGAAATTGAAGAAAGATACAAATTACAGAAAGGTAAAGAGCTGAAAAGGCAAAGTTTAAAATATTCAAAAAATCGCTAATTGGGCGCAGTTTTTGGTTACAAATACCACACTGTAAAAAATCGTAATGAGATTGTCCACGTTTAACGTGGTAATTGTACATCTCGTTGTAATTTCTCTACGCTTAATGTTGTAAATTTACATTTCGTTTTGTAATTGTAGGAAACGTATTTTATATCAATGCCCAAATGTATTTTCATAAAAAATTTCAAGGCTGGATTCAACGCAAAATTTTGGTCAAATTGGGCATTAATGGGTTAAGCGGCAACGAATTTTATTTCACTTCCAAAGGCATTATTTTTACGATGAAAGATCAACTACTTTATCCTCGACGAGTATTCTGCTATTTTCGGGTATGCTCTTTTCAAATCTGGCCATAGTTTTTATTCTCAATGGGTCTTTTCTTTAATATGGAGGTTTGAAACTGAAATATGAAAAAAAGGTCTGCTCCTTAAGAGGCCAATCACTGTATCGACTACCCTATCTTAATTTTCGTGCATGACTTAATATTTGTTTGATCGCAGGCATTGAGGAAGCAGGCAGCCAGCACAGATACCTTGCAGGTACTGCCACACCAGGAGGTCCATAAGATGGTCCTCCATAAATTTATGTGTCTGGCGTTTTTTCAACCATCGAGAATTGAGGAAGGAGTTTGTGCTCTTGTCACATCTATGTCCGATGAAGTACGAAGCCACTGGTCCAGTTTCATCCAATATTATGGAAAACAGTGGCTTCGTACTGCCAAACCTGAGCACTTCAGCGTATTCGAGCTGGACATCAACTTTAACGATGCTTTGGAGTCGTATCGCCACACTCTTGCAGGCATCGTTACTTCGAGGCCTACTTTGGACCAGTTCATGGGTAAAGCAATTACTTTTTTTTTTATAAACAATAATAAATTTTAATAAATGGTGAGAAAGTAGGTGTTATTTAGAATAAATTAGGGGCTTAAGGGCTAAAACCTACTAAAAATTGCTACCGACTGCAGACCTCCGCCTGCAAATACGAGCAAGGATGTTATTGTTGTCCTCTACGTTTCGGACCACTAGGAACGTATGAAATCGAACGTATACTCTCCATCACCGCTATAAGGAGTACGTAAATGCTGACCGAATGTGACCTAGGTCACTATCGATTTTCATCTCGTTCGAAAAATGTCCTCCTGAAGAGGGCCCCTAGTGGTCCGAAACGTAGAGGACAACATTAACATCCTTGCTCGTGTCTGCAGGAGGAAGTCTGCATTCGGTAGCAATTTTTAGTACGTTTTAAGCCCCAAGCCCCTAATTTGTAATAAATTTTAATATTTACGTACGTGTGTTTATTCCAGACAAGCTGATAAATGTGATTTTTACTCGTGAAAATCTGCTGCGACTGAAGCAGGAGAGGTTCCCGGATAATGTAGACTTGCGGTCGCTGTCTCGTGCCAAGGAGGAGTGCCTGAAAATGCTGTGGCACGCTTCAAGACATGAAGCTCCGATGGAGGTGCTGCTGGAGATGGGATCCCAGTTAATTTCGGTTAACTGGGATAAGCTTGAGGATAAGTTGGAAATGATTAGCCGTTGTAGACTGATACATAATTTAAACTCTTTATTATAATTATATCAACATTTTTTCAGTTTTCCGAAGCTAAATGGAGAACCTCGACATTGCGTTTCCTTGATCGCAGAAATTTAAGTAGCTGCTTTAATTTTTAGTCATTTAGGTTCATCATTACGAGGAAGCTTTGTCTTTATTTTGCTATTTATTTTGTTTCCTTTTATGTGTGCAAATTTTATTTCTTTACATTTTTCTATTCTCCGCAATGTACTACGTATAGTATTTCATAAATTTCAAATATTAAATAAACATTTTCGACTCTAACTCGTCGTCATTATTGAAGGTGAAAATCAACAGTCTTGCTTTTTTCCTAACTCGAATACTTCTTCGCCATCCCTTATCCTATGTCCTATTGTTTATCTTTGTGACTTCTCAATCTTTTCACCTCAATGTTACAAAAGATGTTACATTCAATTTCTTTTGATTTCCAGGTATTTCATGTAATATGAAATAAAATATTATTTGCCTGTAGTACCATTTAATTATCCTGGTCAATCTTTGTTTGCATCCAGTCGCTTGGAACTTTTTCGGTGTACATATGCGATTTAAGATTCACATACAAGATATTATTTAATACAGAAGTGCCAATGTGTTTATTAGTTGCCAAAGAGAAATATGTAATATTTTACTTTGGGAAGGTATATAACTATATTATGTATGTCTAATTGAGAGAAAGCAAAGTTTTGAATCTGAATTTATTTGATTTTATTCATTTCTTTTTTCTTTTTTTTAACAAGTGCTTTATAATACTGTATCATATTATAAGAGGTGTTAAACGCCTATGTACTTTGATAATAAATAAATAATTACATACATACTAAAAATGTGAAAAGCAAAACATTTGCTAAGTTAAAATGTTGTGTTAAACTGACCCTGTGCGAATAAAAATTACTTACATTAGGAAAACAGTCTCATTTCCATTTGTATTATTTCGATCAAAAGTTTTAAAAATGTAAACATTATGCTCCAAAATTATGTATCGTTAACTGTTTCAAGGTTTCATTAAAAAAATGGTTTCGATTGAAAGAAAGCAAAGTTTTGAAGGTCGATTGTTTGGAATTTATTAACTTTCATACAAAAATTTTATTAAAAACTAAAATTTTGTGCCCTTAAAGGCCCATGGAACAGTGTAGAAGATGAAATTTTCTTGTCTCGAAGGTCCTTGTCACAATCTTGCATACGTTTTTAGCCCAGGTTGAATGTTCCAGAGGGGCATCGGTGTTGCTGCATTCTCATCCAGGGACCATTGCCTTCCTGAAAAGTAGTTAGTAAATTACTTTTTAAAAGAATACACTAGTTACCTCTGAAATGTATTAATATTAAGTTTGTAAAAAATGACAAGTTTCGTCTCCACTAGAGGTACATAAATGTATTAACACTTTGAATTTTCAGATACGCTATCGGCCTCTGAAATACATTGCAATTTTATCGCTGCTTAGTATTACATTTGGGGTTCTGTAGGGGCCGCTGACATACCTTAATATTAGCTTTAAAACGTTGAAAAGACTATAAGTAGAAAGTTGTACAGGGACATCGATGTTGCTGCAGCCTCATCCAGAGACCACTGCCTTTCTGAAGAAACAGTCATTAAATTACTTATCTAAAGTTATTCAATTCATTTTCAAAAGAATGAACTAGTTGCTTAAAAGTATGATGGTTTGAAGACAAAATTAAATACGAGACAGTTTTTAACAAAGAAAACTGGATAGGCTAGCGTATCGATAGACAATTTCAGATCTAAAATCTTCTACCGATGGTGAAACTCGTCGAAAAAAGGCTTCGATCTAAAGTATTGTATCGATGGCAGAATTTTGTTCAAAAGAAGGTTTTGAACCTGAAGAAATCTTCTACCGATGGTAACAGCGGAGCATTTCAATTTAAGGTTATCTCATAATATCTTACACTTATCAGCATAATAAAAATGTAGGTTTACCGTTGACTAAAGGTGCCCAAAACATATAAACTTCCTTTTCCAAAATGTTTTAAGTTTGTTTTTTGCCAGCGGTACCTAAAATGCATTGAACTAAATGGAAAAAATATCCAGTCAGAAATTGTTTTATTTTATTATTCAACGTGCGGTATCGCCCTTTTTTACAAATGTTTCCACTAATTTTCTTAACTTAAATTGATAATTTAACTTAAATAGTAAAATTATTCAACTCTGTCTTGAAAATATTCATACTTTTATCGGTGACCAATTTTATGCCAGAAATTCACTACAGAGCTACAAAATACATTACGACTCTCATCGATAAAAAATGTTAAGTTCAAAACTCACTCGGGTTACATGTACTAAATATCATTGTAAAAAAATATACATTGCATTTCACTGAAGGTACCTTAAATTTAAATTAAAGTTTTAAATTTGAGATTAGCTTACTTTACATAGAGTTCATTACAATTTTGTTCGTAAAAAATGTCAGATTGGGCATAAGTTGAAAGTTCATAGAACCCATTGAAACTAGATTCGTAAAAACTTAGACGTTTGAAATTAGCTAGACGTCCTAAAGATTGATTAATACTTTGTTCATTGAAATATTGTAAATTAGAGATTATCTTTTTTTATTGGTTAGTGTAGTAATGTGTTTTGTAGTCCGTTAGTGGATTTGTGACCTAAAAGCTGTCAATGATAAAAGTTTTAATATTTTCAAAACACATTTACAAAATTTCCGAATGACAAATTTGTCCGTTTAAAGTTTTAATGAATCTCAGATACCGCTGGCAATTCTCAAACTGAAAACTTTTTGGGAAAGCAAGTTTATGTGTTTTGGGCACCTTCAGAAAACAACAAACCTAAAATTGTATTACGTTGATAGTTGTGGTGAATTACAGGTAACCCGAGTGGGTTTAAACTTAAAATTGTTTGTCAATGAGAGTTGTAATGTATTTTGGAGTATGTTAATGAATGTTGAACCTAAAATTTGTTGCTGATAAGAAGTTTAAGGCACCGTTGTTGAATTTCAGATTTAATGTTTTTAAATGTTTTGGAGAAATGTATTGAGTTTCAACTTTAAAATGTTTGTAGGTACAAATTGTAAGTTTAATACTGACTAACGTACACCAAAATAAATGCAAACTATAATCGTTAAAAAATTTCAAGTTTAGAACTGACTATCATTTTAACACAATTTCAGGTTTGTTGTTATTTACTTTGTGTCTTACATACATTTTGAGATTTTCTACTAGCGAAAGGAAAGAATTGAGCCCTTCGGAAAGAAATTAATAAAAAGTATGATATGATATATTAATTTTCTGTCTGTACACGAGAGAAGGAAAAGAATTGGCTTTGAAGAAGGAAATTTTAAAAAAGGAGGATACGATCCTGAAATTTTGAAAAAGGAGGATATGATCCTGAAATTTTCTAGATTCTACCTTGGGTTAAAAACAATTCTCATTCGAATAGGAAATTAATGAACGATCCTGACATTTCGAAAAAGAAGGATACGATCCTGAAATCTTCCAGATTCTACCTTGGGTTAAAAACAATTCTCATTCGAATAGGAAATTAATGAAGAAACGGATACGAATCTGAAATTTTAAAAAAGAAGGATATGATCCTGAAATCTTCTAGATTTCTACCTTACATTAATAACAATCCTCATTCAAGTAAGAAATAAATGAAAAAGGGGATACGATCCTCAAATTTTAAAAAACAAGGATATGATCCTGAAATTTTCTAGATTCTACCTTGGGTTAAAAACAATTCTCAATCTAATATAGGAAATTAATGAAGAAACGGATACGATTCTGAAATTTTGAAAAAGAAGGATACTAACCTTAAATTTCAAAAAAAAAAGGATACGATCCAGAAATTTTGAAAAAGCAGGATATGATACTGACATTTTCTAGATTCTACTTTGGGTTAAAAACAATTCTCATTCTAATAGGAAATTAATGAAGAAACGGATACGATTCTGAAATTTTGAAAAAGAAGGATACGATTCTGAAATTTTCAACACTCTATCTTGAGTTAAAAACAATTCTCATTCGAATAGGAAATTAATGGAAAAGGGGATACGATGCTCAATTTTTAAAAAAGAAGGATACGATCCCGACATTTTCTTGGATAAAATTTTTTTTTCGTCATGGAAATTAGTGAAATGAGGGATACGACCTGGAACGTTTCTTATTTGATATCGACTTGGGACCTCCTCTGGCCCCGTGGTACATGATATACTAATACTTACCTTATTTAGTGTTTCAGGAATTACATCAATTCTATTTCTCTCCTGGCGAAAATTACAGAAGATCGATGTCAACATTCTATGCCCAAGAACACGTTCTCGACTTAGCATCGAAGTTGAACCCGTTTTCATCGATGAAGGTGTCTGCGGTATTGGTGGCTACATTGGAAGGCCATTTATTTGGCACAAATGTTACGCGGCCCGTTATTAAAATATTCAAACTGAATTGATGTTATCTACCTGTAAATGACAACAAAATTCTTAAAAGAACCATATTCTAGTTTTGTATATATAGCATAATTATTACGACAATAAATAAATATACTTATCTAATAGACTTAATTGTCTTCTTCTTCTCTGCCTTACATCATTTATATATGGTACTTTCATTTATAAAGGGGGAAAATATATTTATATACAAAAATAAACATAACCTACAAGTTTTATTTTTGACAACAGCACACACAGATGAAGGAATTTTGTACATGTGTGTGTGCCAATGCGTGTAGCGTAAAACAAAAAATTTATGAATGAAAAGTTGATCCTAGCTCCACCTTCAGGTCAAAAAGTGAACTCGTTCGAAACTGGCAAGTGGCATCAACCAAAAAACACTAGATGGGAATGCGCATTTCGATTTCGGCCCGGGCAATTTTACCCGTTCTCCGTTATCCTTTGCTTTTGACTTTTAATCAAGGCATTTTATAATAAGAACGATGACTACATCCAATATTTTTTATACTTTACAGTTTTTAGGAGGTAACTATAACGCACACTACGGAAGCCAAAGGATGAAACAAAATTTCAAAATTTTCTTTATGAATTGGTAAAAGTAACTTTTTGAATTCATAGATCAGATAATCAGCGGATCAAACAACAACCAATCAGTGAATGTAATTTTTTTGCATTGACCAATCACAACCACAATCCAAGATCCGTGATTTTCGATCCATGTCTATGAATTCCAGCATCAATATTGAAATTCTTTTTTTTTTCCTCTTATGAAATTTGTAAAATAGAGATAGGACGTTTCTAAAATGTAATGAAAAATGTAAAATATAATGCTGAATACAAACTGAAATACGACATTTTATATTGCCATGCGCAAGGAGCGTTATTTTCTTGTACACCCAGCGAATTTAATTCGCACGGGGAATTACCTCGGATTTCTGTGTTTCTCACATTAAGATTGTAACGAGGCGTTACGTTGTCCAGGAGTCGTGCCGTGGTCGCGAGAGCGCGGAGTGATACATCAATTCGAATCGATCGATAGATAGTAGGATCGTTACAGGAACGAACGGCCCCGAAAATGCCCGAACGCCGCCTGCAACGGCGCGTAGGCGGATGAAACATTCAACATCAATTGGCCGGACTTAAGTACTGCCGACGCTCAAATTGTGGATGGATTCAGCTAATTTTTTTTTCAATTAACAGGTGAATAAGTACAGAATACACTATGTACGCGTAAATTCCGTTTTTTATAAAAAGCATTAATAATACCATCCAAAATAGGGGGAGAATATGGAGACCCTGTTTAAATACATATAACATTTTTATTTAACAATGCTGGCAATTTTTTAATTTTTTTCTGACTGCGCAGAGTTGCTTCTGGTCACGAAAAGAAGTTTCTGTAAAAATCTCATCCCTGAAAGCGAATTAGAACTCTCTCAAATTGAAATGTTATTCTTCTTTTTGTTAAATTACATAAGAAATTCTATTCAACAATGCTGACAATTTTTATAAGATTTTCTAAGCATGTAAAGTTGCTTCTGGTCACGAAAAGAAGCTTTAGTGCAAATCTCAGCCCCGAAAGCGAATTAGAACTCACTCAAATTGAGCTTTTATTCTTTTTGTTGTTAAATTACATACAAAATTCTATTGAATAATGCTGGCAATTTTTATAAGATTTTCTAAGTATGTAAAGTTGCTTCTGGTGACGAGTAAGAGCTTTAGTGCAAATCTCAGCCCAGATATTAGAACTCTCTCGAATTGAGATTTTGATCCACTTTTTTTAAACTTTTTCTAAGTAAAGTTGCTTCAGGTTCCTAAAAGCAACTTCTGTTGAAATTGCAGCCCTGGAATCGAATTTTCTCAAGTTGAACTTTTATTCTAATTGTTGTTAAGTAATGAAATATAAAATAATAAAAACAACAGCTTCCCTTTTAAATCACCCATTTTCATCTTCATTCTTATTATGAATTATTGATTGTTGGTTTGTCACCATTGGTAGATTTACGCCACATCCGTGCTCCACTTTGTTAGCAAAGTAAGATTATTTAAATTCTCAACCGTTATGTTAATTATTGTTATTATTCGTTGAAAAGTATGGTATTATGGTAAATACTGATTGTAAATTTACACCTTCACCAAATTTTTTTATTTCTGTATTTCCTGGTTATCAGTGCTGTTTTGCTGATACTATGTTATCGTACGGTGGACGGAGTTTATTATTGCATTTTATTTACAAATTAGAGTACAAAATATTATCGACATCGTCGTTAGATCTATACAATCGTCCTCAATATTTTCATCTTCATTGTCTTTGTCTTCATCATATTCAGGTTTCATATTCCTATTCGAGTCCAATTTTTCTCGAGCACCGATTATTTCTTTGTCAGTTTGATTGTTTAAAATGTCATTAATATTTGATTCATTGACCAAACGCGGTCTTCCCCTTTATAGATTTGCTGATTAATGTGTAACAGCTGAAGCCTGTACATGTTTAAGAAATTGAACAAATAAGTTATTTTGCATGAATTGCTTACATTTTTTTAACAATGTTGTCTTATTACGAGAGGCGTTATCCCATTTTGTTTTGAATGCTGGCCAGAAATAATTACTTGACCTTACTTTAATTTTATGAAATTCAGCCCCAGTATAGGTTGCTATTTCATATTTAGCATAATTCTGTCCATTTTGTCATTACCTCATTGATATCGCATAACCATATAAATGTAAATATAACTATGTAAATAAATAACCATGTTAATATCATTGAATTGTAATAATCAATGAGTGAGACGAGGGTATATTAGGAGATAACATTAAGGGTGCTCTGCCTTTTGTCACTGACCAATCAGAAGAGTCCAAACCAAAAATTTCATTTAGAGATTATGCCTTTAATTTTGAACGTAGGAAAACTTTAATGATATATTGGGAAAGATTATTTCACGAGGATCGGCGGATGCTATTTGCTTTTTATGTAAACATTTGTCTATGTTGAGAAAAAAATGTTGAATATTATCGGTCCTGTACACGGTCGTGTGACAGGCTGCCAAAAACAAAAAACGGCTATAAAGAATGGCTAATATTTGATAGTTTTTTAAACTGAGAAAAATATAGCCATCCTTGACAACCGTTTTTTGTTTTTGACATTCTGACAACCAAATAATCGTTCCGAATATATCATTAAATTTTTCCTGCGATCAAAATTGAAGGCGTGATGATCTCGAAAATAAAATTTCTGGTTTGGCGTCTATCGATTGGTCAGTGAAAAAAGGCAGAGCACCCTTAAGTTTACAATAAATGAGAGTTTGAATGTTATTGCCGTGTGACATAACCTCATCTGACGGGTAGACAGTTTGTTGAGAGCTTTGTGAATTTGAGTGGACAGGAAATTATATTGAATATTACTTTGTGCGTTTAAGTGAACGTTTAATTAATTAATTATATTGAATAGTACTTTGTGACTTTTGAACAGAAGTGGACGTTAAATTAAGTTTAATTGACAGAACTTTACGAAGTTTCGAAATGAGTTTTTCCGTTAGTCACAACCAATTATTTTTATGGTTATGCGATGTCAATGACACAAGTATTGACAAAATCGATCGAATTATGCTAAATATTAAAAAGCAAAATAATTATACGGAGGCGGAATTTCGTCAAATTGAAATAAAATTACGCAATAATTTCTGGCCAACATTTAAGAGGAAATGGAATAACGCCTCGCGTAATAAAACAACATTTTTGACAAAATGTAAGCAATTCATGGAAAATACATTTTCGGTTCGATTCGTTACAAATGTACCGGTTTCGAGTCATACACGATTATCATCAAATTTAAAAACTGGAAGACCGCCTTTACCATATACCGAAGTTTGCGACCGAACGAAACGAAGAAAAGTTAATGACATTATAAAAAATCATACTGCTGAAAAAATAATCCGAGCTCGGGAAAAATTGGAGTCGAATATAAATATGGAACCTGAATATCATCAAGACGACGACAACGACAACGAAGACAAAGACAACAATGAAGGCGAAGGCAACCATGAAGACGAAGATAATAATGAAGACGAAGACAACAATGAAGATGAACATTTT
The DNA here is from genome assembly GCA_030407085.1 of Trichopria drosophilae. Lineage (NCBI taxonomy): Eukaryota > Metazoa > Arthropoda > Insecta > Hymenoptera > Diapriidae > Trichopria > Trichopria drosophilae. Next base: position 127,808,947 of record CM059583.1, on the reverse strand, counting down.
CTGGATGAAGAATTATTAATAACGACCTCAGAGCTGGTGATGACAATACATTGGACATGTCATTGGCAATGTGCGTAGATTTAGATTTAACCAAAGAAAAATACTGCAAATTACGGAAGTATAATGAAAAAATGTTTAATAATAAACTTCACCCACCGTATGATACAATAGTGCAAGCGACAAGACAATGCTATCCAGAAATTATAGAAATAAATGAATTTGGTGGAAATGTAAATTTACAATCACTATTAGATCATACTTTAAAACGAATAATAAAAATAATTAACCTAACGGATGATACTTTAATGAACCTTACCTTAATAGGAAAGTGGGGTATGGATGGGGCCTCGAGCCAACAAATGACAAACCAAAGATGGGAAATCCATAATGAAAATGAGGATGAAAATGCGTCTATTAATAGGGATGCTGCTGTTTTTATCACTTCATACGTCCCTCTACTTTTAATTGACGATAACAAAAATACCACAATATGGAAAAACCGAACCCCATCAGCCACAAGGTTTTGCCGACCCTTGAAATTTGAATTTATTAAAGAAAACACAGAACATACTTAGCAAGAATATCAAAATGTTACACAAGAAATAGCTGAATTAAATATTTCAAAAATAAATATTGAACAAAAGGTATTGAATGTTAAATACGAATTACATTGTACAATGATAGATGGTAAGACGTGTAATGTATTAACAGGGCAAAAATCGTCATCAAGCTGCAATGTGTGCGGTGTTTCACCGAGTAAAATGAACGACTTGTCGTATATTTCTAGTTTGTCACCAAATAGAGAAACGTATAAGTTTGGCTTATCAACATTGCACTGTACAATTCGTTGTATGGAGTGCATATTGCACATTGCATATAATATCGATTTTGAATTATCATATGCTCGAGGTGATAATAAAATCATAAAAAGCCAGAGAAAAAAAAGTGTTAAATCTAACCTTGGAATAACTGTGGATGTTGTAAAACAAGGATATGGAACGACAAATACGGGCAACGTTGCTAGGAAATTCTTTTCTAACGCTGAAGTTGCAGCTCAGTCTACCGGGGTTGACCTATCCTTAATTTGCCGTTTCCGAAATATTCTACAAGTGTTAGTAAGTGGTAAAAACATAAACATTCCAAAGTTTAAAAAATATTGTATGGAAACTGTGGAGGTGTATGTGAAGTTATATAGGTGGTATAACATGCCTCCCACTGTACATAAGGTGCTAATACATGGAGCCGACATTATTGCAGCATCACCTGTACCTATTGGACATTTATCCGAAGAAGCTCAAGAAGCGACGAATAAAATATTCAGACGGGCAAGAGCTAATCATAGCAGAATGCAATCTCGCATAAAAACAAACGAAGACATTATGCATTATTTATTAATAAATTCAGATCCTGTGATTAGCAATCTCAGGATAATTAAAGAAAAAAAGTCTGATGAACTAAATGATGAAGCTTCAGATTTATGTGACGAATAACCTAAGCAGCAAAATAGGTCGAAATTAGGTCAATTCGACTTCCGAATAGGTCGAAATCCTAAACGGCCCTAACCTAATTTCCGTCGAATCGACTTCTATTTGCTGCTTGGGAAGCATCAATCTGCAAATTCTTCAATAAACTATCATTTGTCATAAACATATTATAACATATAATCGTATATTTAAATGTTGAATTCTGCAAAAATGTTACATTGTTTCGAAACAATTTGAAAATAAATAGATCTATTTTATCTTATAATTGTTCGTTTTTATTTCTGCAAGCAAAAGGGATAACTCATGGGCATGGCCACAGGCACTATTTACCATATAACAAATTAGTTTAAATTCAGCCAATATCATTTCATTTGAAATTTTTTGTAATTAAAAATTATTTTTTGCGATTCCAAGCGCAAAATTCAATTTCACGTCCCGCTTTGTATGTAATTTAACAACAAAAAGAATAAAAGTTCCATTTGAGAGAGTGCTATTTCGCTTTCGGGGCTGAGCTTTCCACTAAAGCTTTCATTCGTGACCAGAAGCAACTTTACCTAGTCAGGAAATCTTATAAAAATTGCCAGCATTGTTGAATAGAATTTCTTATGTAATTTAACAACAAGAAGAATAAAAGATCAATTTGAGAGAGTTCTAATTCGCTTTCGGGGATGAGATTTGCACTAAAGCTTTTACTCGTGTCCAGAAGCAACTTTACATACTTAGAAAATCTTATAAAAATTGCCAGCATCGTTGAATAGAATTTCTTATGTAATTTAACAAGAAGAAGAATAAAAGATCAATTTGAGTGAGTTCTAATTCGCTTTCGGGGCTGAGATTTCCACTAAAGCTTTTATTCCTGACCAGAAGCAACTTTACATAGTCAGAAAATCTTATAAAAATTGCCAGCATCGTTGAATAGAATTTCTTATGTAATTTAACAAGAAAAAGAATAAAAGATCAATTTGAGTGAGTTCTAATTCGCTTTCGGGGCTGAGATTTGCCCTAAAGCTTTTACTCGTGACCAGAAGCAACTTTACATCTTAGAAAATCTTATAAAAATTACCAGCATTGTTAAATAGAATTTCTTATGTAATTTAACAAGAAGAAGAATAAAAGATGAATTTGAGTGAGTTCTAATTCGCTTTCGGGGTTGAGATTTACCCTAAAGGTTTTATTCGTGACCAGAAACAACTTGACATACTTAGAAAATTTTATAAAAATTGCCAGCATTGTTGAATAGAATTTCTTATGTAATTTAATAACAAAAAGAATAAAAGTTCCGTTTGAGAGAGTGCTATTTCGCTTTCGGGGCTGAGATTTCCACTAAAGCTTTTATTCGTGACCAGAAGCAACATTACATAGTCAGAAAATCTTATAAAAATTGCCAGCATCGTTGAATAGAATTTCTTATGTAATTTAGCAACAAGAAGAATAAAAGATCAGTTTGAGTGAGTTCTAATTCGCTTTCGGGGCTGAGATTTGCACTAAATCTTTTATTCGTGACCAGAAACAACTTGACATACTTAGAAAATCTTATAAAAATTACCAGCATTGTTAAATAGAATTTCTTATGTAATTTAACAAGAAGAAGAATAAAAGATCAATTTGAGTGAGTTCTAATTCGCTTTCGGGGCTGAGATTTGCACTAGATCTTTTATTCGTGACCAGAAACAACTTGACATACTTAGAAAATTTCATAAAAATTGCCTGCATTATTCAATAGAATTTTGTATGTAATTTAAAAACAAACAAATAAAAGTTCCATTTGAGAGAGTTCTATTTCGCTTTCGGGGCTAAGATTTCCACTAAAGCTTTTATTCGTGACCAGAAGCAAATTTACATAGTCAGAAAATCTTATAAAAATTGCCAGCATCGTTGAATAAAATTTCTTATGTAATTTAACAAGAAGAAGAATAAAAGATTAATTTGAGTGAGTTCTAATTCGCTTTCGGGGCTGAGATTTGCACTAAATCTTTTATTCGTGATCAGAAACAACTTGACATACTTAGAAAATCTTATAAAAATTACCAGCATTGTTAAATAGAATTTCTTATGTAATTTAACAAGAAGAAGAATAAAAGATGAATTTGAGTGAGTTCTAATTCGCTTTCGGGGTTGAGATTTACCCTAAAGGTTTTATTCGTGACCAGAAACCACTTGACATACTTAGAAAATTTTATAAAAATTGCCAGCATCGTTGAATAGAATTTCTTATGTAATTTAACAAGAAGAAGAATAAAAGATCAATTTGAGTGAGTTCTAATTCGCTTTCGGGGCTGAGATTTCCACTAAAGCTTTTATTCCTGACCAGAAGCAACTTTACATAGTCAGAAAATCTTATAAAAATTGCCAGCATCGTTGAATAGAATTTCTTATGTAATTTAGCAACAAGAAGAATAAAAGATCAATTTGAGTGAGTTCTAATTCGCTTTCGGGGCTGAGATTTGCACTAGATCTTTTATTCGTGACCAGAAACAACTTGACATACTTAGAAAATTTCATAAAAATTGCCTGCATTATTCAATAGAATTTCTTATGTAATTGAATAACAAAAAGAATAAAAGTTCCGTTTGAGAGAGTGCTATTTCGCTTTCGGGGCTGAGATTTCCACTAAAGCTTTTATTCGTGACCAGAAGCAACATTACATAGTCAGAAAATCTTATAAAAATTGCCAGCATCGTTGAATAGAATTTCTTATGTAATTTAGCAACAAGAAGAATAAAAGATCAATTTGAGTGAGTTCTAATTCGCTTTCGGGGCTGAGATTTGCACTAAATCTTTTATTCGTGATCAGAAACAACTTGACATACTTAGAAAATTTTATAAAAATTGCCAGCATTGTTGAATAGAATGTCTTATGTAATTTAACAACAAGAAGAATAAAAGATCAATTTGAGAGATCTAATTCGCTTTCGGGGCGGAGATTTTCACTAAAGCATTTATTCGTGACCAGAAGAAACATTACATAGTCAGAAAATCTTATAAAAATTGCCAGCATCGTTGAATAAAATTTCTTATGTAATTTAACAAGAAGAAGAATAAAAGATCAATTTGAGTGAGTTCTAATTCGCTTTCGGGGCTGAGATTTCCACTAAATATTTTATTCGTGAACAGAAACAACTTGACATACTTAGAAAATTTTATAAAAATTGCCAGCATTGTTGAATAGAATTTCTTATGTAATTTAATAACAAAACGAATAAAAGTTCCATTTGAGAGAGTGCTATTTCGCTTTCGGGGCTGAGATTTCCACTAAAGCTTTTATTCCTGACCAGAAGCAACTTTACATAGTCAGAAAATCTTATAAAAATTGCCAGCATCGTTGAATAGAATTTCTTATGTAATTTAACAAGAAAAAGAATAAAAGATCAATTTGAGTGAGTTCTAATTCGCTTTCGGGGCTGAGATTTGCCCTAAAGCTTTTACTCGTGACCAGAAGCAACTTTACATACTTAGAAAATCTTATAAAAATTACCAGCATTGTTGAATAGAATTTCTTATGTAATTTAACAACAAGAGGAATAAAAGATCAATTTGAGAGAGTTCTAATTCGCTTTCGGGGATGAGATTTCCACTAAAGCTTTTACTCGTGTCCAGAAGCAACTTTACATACTTAGAAAATCTTATAAAAATTGCCAGCATTATTTAATAGAATTTTGTATGTAATTTAACAACAACAAGAATAAAAGCTCAATTTGAATGAGTTCTAATTCGCTTTCGGGGCTGAGATTTGCACTAAAGCTTCTATTCGTGACCAGAAGCAACTTTACATACTTAAAAAATTTTATAAAAATTGCCAGCATTGTTGAATAGAATTTCATTTGTAATTTAACAAAAAGAAGAATAACATTTCAATTTGAGAGAGTTCTAATTCGCTTTCAGGGATGAGATTTTTACAGAAACTTCTTTTCGTGACCAGAAGCAACTCTGCGTAGTCAGAAAAAAATTAAAAAATTGCCAGCATTGTTAAATAAAAATGTTATATGTATTTAAACAGGGTCTCCATATTCTCCCCCTATTTTGGATGGTATTATTAATGCTTGTTATAAAAAACGGAATTTACGCGTACATAGTGTATTCTGTACTTATTCACCTGTTAATTAAAAAAAAAATTATCTGAATCCATCCACAATTCGAGCGTCGGCAGTACTTAAGTCCGGCCAATTGATGTTGAATGTTTCATCCGCCTACTGTGCGTCGTTAGTCCCGTCGTGACTCCCCCGGTCGATCAGTCTCCCTTGGTTGCGTCGCCTCCTCGTTCTTCAGCTCGCGAAAATCGGGAACAACCAGCCGACCCACGTTGTAGAGGTCGGCCGCAAGAGAAACCGCGTGTCCGCGTATCGAAACCGGTAGGCATAGGTCGTGCGCCAGTACCCCCGGAGGTGCCAGAAGAGGTTAGGCCGGGCACCCCAAGCGAGGTTATGGAACCTCGATGACGGCTGGGACGTTCGCGTAAACTACCGGGAAACACCGTGCACCGCACCTCGGTGCCGTTACACGAGAGGCGTCCGGGCTTACGACCGCGCCGAAACTGATTACTACACTGTCATCTTTGTACAGCACGAGGGTCTCCGTCCGATACAGCTGAGACGACTCGCCACGCGTACACGCCTCCGTGGGCCCCATCCGCTCAAGGAGTCCGATATAGTATTCAGCCCACGGGAGGGTTCCCCCTTCCCTCGACCGTCGTCCCCGGGCACGGATCTATGCGGACCCACGGAGGATTCGAATCCGCAGCCGGTACCTGCACCAATCCGCGAACCCCCACCCACTTCACGTATCCGGTTTTTAACGACCTCCCATACACGAACCTGGGTTCCAGGCGTTGTCGAATCGGAGGTACCCCTCCCACTGAGGACTCGTCGAGACTCAGTCGGGTCCCCGAGACACCGCGAGCCGCCTGGCCCACTCGAAAACCGACTCGCGCTCGAGCCTCGCCGGCACCTCGCGATTCGGTTCCCGGCGGAGTTGGTGCACCGGATGAACCGTCGTTTCCCCAGGGCCGCTGCCGCCACCGAGGTGTCGCAGGTAGCCGCGTAGACTAACCCTCCGAGGACTTCGCCGCTGCAGCCGCATCCCCAGCACCGACCGTCCCCGCTCGGGACGGTCCCGGTTTACGAGTGAATAAGAAGGAATGGCGTTACTGGAACTGCGGTCGGCGCGGGCACCCATCCCAACATTGTCGCGATCGCGATCTGTAGATGCGTAAGCCGGTCCAACCGGATCCTAAAGCCTCACTTTAAGCCCCGGAAGGCTTCAAAACACCAGCTGTTCCATTGCGTCCTGCGTTTCGCGTTGAAAAAAACAAGTATTTTGTTTGTTTGTTCTGTGTTGCTTTCCTTCCTGTCTTCCCCCCTCCCATCGCTATCGTGTAATAATAAAAAGATGAGCACCGGGAAGCGAGAAAGATGGAATCCATGCGTTCGGAAGTTTCGTTTTGTGTCCGTATGTTCGAAGAATTTGAGTTTTGCGTCTGATAGATTCGGAAAAGTCGTTTTGCGTCCGATAAATTCGAAAGAATTCGGTCGGCGTCCAACAGATTCGGAAAGGTTTCGTTTTGCGTCCGATAAGTTCGGAAAAGTCGTTTTGCGTCCGACTAGTTCGGAGAATTTTCTTTTGTAATTGTGAGCCCGAGACTTTCGGTGAACGATAATTATATGTTTCGTTTTGCGTCCGATGCATTCGGAGCATTTTCTTTTGTAAATTTGCGTCCGAAACCCTAGGAATAAAGTAGTTGAAAATATTTGCGTTGCGTCCGATACGTTCGGAAAGTTTTCCCTTGCGAGTTGGCGTTCGAAGAGTTCGAAAGTCCTCTGTGAGGACCTCAAGAGCACCACAGTGTTCGTTGGTAAGGGATACCCCGTTCGTGGTCCCAAAATGAATACTCGTAGTGATCAGTGCGCGGGAGTGTCATTTGCGGCTTGTTGAGTGACATTGCGTTTTGGATTTTTATTTGATTGCGTTGCCAACGTGGTGAACTTTTAATTTGTTTGTAGCGAACGAGTACGACTCCTCGTACCTCTGTTCGAAGGATACTCGAGTCAGGCCCAAGGGTTTTGCCGATAATCGTCACTGATCGACCTCCTGACCCTACAAATTGATTACAATTAGATTACAAATTGTATTTTTATTATTGCAGCGTGGTGTATCAGATCAGTCGGGTGGGTCCCCGAATTGGAGCATCACCCTTTATCAACCTTTCTTTTTCCTAATATTCTTTATCCATTTTTACCAATCCGCGACAGTGTTAGGTAATACAGTTCACGTCATTATCAGCTTTGCTCCAATAAGTGCTTTCGAGTGTGCGAATTCTCCGCCACTCCTTCAGCACACGAGTCTTTCCTCCGTGCCCCCAGCGCGTTGTAAGCGCTGTCCCTTTTTAATTTCTCGCTATTCGTTGCTTTATCGCTATACGCTGGCCACCGGCGCCGTTTGGCCGTCTCTCCATCTCCCCCTCCAGTGCGTGTGCTTCATCATGTACGCGACTTTCGTTGCCACTACTCTTCCCCAGTTCTAACTGCAGAATTCCCCCTTCTCAGCGCGTGCCACGAAGCGCGCCTGGCAACCTTCGTTGCCTCCATATTTTTGAATCACAAGATCGACAGTCGTGGAGTGTAATTCACCTGGCCATGTTGCGGGGCACCCGACGCTGTCTCTCTCTCTATCCTTTTCTCTCTCTAACTCGCGAGATCGACTTTCTCTCGCGGTTACCCCTGAGACGGTGGTTGCGTCTTCCCAAAGTACGGTATTTTCGTGCCCCCCCCCCACTTCAAAATTTCCCTAATCAGACGCCGCATTGCATCTCTTCTGTCTTCCTTTGTTGCTGCAGGCCCTTGCACACTCTATCGTTTTTACGTTTTCCTTTTCCTTGCGCTGTCCCGAAATAGTTCGTATACCCGATTTGTACCCGTGATGGTCTGGCCCGGAAAATCTGCGCGGCGACGTGATATGAATGTGTACCACGCCGGTCCCCGTGTCATATTGGATCCGCCATTTTAAATTTTAGAATGTTAACTTAAGACTCGTAATCAGCGATCCCAAAAACCCTTAGATACCGATTTATACGAAAATTTAAAAAAAAATGTGAAATTTAGTCCGCGATATTGGATCCGCCATTTTGAATGTCAGAATTTTTACTTCAGATTCATAAAATCAGCGATCTCAAAAACGTCGAATTGTCCAGTTTTAGGAAAATCCTTCTTCGGTAATAACGTTTAAATACGGTTCTACTTCTTGGATTTAAATTGGTTCATATTGTTTATAACAATTTCCAGCTGAGAAAATTTTTTTTCAAATTGTCATCAATTTTCCTTACTTACCTTATCTGGTAGGTTGAATGTCTTGAAAGAACTATGCGTTTATCTTGTTTTGTTCAAGAGTTCTACGATTCTTTCTTCACGTTTTCACCCATATGTCTACATGTATCGACGCCACTAGCAACCACCCGAAAAGCAAACCGAACGAATCCGTGGCGTCTCAAAACCTTACGGCACGCAAGGTGTTAAAAAGGGCGCCGGGCGTGCCGATGCTTACCGAATTTATAGGCGCGCCGCAAGACGATCGTGTGCCCGCTATGCTCACCTTCGGCACGAAAGAGGGCGATATTCGCGGACGCAGTCAAATCCTAAATTCAAACTCAGCAATCTCAGGGCGGGGTTCCTACATTAAACCTAACCATAATTGGGACCGAACCGATATTCGGTTAATTAATAATTTAAAATTTTTAAACCCGCAATATTTCAACATGTAACAATTTATAACAATTTTAATGAAACCAAAACTGGATGACTAACTTAGATAATGTGGCTGAGATCCTGACTAAACAGCTGATAGAATAGCGAATAATTTGTTGGGTTGCCCCGTAGGGGCCTAGAGTCCTCGAAATGGAAGTTACAAACAAAAAACACGTGATACACTTCCACTGACGGTGCCCGTAGCTTAAGCAAATAATGGCCGAGAATACCACTATAAAAAAAATTAAGATTCACGAAATCACGCGCTTGCACTAATCCTATTTATCACATACGGGTAGATGCGTGTCGTACACAAGACTGGCGGAAGCGAAGGGAGGAATATGTCCAAAAAATTTTGGGTTGCCCCGTAAGGTCCGAGAACCTTCGAAATAAATGATACAAAAAGCGGTCCACACCTCCAGAGCAGGTGTCCTTAACCGCCGCCAGCCAATGGCCAATAACCAGAACAGAAAGAAAAACAAAACGACTCCGCGTGCGCCTTTGCAGGTACCGGTAACTTAGAGTTCTACCCGATCCGATCGTACCTGGACACTCTACGAGCATGAGCGACGTAACTCTTCGAACCTATACTCGAACCTAATGAAAGGTCTTAAAAAATTAAAAAATTACAGGTCTTAAAAATCTTCAAAAAATATTTTAATACAAATCTTGCGGAAGGTTAAAGAACTCAAGGGAACAAATATGGTTAAAAGTTACAAAAAAAGTATTACTTCTAAATTCATTATTCGCATTGAGATTCAATTAATCCACATTTTCAAATTAAAGATCTGTCCATAAAGAAGGACTCTCGGGAAACTGTATATGGTGCAAAATTTCTCATGTGATGCGGTCGAAAACATTAGTGTTGTCTGCTCGGTTTGAAAATTTACTGCGTTATTGCTCTAGCTGACAGAAGAATGCGACTCAAAATTTATTGCGTTCCGCCCGATATTCGCTGAATTACAGGGGGTGAATTTTTGCGGCTGAGGTGCAGTGATGCCGGAACGTGGAGGAAACCAATCCCTACTTTTTCTCCCCTAGCATTGGGTGCTTAAGCCTCTGGAGGAAAAGTGGGGTTAGATTCCCTCCACGTTCTGGCATTAGTGCTGCGGCGAGCACGGCCATTTTTTAACGTGTGTCACTTTTTATACACTGCTTTCATCTAGTTGGGTTAAAATTTTGTTGTAATTAAAACTTGACCCATTTTTTGCAAATTAAAAATATGTTTTGTGTTTTCACAATGAAGGACACGTTTTATTGTTTTAAAAATCACATAGAAAGAAAGCTGAGCTTTTTTCCTATAAGACTACCAATTTTCAAGATGGACCTTTTTGCTGTTTTCGAGATATTGCTGTTAGAATGATTAAACGCGCTTAGTAAATGCAGTATCTCGGAAACAACAAAAAGACCATCTTAAAAATCGGTAACCTTGTAGGGAAAAACTCAGCTTTCATTCCAAGTTATTTTTAGGACAATAAAAGGTGCTCTTCATTGTGAAAACTCAAACTATATTTTTAATTTGCAAAAAAATAGGTCAAGTTTTAATTACAACAAATTTTTTGCGCTCCTAAATGAAAAGTATTTGATATATGAAGAAAAAAGGTACTTAGGAAAATTTTGTTTCAACCACTGTATATTACTGGATTTTAAGAAAGACGGGGTATTTTTAGAAATCTGAAAAAATTCACAAAAATACTATTTTTAAATACGAATATGATAATAAATTGAAAAAAGTGGCAACTGAAGAGAGTAAATTCAAAAATATATATTTAAACTTTAAAAAAAATGTTTGCGTATAATCCCTTCATTTGCCAATTTTTCCAATATATGAGCATATCCGTAATAAAAAATAGTATTTTTGTGAATTTTTTCAGATTTTTAAAAATACCCCATCTTTTGCAAATTCCATTTTGAAAGCTTTAGTGAAATTGAAAATACATATTTTTGTCTTAAAATTCACAAAACAAAACTATAAAACCCTAAGAAGCAGATTTTTGTTAAAATCTTAATTTGCGTAAAAAGATGAAAATACCGCAAATGGCTGAATGCAGAAAGATGACCGAATAAAGAAATAACTTCTTACATCTTGGATATTTTTGGGTCGTATATTATCCAAATTCCTATATTTTCATCACTTTTTACTGAAAAATTGGTAAAAACAAAATTAATAAACTTTTCCGAAAAAGTGGCTCATTTGGCATGGAATGCCCCACATACGTATTTATTCCGTCTCCATTCCAGATCCTTTGTATGTAAATATAAATCTTACAGGGCACAAGCGAAGTTACGCGGTAGCATTAGAAGATATTAAAATCATCAAAATATTCAATTAATATAATTGCATTAAATAAGAAGTATTCCAAATCGTGAACAGACTTTAAGGTTTGATATAAATCTTCCCCAAAGTGAAAAGGGCTCAAGATACACAATAAATTGACATTATAGGTCTGATAAACTGGCCAATAAGATATTTGAATTAAACAGAAGGTAAAACTATTTTGAAGCCTAATTCAACTTTAGGGCGTATTTACGGATTTGTTATGAACATGGGTTAAATTTCATCGAAATCAGTTCAGAAACGAGCGAGAATTCGTAAAAATAAATGTTTGTAGTAGTCAAACAGATTGGGTTATTATCTAAATAATTGGATCTTGCAAATACTCTGTCGTTATTGTGTTAATAGTTTGTTGTTTGTATAAATAATGTAGTTCGTCTCTGTAAAAGTACTGTGAAAGACTAATTTACTGTGAATTTTTCCTGCAACTCATGCTTTCTATGAAAATGTAGGGTCGGTAAAAGCGAATTTAGTTATAATAGAGTGTTAGTATGTAACAAAGCCTTAAAAGAAATAGAAATCAATTGTGAAAATCGTATAAATTAACACGATTCCGAGTTGTCGAAATTTCGTTGAATTGTCACTTATATCTTGCGTATAGCAAAAAGAGCAGAAGAGAGAGACACCATGGGATTAAAAGGGATTAAAATCATAAACAAATAGGAGTCATTCCACGCCAATAATATCAAAACTGAGGTTGATGTCTCCAAATTCCTCCAAAATGAAATATTTGAAGGGTATAGACTTGAAAAACATTGTGGTAGAATATTTTTTTAAAAATTTCAGAACGGCGGCCGTGAGGTCACCTTCATTGAATTTCTTAAAATTACGATATCTATCTTTCCACTTTGCACACTTTAATTTTACAAGGATCATTTTCTTCAGAAAAATGAGCACTTTCATGCAAAAATAGAAAAAAAATTTGTGATTCTGTCTTGCCTAAAAATTGAAATAAAATATTTTTTAAACTTAATTTCAAGTGTCGTCCAGGGCATTTTTTTCCTCAAGTGATATGTTATCTTGTAGAAAAATGTCTCACCTTTCATTTAAAAAAAATTGATGGAGACTCTTTCCGTTCCAAAGTTATGATTTTTTTTAAGAGCGCACATCGCGACGGTCATTACTGCGCTTTCATTGCATGCCGTTAGGTGCTCGACAACTCAACAAAGCGCTGAATTATAGTGTGATGATAGTATATCCATACCAGATAAAATATTACTTGTTTAATATAATTCTATATAACTAAATTTTATCTCAATATAAATGTATATAACTGTTATTATTAGAAAAAAAGTTGGAATTGAATTCTGGTTGTCGTCAGGCTACTCAAGAATACCATCTACTGAGCCATAGATGCTGAAATGTCTTAATCGATTACGAATTTAATGTTAGATTCAATGTGACACTAATTTCTTTAAAAAATAATCGTGAGATCGTATATAAATAAATATACAGGGTGATCTAAAAGTCCCGGAACACCAAAATATCTCAGCAAGAGGACATTCTAGCGGAAAATGTTTCGGACAACAGTTTAAAGATTTTTCCCTGGCTATTTAATGGCACCATAGAATTTGACCTTGAATATGACCTTGAAGGTTATGCCAAGGTGAAGTTTTTTTTTTAAATGGAAACTGCTTTTTTTTCACGGATTCGGAAAGAGATAAAAAAATTTTACGTCAGAATATATAAATATGTGAAAGGGTTGTTATGGGGACAGTTTTATATAAAAAGTAGCTTTATGAGGACATATAGTCTATTTGGGTATAAAAAGTGTATATTTTGGGACCATGTTGCTTCGGGGATATTTCAACTATAGATGAACATATAAGTATAATGCAGAACCTAGTTGAGGCGAAACATTGGTCTAGGTACGGTTCTGTAGAGGTTGGGTTAGGATAGTTTATCGGGAGAGTCCGGAAGGCGGAGGTCCCCGAAAGGCATTGTTAGTTTGGGGACATGTCCTCGAAATATGGCTCAGTAGTCGATATTCTTGAGTAGTCTGACGACAACTAGAATTCAATTCCTACTTTTTTTCTAATAATAACATTTATATTGGGATAATATTTAGTTATATAGAATTGTATTAAACAAGTAATATTTTATCTGGTATGGATATACTACCATCACACTATAATTCAGCGCTTTGTTGAGTTGTAGCGCACCTAACGGCATGCAATGAAAGCGCAGCTAGGTACACCCTATGGCGCAGCGCATCAATGACCGTCACGATGTGCGCTATTAAAAAAATCATAACTTCGGAACGGAAAGAGTCTCCATCAATTTTTTTTTTAATGAAAGGTGAGACATTTTTCTACAATATAATATATCACTTGAGAAAAAAATGCCCTGGACGGCACTTGAAATTAAATTTAAAAAATATTTTATGGAAATTTTTAGGCAAGACAGAATCACAAAATTTTTTGTCTATTTTTGCATGAAAGTGCTCATTTTTCTGAAGAAAATGTTCCTTGTAAAATTAAAGTGTACAAAGTGGAAAGATAGATATCGTAATTTTAAGAAATTCAATGAAGGTGACCTCACGGCCCCATTTTAAACTTTTTAAAAAAATATTCTACCATAATGTTTGTCAAGTCTATACCCTTCAAATATTTCATTTTGGAGGAATTTGGAGACATCGACTTCAGTTTTGATATTATTGACGTGGAATGACTCATAGACTAAACTATGCGCACGGAATTGGCGCGATTCCGGGTCGTGAAAATCCCTTGAAAGAATGATTTTCATTCAAATCTTGTCGGAGGTGATAAGGGCTCAAAAGAACCAACCGTTTCGCTTTGAATAGCATCATCGAAAAAATCAGTTACCCCAAGGCTTTGAAGTAGTATAACTGTAGAGCTTTACAAGTACTTAATGTCGAACTATCCAGCCGTGGTAAAAATGGAAGCGTACGGTTAAGACGCGAGTGGGAATCACCTACTGCGCACTTGTATCGTAATATATTTTTTTTAAGGACGTGCGCTAAGTGCGTACTTTGCGCACGGGTTTTACTTTGCACACTGTTCTCCGTGCGTAAAGTAAATACTTAACGCACGATAATTTACAGTGCGTGAATGTTGTACTTTGCGCACGGATTTAAAACAATGTAATAATAGCATCAAAATAATGGTTTAGCACATTCGCACCGAATTAGGGCGACTCCAGTTCTTCAAAATTCGTTAAAAAATGCTTTGATTTCAATCTTGGTCAAGGCAGGAAAAGAGCTCAAGGGAACTAATAGATTTGACTTAAAAGGTAGTAGCACGGACCAAAATAAAAACGAATAATAAGGTCGCGCTAAATTAGCACAATTCTTTTAATTGGTATTCTTTTAATCTATATTTAAATCATATTTACGACAAAAAAGGAAAAGAGAAGAGACTTGGCAGGATTGAAAGTTATTAAAGTGATATAAAAAAGTGTTAAAACTTTCACACCAAATTAGCACGATTCCGAGTTCCCGAAATTCATTAACCCTTTGAGGCATACATTTTTCATTACATGGAAAATAGCTGAACTTTGCTACTCGGGGGTTTTTAAGGTCGCTGATTAGGAATCTGAATTTAGATTCGGAAATTCAAAATAGCGGATTCAATATTGCCTCGGTAAAGTACCTTTTAATATTTCAATCATCCATCTTCAATACGCCATTTTGAATTTTTAAAATCTGAGATCAGATTCGTAATCGGCAGCCCCCAAACACCCTGTATTCCAACTTTCGTAATGTTATGTCTAAAAGTTTCGTCAATAATGAATTTTGTATTTTAAACCGGCTTTTTTTAATTTGTTTATTAATTATAAATAAATTGACAATGATTTTAAAAATTTAGCATATGAGCATTAATTTGGTAAAATTCCATGATTATAAAATTACAAAACGTATCGGAAAAATCGAATCACAGCAACATTGAATTTTCAAAAAATTGTTTAGAAATAGGTGGCATCAGGTGATGCCACTCTGCCGCAAAGGGTTAAATATTAATTTGAACATTCCAAAAGATGTTTAGGAGAGAAGATAAGATCATTAAAAAGTATTAATATCATCAAAATAATGGATTAACACATTCGCAACCAAATCCGAGTGATTACGGTTTTTCAAAATTCCATGAAAATTTTGTTGACTTAAATCTCATCTGAGTAGAGAATGGCTTAAGGTAACCAATGAATTAGCCTCAAATGGTGTTAGTTTTGTCTTCTAAAAAATCAATTAACCCTATGAGAACACGCGTACATAAACAAAAGTTTTTAAAAAATGATTTAAATCTTTTCTAAACTGAAACGGGCTCTGGGAATTGATTTCAATGTCATTAAAAGGTATGATCAGGTCATTAAAAACTTTCAATTACTATAATCGTTCAGAAAATGGAAGATTCCGTACAGTTGAAAGTCAATAAATTTTTATTTTAATTTTCCATAAGGTAAAATTTTATTAAAGTCATTAAAAAGGAAATCAATAAAAAATGTGTAGCGAAGTTGCAACATTCCGAGTGAATGTAAGTTACCTAGGTCCTCTCTTTATTAATTTATTTTAAAAAATATTATTGCAAAAGGTTTAAAATTCAATTAATATTTTATTTTTAACAATTGTTCTTTTTCGTTACTGAATTTTTTTAGTTCTTTTTTGTAGCTATTAAATTTTGGAATACTTTTAATTTTTTTTTTCATTTTCATTACGTCAGATGATGATAATTATGAGATAATCTGATTACCAAATAGAGATAATTCTGGTTCTGATAAGTCAGATTCTGACTCTGATTCGGATGAAGAAATTTTAAACATAATAACTTATAAGGAAGCTTGTAAGTCTTATATAGTAGCTCAGGTTAAACTGCAAAACATTATCATGAATTCTGTTGAATAGATGGCGAAAAGTTAAATTCTAATGTGTATGAAGAAAAGACTTTATTACACGAATCTTAGAAAAATAAAATACGGAATAGAATAGTGATCCTTTATTGGAATAGTCGTTATGAGTTCTTTCAATAAAAAAAAAAATCTCAAAGAGATTATTGTATCGAAAAGTGGTCGAATATTGGTCGACCGATCCATTCTTAACAAATGAAGTAGTTTCTACTGCGATGCCTCGCAAGACATTGGCACGAATCAAGTCAGGAATAAAGTATGCAAAACCTAAAGATGAAAATCCCGAAGATAAGAGATTGTCGAGGCCACAACTAGGGATGAGATGGCACAGGCTATCATTGAGGTGACTTCACCGGGAGCAGTTACCCCTGAGAATGTCAAGCTCAGGGGAGCATATAGTGGAATCCAGGCGGCCAATATCTTGCTTCCCATCGGAGTGGCGAACATACTGCTGCGAAAGGGGAAGCTTAAAATTGGCTGGGTTAAATGCCGGGTTCGACTGCGTGACAGATCCCCGCGCTGCTACAGGTACCACGAGAGCGGACACCCGGCACGGGATTGTAAGAGCGCGGTCGATCGCTCGGCGCATTGCTTCCGGTGTGGTCAAGAGGGCCACAAGATTGAGGACTGCATAGAAAAACATCGGGCAACGCAAGAGGTTGGAGCACCGACTAACAATGGCTAAGGTTATCCAAATAAACCTCAATCACTGTGTGGTGGCCCCCGACCTGCTGTTTCAACTGGTCAAGGAGGAGAAGGCCGATATCGCCGTCATCAGTGAGGCTTACCGGGATCGTTGTGAACCGAGTTGGGTGAAGGATTCCACCAGCAAGGCGGCCATCTGGGTGTGCGGGAATCTCCACATATCCAATAAAATGGCCGACCCTCTGCCCAGCGTCATCTGGGTAGAGGTGGCTGGTATAAGACTATACAGTTGCTACCTCCCTCCCAGTCTTACCCTCGACGAGCTCCAAGGATCCCTGGAGGCCATCATCGTCAGTGCAAGAACCTTCCGACTTCCACTAGTGATCGAGGGGACTTCAATGCATGGGCGACGGAATGGGGTAGTGCGAAGACTAACCATCGAGGATATGCCCTCATTGAGGCCTTCTCTTTACTGGAGTTAGAGATCGCTAACACAGGGGGAAAGCAGACCTATTCCAAGGCCGGCAAGTCCTCCGTAGTCGACCTGACCTTCGTCGACCCAAAATTGATGGGGGAAGGGTTGGGCTGGAAAGTTAGCGACCGGTACACGGGCAGTGATCATCAAGCCTTGGTGTACCAGCTCCAACTGACCGGTAGAGCAGCAAGAAGGGCTCAAAGTTTGAGGACAGAGATATGGGCACCGGCCACCTTCGATCGAGAGATGTTCCTTTACAGCTTGGAACAGATGGAGGTGGAGGGAACAGCGAAGGAGAGAGTCCAATGCCTCATCCAAGCCTTAACAGCGGCCTGCGATCCCTCTATGGCCGTGAAATCAAATCCTCGCGGCCGATCGCCGGTTTACTGGTGGAACGAGGACATCGCAGCTATTAGTCGAGAGTGCCTTCTGGCTCGAAGGCTGCACCAGAGAGCAATTCATAAGCCCTGGTACTACCAACTGACCGCGAACAATGAAAAGAAGAGGAAGTGGCTCAAGATTGCCATCAAGGCCGCAAAAGAAAGTGCTGGCAGGATTTTTGTGAGGAGGTGGACCGTGAACCCTGGGATCTAGCGTATAAAACGGTCACGAACAAGATCAAGCCCAGGGGACCCAACGCACCATCTTGTCCATCCTTCCTTGACAAAGTCGTCGGCCATCTATTCCCAGAACAACGGAAACGGACGATCGGCACTGGTCTGATGGCAATCGCTGGTGCAGCCAAACCGCCAGACGTTACTGAAGCCGAAGATTGGTGCTGAGAAGATTTCCAACCGTAAGGCCCCAGGAATGGATGGGGTACCTGGTATGGCAGTGAAGATCGCAGCGCTGAATGCCCAGACAATCTTCACATCGACATTCAGCGCTTGTCTGAAAGAAGGACGCTTCCCGGCGCAGTGGAAGGAATAGAGATTGGTGCTTCTGTCCAAGGAAAACGAACCCCCGGGCTCCATCATCGTTCCGACCTCGCTGCATCCTGGACATCCCCGGGAAGCTTTATGAGAGTGTTATCTGTGCCAGACTAGAAGCAGCCAACGAAGATGCGGGAGGTTCTTCCGCAACGAGTTCGGCTTTCGGAAGGGGCGGTATCGAAGAAATAAAATATCCGACGCGGACCTAAGAACTATCTAGGGGAAGGAACCCCGATTAATTAACCAAATATGGCAGAACCCCGGCGTCGAGCGCTTCTGGGGTTGGTCACTCGGCCCCTGTAGCATCAGATGCTGCAAGTGACAGTATGGTGGTTGAAACCGGAGTGAGCTGCCTGGCGCCCTTCTTCCAAAAGGTTTCCAGCAGTATATCGGTGTACCCACCAGCAGTGGAGGATCCAGAGGGGGCCAAATTCCGGGTCCTGGAGAGAGAATTAAGGGCCTTGTGGACTTCATTCTTGAAAAAACGAATCTCCACAAGGAGCTTAAGGATATGGCGAGAGCTACGTTAAAGGCAACAAGGGATTATGCCGAGGTGAGGCATAACCCATGGCCTTCGAAAACGGCATGCGACTGCAAAGATGGGGCGAGTTAGACCTCGCCTCTCTTTCGCGGGCCCCGAAAAGAGTACACGGGGAGAAGGGAGCCTTCGCCGATAACAACGCCGGCGAAGAAAAAGGTGAGAAAGGGGGCAGAGGACAAAGACCTTTCCTCCGTCCCTCCTCTCACCAGTGAAAAATCATCAGCAGCAAGCCCCCGAACGCACGACAAGGGCTGGGCAACGGTGGTGAAAAGGGAAAGGGAAGATGGGAACAAAGCGACAAAACAGAATGTCGGCATACGACCCGATCAAGAACACAAAACTGGGCTGACACAACACCGTCCTGATGCTATCAAGATCAAAGCCACCGTAGGAGTCTCGTACGTCGACATCCTACGAAAGCTGAAAACTGCACCCGGGGTAACGAGGATTCGGCGCACGAAGGCAGGAGATCTCCTCCTGGAACTGGGCAAAGATGGAGCACCAACGGAGGAGCTCCGATCGGAGGCCACGTCTCTTCTAAACGGGACAGCTCTCATTCAGATGCTGCCTAAATAGAAGGCATAAAGATCACGGACCTAGACGAGGCCACAACCACGGACGAGGTGGCACTCGCCCTCGCCTCGGCCACCGGCCTGGAAAGTGTGATCCCACAGTCCATCAAACTTAGGGGCGCGTACTGCGGCACTCAGGCAGCCATAGGCAGAGAAGCTACTGGAGACAGGATGGCTGAGAGTTGGTTGGGTGAACTACCGAGTACGGCTCCCAGAAATACCTCTTCGGTGCTACATATGCCATGAGATCGGGCATATGGCAACGAACTGCAAGAGCTAACGTCGGAGGCAAGCTAACCTACACCAGAGGCGATAAGGCATCCGTAGTTGATCTTACCTTCATCGACCCTAAATTGATGAGGGAGGGTCACGAATGGACCGATACACGTGCAACGACCATCATGCTGTGGTGTTTCAACGCCGGCTAACCAAAAGGCCAGCGCCGAACAGCAGACGAGGGGAAAAAGAGAGATGGGCACCTTCTACATTAGATCCTGAGATGTTTATCTGCTCACTCGAGAATACAGTGTTGGCGGGGAACATTCGAAGAAAGGGCTCAAAGCTTCTTCCAGGCCATATCATCGGCTTGCGATGTCTCCATGGCCGCAAAATCAAATTTTCGCGGCAAACCGCCAGTATACAGGTGGAACGAGGACATCGCAGCTATCCGGCGAGAGTGTCTTAGAACCAGGAGACTGCACCAGAGAGCTCTTCATAAACCGCAGTACCAACAACTAACTGCGACCTACGTAGAAAAGAGGAAAAAGCTTAAAGCTGCCATTAAGATTTTGCAAAAAAAGTGCAGGCAGGAATTCTGCGAGGAGGTACACTGGGACCCTTGGGGCCGTCCGTATAAAACGGTCATGAGGAAGATCAAGCTCGAGGGAATGAATGCTCCATCTTCCCACACTTCCACCACAGAGTAATCCACCATCTGTTCCCAGAACATCAGGAACGATCCACCGGTACTGGTCTTTTGGCAGAACCTGGTGCAGTCGAGCCATCAGCCGTCACTGAAACCGAATTTAGGATGACTGCTAAGAGGATATCTGCACGCAAAGCTCCGGGAATGGATGGACTTACTGGGCACGGCTGCTTCTGCAGCTACCTCCATCGAATCCGCGTTTACGAAAACGCGGAGTGCCCGGTGTGCCCTGGCGTGGACGAGGACGTGGAACACGCCATCTTCCACTGTCCACGGTTCGCAGAGGAGCGGAAACCGTTGCAGAAGTTTGGAGAAGACCCAATAACACCTGGGCGTTTGGGTAGGGTCCTGCTCCTCTCACAGGAAGGATGGGACGCAGTGATCCAACTCGCCACTTCCATCGTGGTGAAGCTGAGTGCTATCCGCAAAAACGAGGAGGGAGGGATAGAAATACCATCACCTATCCGTCATGTGCCATGATATCGGCGAAGAGCCTCTCGGGGCTTAGGCTGCCTTCCTCGAAGTAATCCCTTAAGGCGGTTCCCGGGGAAGGACAAAACAGCCTTGTGCGGCGGTGGTTTTGGCGGATGTGAGCTTCGTACTTGCACCGGACGGCAGAGAAGGCTGGTAGAGCTTTACATCGTCGCGTCGGGAGAAAAAAATACGAAAAAAAAACACACACGCACACACACACACACACACACACACACACACACACACACACACACACACACACACACCTAAAGCCCTAGAGCTTACCGAGCGCCCAGGACCCTCACCGCTGAAAATGCCAGGGAAGAAGAATGCAAAGAGAGATCAAACTGAGGAGGAGTGGTTGATCCCTCCGAAGGCAGTAGAACAGCGCCAAGCCCAGTCAAAAGACCTGGATTAGGCTACGGTTGTCAAGAAGGGAAGTAGGCTAAAGCAGCAGCAACAGCAACAGTAGCAGCAACAGCAGCCAAAGGGGGAAGCCAGAACTTAAAACTGGTCCTCGACCTCCCCGCCCTGCTGCTATTAAGATCACGGTATCAGAAGGTATATGGTATGTTGATATTCTTAAGAAAATATGAGCAGCATCAGAACCGCAAAGCCTAGGAGAAAGGGTGACCGCCATCAGGCAGACAAAAGCAGGCGAATTCCGCCTAGAGCTTACGAAGCTTGGTGTGTGCACCAAATACCTCAAAACAGGGGCCACGTCCATTCTGCAAGCGACAGCTGTCGTCCAGACACTGTTCCATACGGAAGTCATGGCCATCAACATGGACGAGGCCGCAACTAGGGAGGATGTGGCGTCGGCCATCAATGATGCGGCCCCACCGGGAGCAGTGACCCCTGAGAACATCAAGCTCAAGGGATTATATAGCGGAACCGACCGCCAATGTGTTGCTTCCCGTCGCAGTGGCGAACACGCTGCTGCAAAAGGGGAACCTGACAATTGGCTGGGTTAACTGCCGGGTCCGGCTGCATGAAGGATCCCTGCGCTGCTACAGGTGCCACGAGAGTACGGGGGTTGGATTTACGCATCTAGTGAGGTCCATCCTATTCTTTACAAAAGACATTCCATCGTGAAGAATAGTAGCAGCGTAGAAGACAGATCTGCACCAACAAGTCTTGCTAAAGATTTCAGTAGGTGCAGATCGGGATGAAACGCCAGAGGTGGAGTTCTCTCATTTTTTCAATGAGGGAATTCTGTTTCATTTCTCTCATGATAAAAAAATAACCTTTTCAATTAAAAATCGCTCAATTTTTTATCGTAATTGATATATGTTTCCTCCTCGGGAATGCACGTGAGTATATATATATATATATAAATACAGGGTGGCCGATTTATCTGAAGACATCGAAATATCTCGAGAACTATGCACAGAATCAAAAAAGTTGTCGGATGAAAGTTGTTCGACAATAAGGGGGGCATCCAGTGATAATTAAATTTACCCCCTTCCCCATCCCCTGGGGGTGGAGTGGGGGCAAAAACAATAAAACTTAAATAGGAACCCCCAGTTTTTATTGCAGATTTGGATTCTCCGGAAAAAAGTACACCAATTTGACCTAGGAGCTATTGCATTTTGGTTCACAGGTGGCGCTGTAATCGATAAAAATCCAAATTTATCCGAAGACATTGAAATACCTCGAGAACTATGCACAGAATCAAAAAAGTTGTCGGATGAAAGTTGTTCGACACGAAGGGGGGCATCCAGGGGGCAAATAGGGACAATTCGATCCCTTTATGAAAATTTAATATTAAAAATTCTAATATTAGAATAATAATGTCCATTCGAAAAATTAAGATTATGAATAATTGATATTCTTCATATTAAAAATCAAAACTGATTACATAAAAATTGTGCATACAATATGGAAGCAATTTTATAAATAAGTTTTCTACCTTCAATAAAATTACATTTTAGGTTTTAAATTTATTATTTAATAAACAAAAAGAGGACATCACGCAATCCATTAAAAAACGCGTCATGTCCCTTCACTCAGCTCATTCATTCTCTCTCTGTATGTTTTTTCCGAAATGAGAATAAATAAGCTGAGCATTGACGGTCAAACCAGCTTCTATTATACAAAACGAAACTCTTACTTCATTTGGGGATTTCGTCGCCATCTACCGGACCCCGAGAGAACTCACGTGGTTTCATACATGTACATCGCTTGCATTTTGGCCATCACCGGCGCCGGTTCTGTTACATAACGCTAGAGGGCGACATAACTCGAAAATAAAGTAGCATATCATTTTATACATAAGTTGAGTCACACGTAACCAGTTCACCTACATTTTTCTCTACTTTCCTGAAGGGAAGTAAATGGATATCGCGACTTTCTAATCCCCATATTAAAATTTAGTATTCACGGTCTCTCAGTGTAAGACTGTTTTTGAAGTCCATTGTATTGGTAGTAATTCGGTCGGAGGTCACTTTGCTTTTAGAATAACAACTTTCCGTTTACGTGACTATTTTTTGTTTACCCTTCATTGCTTAAATCGAATTGCAAGTTAAAAATGAATCCTGCTACAGTTCCCGAAAAAATCGAAATGATTCTCATTTATGGTGAATGTAAGAGGAATATTGACGATGCTGTTGCGTTGTATGCTGAGCGTTTTCCAGATAATGCTCGCTCGCGTTCTTTTTTTTACAAAGTTGTGAATGCCTTTCACTCTGATGGCAGCGTACAAATGAAAAAAAGGAAGCGAAGATTAACAGTTACAGGAGAAGCTAACGAAGTAGCTGTACTAGCAGCTATTCACCAAAATCCACATGTAAGCACACGACAATTACATCGCGATTCCGGCATTTCCAGAGACAGTATTCAAAGAATATTGCATCGTCATAAGTTTCAACCATATCACATTTCACTGCACCAGGAACTAGATGGCGATGATTTTCATAACCGCGTGGTGTTTTGTGAATGGGCATTTCAAAAAATGCAAACGAACCACAATTTCTTTGCTAATGTATTATTTTCAGATGAATCTACATTCACGAACCATGGTGGCGTCAATAGGCATAATATGCATTATTGGAGCGTAGAAAATCCCCATTGGTTACGACAAGTTAATCATCAACGTCCTTGGTCGGTGAACGTTTGGTGTGGAATCATAGGAAATAAACTCATTGGTCCTTATTTCATTGAAGGTAATTTGAATGGAACAAAATATCGAGATTTCCTAGAACAAGAAGTACCATTACTACTTGAGGATGTTGCTATGGACGTCCGACGGACAATGTGGTTTCAGCATGATGGTTGCCCAGCACATTTTTCAAGTGTAGCAAGGGAAATACTAGACCGTGATTACAATGGTAGGTGGATTGGTAGAGGTGGCCCCATTAATTGGCCTGCGAGGTCACCTGATCTAACATCTCTGGATTTCTTCCTAAGGGGTTACCTAAAAGGTAAGGTTTATGAACAAGTACCAGCGACTCGTGAAAACATGGTGGAACGCATAAGAACTGCTTGCGCAGAAATTTCTGCAGATATGATTCTATCATGTATAAAGTCATTTGAAGAAAGAATAAATAAATGCATTGAAGTGGAAGGTCAACATTTCGAACACTTACTCAAGTAAGTGAACAGTGAGACAGTGAGAGGCAAGGGGACTCACGTAAAACAAGCACCCCAAAGGGAACAGAAAAATACTACGTCCACGTCGTTGTTCCTGGGTAACGCTAAATGTATTTTTTCCCGGCTTTGTTAGAATGACCGTATTCCATATCCGCTACGCGGGCGAAAATTGTCAATATTGGAGAATCCAAATCTGCAATAAAAACTGGGGGTTCATATTTAAGTTTTATTGTTTTTGCCCCCACTCCACCCCCAGGGGATGGGGGAGGGGGTAAATTTAATTATCACTGGATGCCCCCCTTCGTGTCGAACAACTTTCATCCGACAACTTTTTTGATTCTGTGCATAGTTCTCGAGATATTTCGATGTCTTCAGATAAATCGGCCACCCTGTATATATATGCGCGCGCGTGTGTGCGTGTGTGTCTGCGTGCGTGTGTATGTGTGTGTGTCTGTGTGTGTGTGTGTGTGTGGGCAAGAAAAACCACGGGGCTCAATGTTTAGCCCAGCCAAATTAGCTGAAATTCCAGGGTTTAGTGAAAAAGTTATGGAACAGCGGGGATTTTTGAGGAAAGGTGTATTTTGGGGTCCTGAATAACATACTAAAACTCCCCATCGATAGACTCTGTGATAGAGGAGCTACCTTAAGAAAAATGTCAAAAATATCAGTTTTTTGCGAATTACTTAAAAAATACGCATTCTACATTGATGGCATGCATGACAACATAATAATAATAATTGAAAATTAGAGTTGGTTTGGTCACGCAGACCGGAAACCTGAGTGCTTGGGTAGTCCCTATGACCTCCTTCTATGCGACACGGTGCATAGCCATCCAGACCGCGGCCATGGTCGCAGCCTCCATGGAGGTGATATCCTGCCTTGTCAGTGTATGTTTTCCCGTCCCTTCCACTCTATGTCGAGAGGTGGCATGGCACTCACAGAGAATGTGTTCGGCGGTTTCTACCGCCTCTCCACAGTACCTACAGGCCGTCGAGTCTGGCAGTCCTATTTTGTGGAGATGTCCCCGGAGATCCCCGTGTCCAGTTATCATTGCCACCAAATCTTTGGCCGCCGATCTTTTGGCACTCAGGAATACCGGTTTCCATCTGCAGGGCCAGCTGTCGCCAATAAAAAGTTTGGCTTGCCTGCATCCCAGTGTGGAACCCCATATCCTTTGATGTTCGAGCGCAACCCTCGTCCGGAATGCTTCCCGAGCGAGGTTTTTGCACACGGCCACCACGGGTGCGGGGCCAATGAAGTTCTTTTTTGCTGCCAGTTTGGCTAGCTTATCTGCAATCACGTTGCCCTTGAATCAACTATGGTTTGGGATTCAGCGTAGCGCGACGCGGGTTTTCGCAGCTAGTCTATTCAGGGACTGGTAGCAGTCCCAGACTAGTCCTGACCTTGTACTAAAGTTGTTGAGGGCCTGTAAGGCTCCCGTACTATCAGAAAAAATGGTGGTATTAGTACCATTATCCTCATTTAGCGCTCTATACGATCACTGAATGATAGCCATTAGTTCTGCTTGCCAAACAGTGGTGTAGGCTCCCAAAGAGTATCTGGACCCTTTTCCACCGATTCCTCTGTATACCCCTGCTCCACTCCCCCGCTGCCCAACTGACCCATCTGTGAACCAGTTGTTACCATTGAGTAGTATCGCATGGTTGCTTTCCCAGTCTTCTCTGGTCGGGAGACTGATTTTGTATCTTTTGTCAAAAAGATAGTAGGGTGACGTACGATCTACTATCTCGTCTAAGACGCTACCACGAAAGTAGGTATCCAGAGGTCCTGTTCTTTTGACAGAGCTTCTGTGCCCACTCTTTGCTTTGATCCTGCGCCGGGCCTTTGCGGCCTCGGCTTTCAAGGTTATGTGAAAGGGCTGTATATCCAGTTGAACACCTAGTGCCGCCGTGGGGGTTGACCTCGTAGCGCCCGTGATACTCCTGAGTACGAGCCCTCTCACTTTCTCTAGGTCCTTGACATGGTGGACCTATTCCACCAGGCCAATGAAGCATAGGTTAACTTTGCTTCAGTATAGCCTCGTATATTCATAGCATAGTAGCCGGCTTGATGCCCCAGCTGCTGCCTGTGGCCAATCTCATTAGCCATAGGGAAGCTGTGACTCCGGCACATCTGTCTTTCAGAAGTTTCTTCCAGCTAAGCTTGCTGTCCAGAGTCACCCCGAGGTATTTGGCTGTTTCCGCGTACTCTAGTCTGTGTCCAGACAGAGTGAGCGGACAGAAACGGTCCCATTTGTAGTTTCTGGTGAACACCAGCACCTCTATTTTCCTAGGGTTAATAGAGAGCCCCGTTTCCTGATACCAATGCTCCACAACTGTAAGTGCACGCTGCATGAAACTTGGCAGCGGACTCAAGATCGGCCCCCTGGCAATTACCAAGGCGTCGTCCGCATATCCCGTGACGTGTAGTCCAAGCTCCGTGAGTTCACAAGCAACCAGAAGTTCATTCATCACCACATTCTATAGTAATGGTGAAAGAACCCCTCCCTGTGGACATCCGGAGTCAATGTAGCCCCGGATTTTCGTATCACCCTTCTCCGCTCACAGACTACGATTCGCCAGCATGTGGTCCACCCAGTCCGCGATTGGATCCTGTGTGTCGTGCGCACTGAGGGCTCTCCTTATCACTCCTCGCGCAGTGTGATTGAAGGCCCCCTCAATGTCCAGCAGAGTGCCCACTGCGAAGCCCATGTTCTCCAGCTAGGTCTCTATCAGTGAGACAGCCTTATGCAGCGCCGTCTCAGTAAAGAGACCCGTTCTGTAGGCATGTTGGCTCCCGTGCAGTGGGCATCGGGCTAAGACCGTCTCCCTCATGTACCTATCCACGAATCTTTCTACTAACTTTAGTATCAACGACGTTAGACCGATTGGTCTAAAGTCCTTGGGCGATTCATAACCGCATTTTCCTACTTTAGGTAGGAAAACCAACTTCACACCCTACCACGCACTAGGCAGATGGCTCAAGATGAGACTAGCTGTAGTTAGTAAATGGTCCTGTAATCACATCGCCAGCTCTTTGAAGAAGAGCTGGATAAATTCCGTCTGGCCCCGGTGACTTATACGGACTAAAGGAGTGTACGGCCCACCTCATCCTCACGGGGGTGACGATTTCCCAAGCGATTTGGCGTCCATGTTCTCTGCGGGCCTTGGACATCCCACCTTCCGTGCCGGGAACGGCTCGGTTCAGGTCTTCGTCTCCCCCCTTCCCACTCCCAAACCCATAAAAGCCCGGGAAGTGGGCTCGGATCAGGCAGTCCAGTGTCTCCGCGTCTGTCGTTGTACTGGTGCCATCTGGTAATTTTAGTACTCCCATGATTGCAGCCGGGTCCTTCGCCAGAACCTTTCCAAGTCTGGCTGCCGGAGGTCCCTTCTCGACCTCGGAGCAGAAGGATTCCCAGCTGTCCTTCTTGGCTTTCCGGACTGCATCTCTGAAGTCATCTCTTGCTATAGTATAGCTGTTCCAGGCTTGGGGATAATTCCTCTTCCTAACTAACCTGAAAAGCTTTTTAGTGTTAACCTTCTTAGCCTCCAGGGTGCGGTTCCACCAGGTCAGCCTCCTGTCCCTGACAGGGGTATCCTGGCAGTTTCGCACGAAGGCATATTTGATGCCTGCACTGAACGCCTTGGCTGCTTTCTCTAGTGCCAGAGGATTCTTGATCTTAGCTCTTGGTACATCTTCGAGGGCTACACATAGGTCTCTTTTGAAACCATTCCAGTCTGTACGCCAAGGGTTCCTAATAGATTTCATATTGACGCCGACATCAGCCGCCAAATGAAATACAATCGTCATGTGATCCGACAGTGACGGATCATCTTTAACACTCCAATCTTTGATCCTATGAAAGAGTTTACTGCTACAGAGTGGGAGGTCTAGGACTTCAGCTCTGATAGCGTTGTGAATGTTTGGGGTGCTGTCGGTGTTGCAGATATCCAGGTCGGTGGTGACTAGATATTCCAGCAGCGCCTGTCCTCTTTCATTAATGTCGGTACTGCCCCATATCTGATGGCGTGAATTAGCGTGACACAGCCAATCAGTAGGGGGAGTCCCTTCTGCCTGCAATGTTCCACCAGTTTCCTTACCTACCTTGGGGGATTAACTGGCCCATCATTTGGGAAGTAAGCTGAGGCCACTGCTATTTTCCTCAACTCATTTGTGTTGATCGTTATCACCATTAGGTCTTCGTTACGCAGATCCATCAATGGAACTGCGTTGATTCCCTTGGTGAGAATACAGTCCCTGGGTTTGACCGCCCCTGTTTTGCTAAAACAGTGGAAAGCCCCCAGGCCCCTAATGGCATTTTTCACAATCCATGGTTCTTGGATTAGCGCTATGCCTGTGTGCGGCACAGCCATGCTCCTCTGTAAACAAACAGAGGCGCCCTTGCTGTGGTACAAGTTAATCTGGGTAAACTGAAGTTGCCCGGACGCTATTGTGAAACGTCGCGCCTCTTCTTTTACCATGATTGGCCCTTACCGGCCGGTGCTACCGGTGACCTTGAATGACACCCGGGTACACCGGTAGTAAGGCCGATTATCAAGGGCCGCGAGCCAGCAGCATTTTTGTTCCGCTTATCTACCCAGATGCTGGAGCCGTGGCTGAAGACGCCGGCTGACAGATAACCCCCCAGCACGACGTCTTCAACGACCCACCTACACGCCGAAGTATTACCGCCGGATCCTCTGGTTCATCCAGAATCCAGGCTGTAGCCTTCAGCATCTTTTGAAGGAGTGCAACCCGCCCGGTCCTGATCTCTGGACCCTTCCAGGGATCCCCCTCGGCCGTAAGTTCAGCCATGAGACGGTCCCTAGTTGCCTGGTTCGCCGGGATGAACGTGATGACCCCGGTCTTGCAAAAGGAAGCCTTGATCTTCGGCCATTGCTCCTCTGGCAGCTCTTCAGCACGCCTCGAGAAGACCCGGCAGGAGGATTCGAGATGCTGCCTTGTCAGTTCGACATCAGGGTAAGCCTCAGTCACCACGACGAGAATGAGGGGTTCGCCCGCCGGGCGGCAGCACCCATGGCCCTGTCTACAGCCGATTGGTTCGCGCCTCCCCCCCCCCTACTTTTTTTGAACAGTTTCTGCCCCGACGGGGGGGGGGGGGTCCCTTGTGGATGCCTCCCCCTCTGCGGAGTTTCCTTCGTCCCGGTATCGGTGTTAGTGCCCGGGCCACCAATGGCGGCCTCGAGACGCTCTCTTTCTTTGCGGAGCCTCTTTTTTGCAGCTCCGCAAAGTCGTTTTCTAGTTTTAACCATCAGCGACTGCTGGGCCGTCGCACCCTCTTGCGAGGGCGCAGCCGCTGGGAGAACACCGACGGTTGGTCGGTCAGCCTGGTTTCCAAGAGGGGTCCGTGCAGCCGAAGTCTCCGTTTCGAACTCCATGGTCCCCAAGCCGTCCGTTGGTTCTTTGGGTGAAGTAATATTAATAGAATTCATATTATTCCCACGAGTAGCTAGGGAAGTAATCTTCACCCCGACAGTGCCCCGCATGCCGTGGTGAGGATTAATACGAGGGGTGGCGTCTGGTGTTCCGAGGGACCGTTTTACATAACATGAAATGACATGACAACATTGTAGCTGATAAAATTCCGAACAATTTCCTTTTTTTTAAATTTTCTAGGTGCTAAATTGACGGAGATATATTTATTTATTAGATTTATTTTTTTTACATTTTGAGAAATGGCTATTTCGCGCGTGTTTTTGCTTGTAACTAAAAAAGTATCGATTTTTCGTATTTGACTCCTATGGAGACTTTGTAGCTTACTTAATTCTGAACAATTTCCTTTTTTGATAAATCCTCGCATATGCAAAATTGACCAAGATATGACCATTTCAAATTTGTATGTACTTTTCGTTTTTATCTAATACTTTTTTCCGTTAAAGTACACCAAATACTTCGATATTCAATATACTGTATATAAGATTCAATGCCACCTAAAATAACAATCTGTTAATAGACACATGTTTCAAGCAACAGTTCCCCCCCAAATGCCCATGTTGCGCGCCGGCCGTCGACGGTTTGCTACTTGCAAGAGGGACCGGCGACAATAGGCCGTCGCGCACCCAGCGACGTTAGGGACTGTATTTTATGTACTAAACATCCTAAAAATACGAACCAAGCGGCAAATGAAAGCTTAAAGGCAACACAATGACCTCATAAAAGCACATTTTCGAAAAATATTTTAAGGTGGTAAATTTCACGATTTACTTTACTCATAAAATAAGAGGTATTAATTTCTCAGAAATATATATTTTTTCGGGCGCTCCTTGTGAGTCGCTATTAGTAATAACAAATTTTGTATTAGCATATTTTTATAAGAAATTTTATCAGCATATTGTCGCCGGTCCCTCTTGTAGGTAGCAAACCGTCGACAGCCGGTGCGCAGCATGGGCATTTGGCATGAAACTGTTGCTTGAAACATGTGTATATTAACAGAGTGTTATTTTAGCTGGCATTGAATCTTATATACAGTATATTGCTTATCGAAGTATTTGGTGTACTTTAGCGGAAAAAAATGTTACATAAAAACGAAAAGTACATAGAAATTTGAAATAGTCATATCTTGGTCAATTTTGCATATGCGAAGGTTTATCACAAAAGGAAATTGTTCAGAATTAAGTAAGCTCCGCAGAAGTCAAATGCGAAAAATCGATACTTTTTTAGTTATAAGCAAAAAACACGCATAAAATAGCCAATTCTCAAAATGTAAAAAAAAATAAAATTTGCTAAAAAAATTCTATCTCCGTCAATTTTGCACCTAGAAAATTAAAAAAAAAAAGGAAATTGTTCAGAATTTTATCAGTTACAATGTTTTCTTTCATACGTGCTAAAAATGTAGAATGCGTATTTTTTAAGTAATTTGCAAAAAACTGATATTTTTCAACTTTTTCTTAAGTTGGCTCCTCTAGCACAGGGTCTATCGATGGGGAGTTTTAGTTTGTTATTCAGAACCCCAAAATACACCGTTCCTCAAAAATCCCCGCTGTTCCATAACTTTTTCACTCTTTAAGCTAATTTGACTAGGTTAGTTCTCTACTGCAAAAGTCTTTCTGGCACTCTGAAATGAACGGTAGATTCGCTACATGAATTTTTATAGACACATACGCTGTATCATAAAAAGACCTTAATATCGTAATCTTAAAATACGATACCCAAGCTGAATAATATGCTCCACAAAGTATCTTGTGGTATCGAATCAAATGCTAATCCGAACTACGAATAATACGAAACATTTGATAGTTCTCTTCAAAACTCCGCTTCCTTCTTAGGGATTATATTTAGCCTAACTAACCAAATTATCATGAAGTGCTTAATTAAAGTGTTTACTATAGCAATTAGAATATTACTTCGTAGGATTCAGGCGAGTCCTATTTTTGTGGAGTATAAAAAGTCAGCATTCGTGCATCTTTCTGATATGAGCAGGTTTGACTGAAGTCAGAAGGAGTCTCGTTCGGTGGTACAAGAGGTACTTGTTTGGTGAGAGGTATGACATGTGAGTGTTCCCAAATTTTATTGAATTTACCACTGCGCAGAGAAAAATTAACAATCTCATTCAAGTAGTGGGTGGGCGAAGGAGTCTAACCTGTAAAGGGGCTAACATGTAAATTGCAAGTAAGCCTCTTATGCTCTATCCGGACTACGGCCACTCGATTTATTTAGGCAAGAACGTAATGTTTTGGCACTTTGTAAGATTGCAAGGAAAATAGAATGAAAAGAGAATCCGTAATGCTCATCACAGTTCAGAGTTCCAGTATTTATATTTTTGAAAAACATAGACTATTGAAAATATTTGATAAGGAAACCGCTAGTAATAGACCATTAGAACGGCCATTAGGGGAACCATACTTGTAAATATGAATATAGAATAAACAAATACGAGCGTTGCATCCGCTACGGCACAGTAGCAGGCCGATTACTGAACGGGAGTCACCTGGTTTACCGTCAGAGGGTACCGTCTGATAATAAAGTAGGCTAGCTGTGGGTTGGTGATGAAGACTGTAGTCGTGTCTTGTAACTTTAAGCGTATCAGACCTTCTCCACCCCAGAGCCGGCCCGAGAATAGGCTAAAAAGTCATTAAAGCGGGGGATAATTCCTTTCCGTTATCCTATATTTTTTTCTTATGATCGAGCAGACGAGTTTCTGTCATCAGGAAAAATTTTCTAGAAAAATTATGTACCACAAAAACATCATGATTTGCTCGTCCAAAACGTGCATCAAATATTTAGTTATTATTTAATAATTACGAGCATAAAAATACATTTATTTGATTCAAATGTAACATAGATTTTAAATATTTTAAGAATTTTGAAAAGAAGTAATACGCATATACCTAAAAACAACAAGTTTCTGGCTGTTGTTTTTTGTGAATGATATGATCGAGCGTCAATTTCTGACGTCATATTCGCAAATGGGAATTCACTTTTTCGAAGATTAACTGCATCCTGTAGCCATCCAGAGATTTCACCACTTCGGGGTTGACATACATAACGATAACTTTATTCAATATAGAACAGATCCGAATATTTGCAATCATTTTTGTATTGAATTTCAGGATTTACATTTATTTTTGTCGACTTTTCCTTTGTTTTGTAGCAATAATTCTCGCGCTTGTAATATTTTTTCCCTTGCATCAAATGACGCCTCATTACTTGTACTTTGCGTCTATTTGTATTAATGAAATAGAAATAAATAAGTAAAATACCCAATACATTAATTATCAAAAATATAAAAATGAATAAATCACTAGGCATTTATCTTAGCGTGTTATATGATTTAATATGTTACTAATCTACAGACTCGGCTCTTGTAAAAGATACATCCTATAAAAACAAAGTCCATGAGTAAGGACGTGTGGTGAACGCGAACATGATGTTATTTTATACTAAATGCATACATCGAGTGCACCTCAAACCTGTGCAAAAGTACAACTTCGAAGAGAGGTTGTGACTGTCAATTTTTGTAGAAAGTCTTTTGTGGCCATCACGGACATAAATTTCTTACTATTTCCGTCCACATCGGTAGATGTAAACGTAGCATAACTTTTCCATGCTAGAAAATCGTGAAACTCGAGCAAATTCCGCCAAGGTATAGGCCGAAAATGTACGAGAACTAGCGAATATGGCGCCAGAGCTAGCGAAGATGGTACGTGCTCTTTGCGTTTGGAGATAGGAAGCCGCCAAACTTTGATTTCGTCCATAGCAATGAAATCTCAATTAATAAAATGCACGATTTCTTTTGAATGAAGAACAATATTTTCGCATTCTTCCTGAGTGTATTTTCTACTGACACGTTTTATCCAATTCAGAAATGTTGCAAAGAAGAACATAAATGTTAAAAGTTTTAATTTAATAAATGATTCTTCAGTTACTTGCTTAAATGCAAGCAAAGAATTAATAATAAATGGATGGATATTCAGACGTATTCCAAACAAGATGAAAGATATTTATGAACACGGACTGTTATGATATCCAATGGCTAAAAAATTATATATAAGTGTAACCTCCAAATGCTTAAAATATTTGTTAACATACACTTTACATAACACTCTCTATCTCCCCCCTCAATTTCTCTTTTTCCCCTCTACCCCCGTCTCTATCTCTTTCTATCTTCTCCCTTTCGTTCCCTGTTCTTTTCCGCAGCCCACTTTTATTATTTATACATTTATTTGTAAATCGATGCATTGGGGCCTATAGCTTTGACTCTACTTTAACCATGACTCTCTTCGATCTTTACCGAAGATTACCGAATACTCTTTCTTGCTTGTTGGATAAACACTTGGTCTGAAATGACTTGTACCCATTGGAACTTGACGTGGTATGGCAGTGGTTTTTCCTCTGATTAAGTTAACCTAAGCTCCCAGGCGTCTTGGTCCCATTAGTCCGCCAATTCGAACTTTTTCGATCATCATCTACAAAACATAGAAACGAATTAATTGATCCATTGTCAAGCAGCATAGCAAGGAAATAAATTTGTATATTCTATTTTCGAATGATTATTGATATAATGAATAAAATTTGTATGGTAATCTAGATATGTGAATTATAGAAGAAATATGTTGATACTGAATTCATAATAAATAGAAAATTCCTAGTAATGGATTTACATTTTATTTTTAATATTAAATGATCATCCCTAATATTTTTGCAAATTGGGTATTTTTTAGTAAATATGATACTTTTATTGATCATGTTCTTTCAAGTTAATAACCGATTTGGAATTGCTAATTACTAGTAATAACAATGCAATTAAATAATGTTGAACAAAACAACATAAACATACGTAAAGGACGATTTGCTTATTGATATTAATCCTTGAATTCGGCATACCAAATAGTATTATACTTGATTTACTCACAAGGCACTGTACAACGTAGACCATGTATTAAAAAGTAATCGTACAATGCTTGTCAGAGAATTAAATGTAAGATCAACATATGAGGCATTCTAAACGAGATTTAGCGAAAAAATCCGTATCTCATATCGATGTAAAAGTGATTTATTGCTGTTACTTATGTTTTATAAAAAAAAATCTGAAACCAAGTTATTTTTATAATTTTTTTATACTCTTTCGTCTAATTTTGTTTTTCAAAATTGCAAAAAATAGACCTTGATTTTGCAAAACTAAATAAATTTGTTATTTTCTTAAAAAAAGAAATTTCTTTTCTAAATTAGTAATTCCAGATGAAAGCTGAGGTGAACTCCTACAATATGCCGAATTTCAGTCATGCCGTCCGATCCTGAGTGATACTGAAAGCAGAACGTCCATACAAACTCACCTATAGAATATGTATATTTATATACATTGACGAAATTACTTAGCATATTTTACAGAAATTAGAAGTTTTTAAATAATATTGTAATACAGATAATAAGGAAAGTTCAAAATGCAAGCTTCATAACTGTGGTCTGTGGAGCAGGATTTACTGCGAGCTATAGGCCGCGTCGCGCGTATATGGTTTATTATTTAGCTTTCCATATAAAATCACATTCAAAGCAAAAGTTCGAATGGAAATGAGGGCAGATGAGCGGAAGAGTCAAAGAGTGAAATTGATGATGTGAAATGTGGTAGGTTTTAAAGAGAAAGATGAGAAATTTTAGAATTATATACAACACTTCGAGGTGTTTGGAATCGTGGAGGCATTGGTGGATGAAAGAGAGAGTGGAGAGGTTGAGAAGAAAGACGCCAGAACGGTAGAGATGGAGTTGCCAATCTGCAATGCGTGCAGCAAAGAAAGAAAGAGCAAGAGGGGGAATACAACCGGGAACAAGTAGAGCTTGAGGAAAGGGAGATACATCACGAAGAAGTAGAGGGCACTCAGGAGGGATCCCTTGTAATTAATAGGGAGAGATGGAGAATGTTTACAGTGTATAATAAAAAGGGAAGCAGAGAAATGCTGGCATTTTTAATATATAAGAGGGAGAAGAGCATAGTTTGGTGATGGCGGGAGATTTTAACGCCAAATTGGGGAAAGAAGGCGGATGGGAGAAGTATGGAGAGCTTAAAGGGGAGGAGAAGGAAGAAGAACGAAAGATGAAGTGGTAAAAAGACATGGAATGGAGTTTTTGGAGGTTATAACGAAGGACGTACAAAAAGGCAGGAGGTAGGTCGGTAATTGATTACGGCATCGTAAATCTGAAAGCATGGGAGAGAATACAGAGAATTGAAGTGGGTTGTAGAAAGGGAAAGCAGCGGAGATAGATGAAATAAAGAATGAAGCACTGAAGGAAAGTGCTGAAAAAGTGGAGAAGAAGTTATGGGAGGTGGTAAAAAAGTGTGGGAATGAGAGGGGGTTTTCAGGTAAATGGAGACTCGGAGATGGTGTGCGTAACTATCTGGAAAAACGGGGTTAAAAAGCAGTAGGGAATCGTAGGGGATAATGCTGACAAGAACAGGATATAAGGTATACGCAAACATATATCTTAATAATATCTGGGTAATAAGCATCTGGCGAAAGAGTTGGAGCAGAAAAAAGGGTGGAATTGCTGGCAGGATTTAGAGAAGAGAGAGGAATAGTTGAGAATATTAAAATTATGTAGCAAATCGCGCGGAAAATCCTAAGAAAGAAGAATAAGTACTTTTTATGGGTATTATGGCTGTCGTCGACAAAGTAGAAAGGATGATACGTAATAAGTGTGAGTGTGATAGATAGAGTAAAAGAAATATACGAGAAGACGAGGAGTCTGGTGAATATTGAAAAGGAGATATCAAAGGTGTTTTGGATAGAAAAAGGAGTATGGAAAGGGTGCCCATCGAGTACCACGCTGTTTAACATGTATTTGGCGGATATAGAAGAGATGAGGAGGAGTCATAATTGGAAAGACATGGTGTGGTCAATTGATCATGCAGATGATATAATATTAGTAGCAGAAGAGGAAAAAAGGCTAAGGGATATGATAAGGAGGTAAGGCAATAATTCCAAAGGAAAAACCTGGCGATAAGAGTTAAAAAATCGAAGATAATGGTTTTTACGAACAAAGGTTGTAGAGAAAAGGTAAGATTCTAGTGGTAAAGAGGCACGGTTGGAAGAACTAAAAATATATATGTATTTAGTGTATGTAATAGAAAGGAGTTGGGGCGGGGGAGGACACGAAAAGGAAGGATAGCGATGGGATGAGTTTGGAGTTATGTTCTCCCTCTCTCTGTCTCTGTTTCTCTGTCTCTCTCTTCCTCTCTCTGTAGGATCCTTCAAAAAATTCGAGCCAATGAATATGTTTCATTTTTTTATTACTGAATCAAAGGTCGATATCGCTCTTTTTACAGAAATTACACATAAATTTCGATTTCTTAACTTTGCGAGAGCTGCAGATTGTCTTCAAAGATGGCGCCATACTTCACATTTGTACATGAAATATAGGAGATACAGAAACCTACACCAACTACCGCAACGGCCATCAGTCGATTTCTGTTAGAGGAAACAACGTGGCACGTCTTACGAACTGCGAGCTGCTGCTTGAAAATCATTTTCGAAATATTGTTCTAAGGACGGGGATCGAACTCATGACCTACGACTCCGTAGTCAAGTGCACTACCTCCTGAGCCACGAAACCGATGTTAAAAAAAATGCAATGTTTGCTTTCCCTACTTTCGAGGGTAACAAACAAACGAGGCAAAATCGTAACGTAACTAACTGAATTAACTTTTGGAAATTACAAGTGTGAGTTTTAGGGATGAGGTACCAAGATCTTTTACCTTATTCAAATAGGGTATTATGTTAGTCCCTGCAATTTTATGTGGGTCAGAGAGAGCTTTCGTAGTCGCAAAATGTTGGAAAGACCCTACAATAATGGGTTTAGTTTTGAGTGTGGTCCGTGTGAGCCTATAGTCATGGGACCACTGTACAAGCTCTGCGATGTCGCTATGAATGCGTTGAAGGGTTTGATCTAATTAGCATAAAGGAGTAGTAAAATTGAATGTCATCTGCAAATATTATGGTATTGTAGCAACAATATCGTATTCTAATCTGATATCGTAGTCACGGTAATAAAGAGAATTGGGCCAAAGCGGGTACCCTATGGAATACCTGGTGTAGTGTATTCAACTTGTGATGCCTGTCCATCCAGATGTATTATTTACTTGGAACGATCTGATAAAAATGAATGTATCAATTTCAATGCTGAGTTTTCAAAACCGATATCGTGAAAGCACATTGGTATCAGCGTATGGCTCAATCTAATAAAGGCTTTCGAGAAACCAAATAGTACCAGGGCAGTTACATAGCCTTTGTCGATACCAAGCCGGATGTCGTCCAAGAGATGAAGAAGTGAGTCTAGCTGGGAGCTAGAAAATCCTGAATAATGGGTGGCGCTAAAGAGTACGATTGCGGAGCACCGGTCCTCTATGCTACGAACCAACAAGTTACTTCCATCCAAAGGTAAGATATCGGGCGAGTTACACCCTATGCTCTGAATTCCCAAACTTCTTATTCACCAGGAGGCGAAAACCGACCAATCCGATCACTGATTGTCTATTCTATGAACCTCAAAGCTACTTCCATCCAGTAGTCTTTGGAGTCAATTGTCAACTGTCTAGTGTTTTCGTCTGCCCCCCCCCCTCTCTCTCTCGCAGGTTCTGCTGCTATTCGAAGGGCCCGTACATAAGTACCTATAGGCGCCCTTCGATTCAAAGAAGTATGTACCCCTCATTCGGGAGGGTTAGCGTGGGAAAACAACGTAGTGAGCAAAAACCCACGCCGGGTACCGCAAACGAGAAGTTGTCCTTTCTGGACTTCTGTCCGCAACAAAGATCATTAAGAATCGGTGGCGGTTCCGGTTTTGCGCGTCGCGGTATGGATTGGAGAGTAATAGACTTTATTTTATTATATTTATTTACGATTAGTTTCGTGTCTTAGGCAGGGTCTGCTCACATAGCCCAACTGACGAATCCGTGGGCAGACCTGGGACGAAACACCGATCCATGTTCATCACAGATTATATAGGATTTAACTACGCGAGCCAAACAATTATTTTTAATCCGTCAACCATTAATGAAAATCGTTACAAACATCATGCAGATGGGCACAAATCACGTTGCTATCAACACATGACATTTGTAAAAAGGATGAGGCATCAGTTAAAATTAATCATGAAGCCATATCTTGATTCACAGAGATTCTGCCAAGATTATATTTGGTTTCGACAATAACATTGCAGACCTGTACAGATTTAAAATGAACTTTAAATGAAAAATACTGAGGGAAAGATGAGGAGCTTGCAGCAATAGCGGACGAATTTGGGGTCGCCTGGACTCTATTTTAGTAATTCGAAGAATATCAGCATATAATACAGGAAATTACAGATTATTTAAAATACGGAACATTACATCTTCTAGTGATAGGCTACATCAGTTCGGGTTTACTAGTAAATTCGACATCGGTTTCGCGAGAGCATTAACAAAATCTTAACGTCATTAACAGCTGCAATCAGCTGCGAAAATAGATCGTTTGGATCGGCCATATACAATTTATTACTATCCTGACCATCCGAGGCCGTTGAAAACGTTCAACTAGTCCTGTCGTGACATTTCGCGGCCAGGACTAAGCGATACATAAGTTTGCTTAAGAAACTATCTATGCAAATATCAGCACGGGTACATTTGAGTAGTAACTAATCATGTTTAACCTAAATTTGAGTGATAAGAGAGAGAGAGAGAGAGGGAGACAGATTAATTAATTGACTTTTTAAAAACAATTAAATAAAACATAAACCATTCACATATAACCTTCACAACGTAAGTAATATAAAAAACTGATTTCGATATTTATGATAAATGTTTTACGCTGCAAAGAAGGACATATAAAAGCTCTACAATTTACTAAGTCTGCACTGCCTGCCCTTACAAGAAAGGAAAATACTGTACGAAAAGCTGCTATTGATTGTGGATTATGCAATGAAGCAGGTAAGGATTTTCAAAGGTGAATAGCGATAATCCAAAATGAATTTGCGAAGCTCTTTGTGCGGTGATGAGGGAGAACGAAGCGGCATGAGTGTAGGCGAGAGAATTGACAAATCGATTCATCAATGGGCACAAATCTAGCGGCAAGATACGGGAACAGTGATGTTGTGAGAATTTGGTATGTAAGATTTCCCAGAACGTACAGCCTCCTTCGGGAGATGGTAAGCCAATTAGCTTTCATCTTGTAAGGTGCTAGTCCAGTATCCCATCGGATGCCATAAATAAAGTGTAGGACAGTATTTTGTAGACACTGCAGTTTAGGATTCATCAGAAGTAACAAGCAATGCATATTCAAGGTGAGGAATGACAAGAGAGTTTATCCATATAAGCTTAATATTTACAGGAAGGAAGGCTCCTCGGTATTTCAAACGGTTTAAGGCGTAATGTACTTTAGTTCATACCAAGTTGATCTGAAGGTTCCAGGATAGGTCACTTTTGATTATTACACCAAGGTCTTTCACTGCATTGCAATATGGGATTATTTCAGTGCTAACTATGATGGGTAGTATATTGTGGTCTTTTACAAATGTTGTGATGAACCGATAATAATAGCCTGAGTTTTTCTAGAATTTAAGAGAAGCACGATTTCTTGTGACCTGTTCTTAAGTGCGGCCTTATTAATACATTGTACCATCTCGCTTAGGTGGCTCAATGTTGTTGTTAAAGGTAGAAATGTAAATTATCTGCAAATCTGGTGATTTCAAGACAATAACGAAGCCTAGAAAATAGGGTATTCATAACAATAATAAATAATATACACGACCAAGACTCGTGCCATGTGGAGCCGCTGAAGTAGTAAGTTCAGATTGCGATGGCCGACCATCAAGTCCTTTAAATACTTGAGAATCTTCCGAAAGAAAGGAATGCAACCATCTTAGTAAGGACTCTCCGAAGACAATGTCTCGTGAGCATACCAATATAACAACATGGCTCAGAGTACCAATGAAAAATCAAACAACACCAAGACGGCTACATATCCCCTATCCAGGCCGAGGCTCACGCCTTCTAAAATACATAAAAATGCAGACTGCGTACTATGGTACCTTCGGAAACCTCATTATTTAGGATGAAGTAAGTTGATATATTCTAAAAATGATATGATCTAATGCGTAATGACGGAATTACGGACTTTCGACAAATGAGGTATATTTGCAACTGGGCGCTTATAAGGAGTTTCTGGTCTTGCTATTTTATGACGGGGAACAATGAATGTACTTCCATGCCGGTATCATATGGCAGCCAATTTGGGTTACCGGTAAATGCGTTCGGTAATTTACAATTAAGTAGTGACCTGAGATCATTTGCTAGATAGATATAATTATACTCACTAAAATCCCTGTTTGTAACTATTTTTTGCTTACGGTGAAGACTATCAAACTTATAACATTCATTAATGAGATCGTGGGCTGCCATAAAAG
Source organism: Trichopria drosophilae (assembly GCA_030407085.1). NCBI lineage: Eukaryota > Metazoa > Arthropoda > Insecta > Hymenoptera > Diapriidae > Trichopria > Trichopria drosophilae. The sequence continues at coordinate 127,767,493 of CM059583.1, read as the reverse complement.
GAGTTGGAGATTTCGTGAAACTTACGATCTTGATGGTATAATCAACCAACATAATATCTAGTTGAGAATCGGTTAAGCCAGTATGATGAGTAGCACAAATGGAATAGAAAAAATAGTCATTAATAAAGTTTTAAATAGTTAGATTCAAAACTGCCTGCCAATTGATTGCGGTTCAAATCTTTTGTAATAATTACATTATAAAATGAAGATAATTATAAATTATGTCTAACTATAAATTCCGCAAAAAGTAGAAATTTCGCTGTGCTATGCGCATAGAGTCAAGCGATTTGTATGAGGTCTTGTTCGAGCGCAATAAGTATTTCACTAAAACTCGATCTTTGCAAACAAAGACGATTCTATTTCTGGCCGAAACACATTTGAAACTGAATTTTTAGCATCCTACTTAGCTTTTTTAAAAACTTATTATGCATATAAGGTAAGAAACTCATTGACATAAAAGGTGTTAGTAGCCATCACACTGTTTACCCGTTGCGGGAACGGGAGAATCGGTAGTCTTGCTAGGAGAGGAGTATACAATGATACAATGGTGATGTATATAACGAGAATCAGCGTACACAACAAACCTCGACAGCCTTTGTTTTGATAACTAAAATCGCACACGAACGATGGTATGTCGAATTACAAACAGAGCAAACTTTTTTAGCTACGACGCGTTTTTGGCACTTTTCGCAAATATCGTCCAAAGCTTGTTCATTAACCTTATCCTTCTTATTCTTTCTTCTCACGTACGATATTTCATTCTCGAGCACCCATATCTCAGCTATCAATACAACCATCAGATTCACGATGATAGCTGTGATATTTCGTCGATATGGTGCACACAGGCTCAAAATGATCATTAGCCAATCGATGGTACTAGATTATTAATCATCAGACACGTGACGAGGACCGGCGCTTTATTGGGTGTTGATACCCAGATGCTGGTACCCTACTGAAAAAATCCAGGAGGGTTTTTCCACGTGGTCTCGACCTGGTAGTTTTGGCCCATTTGACCAGGTCGAGTACTTGTCTGATTTTGCCACCAGGTCATGACCACCTGGTCAAGACTCTCTACCCTACCGAAAATTGTCACATGACATCTCATGTGCTATGTCATGTGATAATTTGTGAAACGATATATCATGTGATTTATCATGTGATAAATGTTAACAACTACAAAAAACTAAAATAACAGGAGGAATTATTATAGATATTTAATTTGCTTTTTATTAATATTTATGTGAATATTAGATATTTTATTACGGAATATAGTTTTACAATTTTTCTCGTAAATAAATCTATGAACTTAAAAATAATTTACTCGACCGAGGATGGAACCCGGGCCTTCCTTTTACTACGCTGACGCCTTAACCACTACGCTACGCTCGCATATATATTACTCCGTGAACAAGAGTAACTTATACTCACGTGCAGAAGGCATATTAATAAATGTGGGTTTAGTTCAAACAAATACTTAAGCAATTCTTTGCAGACTTTAATTATTGCTAACAAAATACTAAACCCAAATATTTTATCCAGTTATTTTTGTCGAAAAAAAATATTTCAGTACGGCAGAAGCGCAAGAATCCCACATGGTTTCGACCTCGTCAAAGGGAACAAAACTACCAGGTCGAGACCATGTGGAAAAAACAACTTGGATTTTTGCAGTAGGGTAAGTTCTAGCCGAAAAATATTACAGTGCCAAGACGGAATAGAGAATTAAGACAATTGTTAGATTCGACACAGCAATTCTCTAAGACAGCGAAAGCTAAGACTTACGTATTATTTGTGGATCTGTTGTAGAGAGAGAGAGAGAGAGAGAGAGAGAGAGAGAGAGAGAGAGAGAGAGAGAGATTGATTGAAAACTTATTTATTAGTGGCCTGGCCACTAATGTGGACACATCAACTCAATATCCTGCCGTTACAATGTTTCGGTCAGGATATAACTATACATAATATAATTTTATAAAATCTCTGCTTTTAGGCGGTAAACGCATTATACATCTTTATATATACTGTATTGTGCATAATAAATAACGAAATTGCATTTGAGCTATACGTAGAGTACTAAATTCGATTAGAAGGCGCTCGCATAATTTAAAACATTAAAATAAAAAACGTAACAAAACTTACTGTTGATCAGCACTGATAAGATGTGTTATTAAGTTACGAAATGTTGCGAGAGATGTAGATGTGTGAAGACGGCGTAGCAGGGAGTTCCAAAACTGTATGCTGCGATCCAGAAAGAGTGCGCAAAGATGTTAGTACGAGGAATTGGAGGTTGACATTGAGATTATTGTAATCGAGAAGATCGGCGAATGGAATTGTCTAGAGGAATGAATCTATCAGCAAGGTAGGAAGGTTGGGAGGTATGGATGATTTGATGAGTGAGGCTACCGAGAAAGTACTGATGTTATGGGTAGCCAGTTTGCTTTCTGACCATACGGCGCAAGGTTTTCATCCCGGCCCATATCTCAAGGCGATGTTTTTAAGTCGTTGTAATTTAGTATTAAGATATGCAGTTGAATCGGCTATAACTAGAGATGCGTAATCGAAGTGTGGGATGACTAATGCGTTGACGAGCGTGAGTTTGATCTGCGGTGGAAGAAAAGCACCACGAAATTTAAGCCTGTAAAGAACATTATGTACTTTAGATGATATGGTACTAACATGGCGATTCCATGTTAGGTCGGATGTTATTATAACACCAAGATCTTTTACTTCATGTGAATAAGGTATTACATCCGACCCAACAATAATAATAATTTTTCATAACGGTTAAATTCTGAGGTGAACCTAGGGCGATGGCTTGAGTTTTACGCGTATTTAAAGTGAGCCCATAATCATTACCACCTCACAAGCTAAGCAATGTCACGGTTAATATTGCGTATCGTTTCATTTAGATGACGTATCGGGGTCGAGAGATAAATTGCATATCATCAGCAAAGATGGTGGTAGTGTGTCTGCAATATTTAAGTCTCGAGACTAAGGTATTGATAACAATAATGAATAATATGGGGCCTAAGCTCGAACCTTGCGGAACGCCAGAAGTAGTATACTCAGGATTAGATGTTAAACCATCCAGACCAATTATTGTGTGAGCGGGATTTGTCAGATAAGAATACAGCCATCTCAATGTTGATTCCTCAAAGCCTATATCTCTAAGGCAGGTTAGAATTACGACATGGTTTAAGGAGTCAAAGGCTTTTGAGAAATCGAACAGTACCAAAATAGTAACTGCTCCACGATCTATACGCAAACGTACATCATCCATAAGGTGTAGTAGGGCAGTTTGGGTGCTGTGAAATTTGCGGAATCCACATTGTTTGCGATGCAGTATTCGATTTATCTCTAAATATTTTGTGACCTGCCGGGTGACAAGGGAATCAATGACCTTAGAGAGGTGGGGAGGATTTGTGATTGGACGGGTGTCAGAAGGACTTAAGGGGTTAGCGATTTTCTTAAGTGATATGATGTAAGATGATTTCCAAAGGGGAGGGAAATAGCGAGAGATGAGTGAAAGATTGAAAATGGATGTTAATATGGTGCAATGATTGTAAACTTGGATTTTAGGTACTCTAAAGGAAGATGATTGGGACTAAGCCCACATGATTCTTGTGCAACTAAATTAAGACTATGTAGGACATCATGATGATTAATAGCAGTAAAGGTGAATGTTGTATGGAAATTGGGTAATGGACGCATGATGATGTTGTTGAGTGTCGGTAAGTCACAAGACGGGTGAGATGACGATATTTGTGCGAAATGACGATTTAATGCAATTGGTGAAAAATGAGGAAGTGATGGCTGATTAGCAAGTCTTAATTTACGTAGGCCAGACCAGAGTTTGTTCGTGCTTGTTTGTTGGAGTACTAGTTCGGCGAAATAACGATTTTTTACCGCTTTTAAGATATTCTTAATCTCGCGACGCATATTCTTCAACGCAGGTTTCGAGATCGTTTCGCAAGCAGGTACAATTTGTCGCGTTCCTTAATCCTACTTCGTATATAAGGTGTGATCCACGGAATAGCGCGGTGCAAAATACGGTTTATAATAAATGGCGCATGTAAATCTAAAACTTCCGTAATATATTCGTAAAAATTATTTACGCAGTTTATTAGACCGTGTTGTTGCGAATTTGTTTGAAGTTGTGTGTGATCGGAAGCCAAGAGATGAGGAAACTTGAGTTGAAGGAATGCTGGAAGATCTTTATTTAAAGCAGAATAGTCGCATTTAGCCAAGTTACGATAGGTGATAATTTGTGGAATGGAATTGAGATTAGTGAATTCGTATTGAATCGTAATAAGACAATCGTAATGACCTGCCGCAAAAGGAGTAGAAAACGTAGAAAAACTTTTAATATTATCTGAAGAATCGACTAGCATAACATCTAGCTAAGAAGAAGAAAAACAAGAATAATGGGTGGTTCCAAAGGGTACAGAAAAAAGCGAGTAATCTTGAATAAAATTTTGGAGATATGCAGAATCAAATCTATTCTCTAACAAATTACAGTTTAAGTCGCCTGTTACAATTATGTTCTTATATTTAGAAATATATGCATTAAACTTAACTATAAATTCCGCGAGAAGTTGCCCATGAGGGCGTCGGTATATAACTATAAATGATAAATTTTTTGAAGACGCTTTGACATCCACAAAAAGATATTCCGGGGTGTCAATGCTTTCATTTACTGAGCACTCGAGAATAGTGTAAGATAAAGATTTGTGGAGGTAACATGCGACACCTCCACCTAAAATAAAGCGTGTTTGCCCATCGCTGCGCAGTGCCCGATCATTATGGACGAAATTATAGTTTTTAACGGAAACACACAATGAATCAACAAGCGGTGTCATCCATGTTTCGGTGACTGCCAGGACGTGCGTTGTGCAATCTACTAACTCATTTTCCACATCTTGCAGATGAGCACGCAGTGAATTTATATAAACGAGATTTTTAAAGACGACAAAGAATCGGACGAAGACACGTTACTTGATACACATTGATTAACAAGATTCTGCTGTGGTTGTCAGACAATGTTATTGAGATCTTGTTCTGCGACAATTAACAACTCGGAGGTGCCGCCATCTTTTCTTTCAAAAACATTGCCATCTCTCGCCCAAACGCGCTTATAACCTGCGTTATTAGTCGCAAGTTTGGCCTTTTTAAGCAAATTGTAGGTCGATGAGGGCAAAAACTCGTTGACGTACACAGTTTTGTCGGCGTTAGCATCTTTGGATAATTCCGGGAATAGTTCCTGGATGGTAATTTTCCCCAACTTACGCTTTATTTCGACAATAAAATTTCGAACGTCAACAGATTTAAGGCGTATTTTCAAGGAAAAATACTGTCTAGGAGTTGTCGAACTGGTAGCAGCAGAATAAGAGGTTCATGATCGATTATGTTCAATTTTATCAATTTTTAAGATGTAGCTCAATAAACCAGGCAATTTTAAGTGGGTCAGCACGCGGAGCATAATGTCATTACATGACAGAGAGCACCGATTTGGTATACCTTTTATTATGAGGTATGGAGTTGGTCATGCAAGGGCATTGCTCTTCTTCATATATTCAACATCCGATTTGAGAGCATTGCATAAAGCGGGCTTTGCACAAATTACGAGAATAGCCACATTATGGTCCGATTTGCTGTTACTTCGAGTTTTCAGCATCGGTTTTCGTACCTTATAATATCTCGCTGGTCTTCAATTCCGTGTAGCTGACAGTTGTTACTTGAAATAGGCGGCAGACATATTACACCACGTGACTGGAGTGGGCATGCGCAGTTGAGGTTGGCTCCGCGATCGCCGTTGACACGTGCCCGCTGAAGACCGTGGAAAAGATTTTATGATTTTCCAAAAAGGCACACCGTGGACCCACTAGATGTTTGAACTTCTCGCTCCGGAGAATGAAGATAGTCGTGAATAATAATCAAATAATGTGGAGCAAGAATTTGCACGTGTGAAGTTTTTACTCACCAGAAACAGAGAGATTGATTGATTGTCTTTATTATGGCTTGAGGTGTAACCTCTTAGGCCAACCAATATAGAGCATACATACAGATAACTAAAACTAAAACTAAGCTTAATATAACAAAGTATACGAACAGATGCATATAAAAGCACAATACTAGATCTATACCAAAAGTAAATGTAAAATAGATAGATAATAATAGTCGAGAGATTACAACGTAGGGTAGGGTACACGCATACCAGAAATGTAAGTGGACTAAAATACTAATATTAAATACTAAAACACTAATACTAATACTAATAATACTAATACTAAAATACAAAATACAAAATAATTATACTAAAGTTCGCCTTTAGGTAGTTTTTTAGTTTTACTTTAAACAAATGCACATTTTCACTTGCACGGATTTCGACTGGTTAGTTCATTCCATAACCGGGTAGAAGTGACAATAAAAGAGTTGGAATAGGATTCTAGCCGATGTGTCGCATATCGAAGTTGTTGCATAGAGCTGGGCCGAAGAGCCCTGGATGTAAATTCTTCACGCCACTGGTAACGTTCATAAACATAGTGGGGAACGTGGGTCTTAATAATCTTATAGGTAACGATACCAATGAAGTATAACCTACGCGATTTGGTATTGAGCCAGCCAAACTTATTACGATATGGGGTAATGTGCTCATCGCGCTGTAGATCAAAGATGAAAGGAATGCCCGCATTAAACATTCGTTCCACCCTGATTTTTTGAGTTACATTAATCTCGTTATAAACTGCGCAGCAGTAATCGAAATAGGGTAAAATCAATGAGGAAACAAGAGTTTGCCTAACATCAGTTGGTAGTTGAGCACGGTTATTACGTAGTTGACGTAGTGTGGAGAAAACTTTATTGGACATTTGTATAAGATGGTACTTCCACGAAAGCGTTCGAAAATTATTAATAACAATCGGTGTGATCGAATCAGTATTAAAGGTGTTCAGATAAAAAGCACTGCCGACAATTAATGCCTTAGTTTTTTCGAAGTTAACCCGTTTCGTCCCGAAACGACAACATTTGTGGCCGGTTTTCATCCTCCGTAAGTTTATGGATATCTTTGAGATATTGTTATAAAATGCAGGTTTTCTATAGTTTTTGGGTATGCTCTGTGTCTGTTTCTCGGTGTCACTTTCCATTTTTTAAATATGACCACGTAAACGGAAGAAAACGTGGAAAAATGCGAAAACTTTTTCAGGAAACTGCAATTTTTCTTGCGAAGGAGTTCCCGAATCGTGTCAGGCCTCAGAATCCTGTGGCATAATGAGTTTTACTAAAAGTTGGTCAATATTAAGATTTAAGTTACAAAATGGTGTCCTCAAAATGGCGCTGCTCATACGGAATTTTTTGGTTATTTGGGTTTTATTAAAATATTTCTGGTATCTTGAAGTGAACTTTAATAAATTGTGAACTTTGAACCTTACTAAACTTTGCAAATTCAAATGGTGGATCTAATGTGACTTCGAAACCTTCTATATACCAAATAGCAGACAATTTTGTTAAAATTTCGGTCAGCCATATTGGATTCCCTAATATAAATTTACAAAATTCAATAACGGATTTGTATTCAACCTAAAAAGTAATCCACTAGAACATATTCATCAAAATACACGACAAAATACCAGAAATGTTTTAATAAAACTCAAATAAAATGAAAATCCGAATCAGCAGCGCTATTGTGAGAACGCCATTTTTGTAATTCAAATCTTAATATTGACCAATTTTTAGTAAAACTCATTATACCACAGAATTCTAAGGCCTGACACGATTCCGGAACTCCTTCGCAATAAAAATTGCAGTTTTCTGAAAAAGTTTTCTCATTTTTCCACGTTTTCTTCCGTTTAAGTGGTCATATTTAAAAAATGGACGGTGATATCAAAAAACGGACTACAGATTCGAAAAGAGCATACCCAAAAACTATAGAAAACCTACATTTCAAAACAATATCTCAAAGATATCCATAAACTTATGGATGATGAAAACCGGCGACAACTTTTGTCGTTTTGGGACGAAACGGGTTAAGGACGAGGTCATTCGTATTCGCCCAGTGACAGAAGCGAGTGATATTGGATGTTAGCCTTGCGATGGCGATGTCAAGCTCTGACACACGACATTTAAGAAAACTTTGGGTGTCGTCAGCGAAAATCATATGATCACTATGATGGAGAACCCCAGGTAGATCGTTAATAAAAACTAAAAATAACAAAGGTCCTAACACAGAACCTTGGAGCACTCCAGCACCCACTGGAAGCCACGACGATCTAGTGCCATCCACCCCTGTGACAGCCTGAGATCGACACGTGAGGTAAGACGCAAAACACCGAATAGCGGTATCCAATAAATTAACCATTTTTAGTTTCTGCAGCAAAAGCCTATGACTAATAGTATCGAACGCACGGCTAAAGTCAAAGAGGATAACAATAGTTATCATGCGATTGTCTATTGCTTGCCTGCAATATTCAGAAACATATAATAGTGCTGTTTGCGTGCTATAGCCTTTATGGAAACCCGATTGGTGAGGATCAAACCATTTACTGTTATTCAGGAACCCAAGTAGCTGATTGAAAACAATACGTTCTAGTATTTTAGAGAGAGCAGGAACAATAGCGATAAGGCGGTAATGAGTAAGAGAAACAGGGTTAGTAATTTTGCTAATGGGTATCATCAATGATTTTTTCCAATCAGCAGGAAAGATGGATAAATGAAGCGATTCATTGAAGAGATGAACTATGTGAGAGGTAATGACAGGGAATGATTTCATGTAAAAACTAATAGGTATCGAGTCAGAGCCGCATGCTTCCGACTTTGCTTCCGACAAACGAGCAGCTACGTCCTCGATGATGACATTAGCGAAAAAAAATCTACTGTCATTAAAGTCTCCGTGATAAAAGTCTTCATCGAAATTTAGGTTGAAAAGATCAGTGTAAGGAGAAACAGAAGCTGTGTGAAAGGAATTTAATTCATCCAAAGTGCAACACAACGGTTTAACAGTTTTATTGGAAGCCACCAGATCAAGGTTGCGCAACTCCCTCCACATGGTCTTAGCGTCCCGTTTTGGTAAGTTTGTTTCGATAGTAGTTTTCTCTTACCCATGCCTGCTTATTAGCTTTATTAGCAGAAATGAGTCTAATTCTTAATGAGGGGTCCCTGGTCCTGCGATAAGCACATAAAAGGCTATTTCTCTCGTATTTAAGTCTAAAAAGCTTGTGAGTCGGTGCAAAGGTGTACTTAGAGGCGTGCTTATCAAAAGTTTGTAATAGACGATAACTAAGCGTATTGGTGAGTAAGTTCACGTTATTCAGCGGAAAAACAGAATTAAAAATATTCCAATCATAGCTACTCAGGTCCCTATGCAAACTCGATACATCGAACGAGCGATAGTCTCTACATGTGATTTGTGTCGGCTTTGCTTTCGGTGTTCCAATCTTACATTCGATATCTATCAGATCATGGCCGCAGATAAAAGGTAAATTGGCTTGGCTATGTCCTAGGACATTTGTAAGGTTATCGACAAGGCAGTGGTCAATCCATGTATCAGTTTGGTTCGTATGATTAGTAGGATGATATGGCAAGATTTGAAGAGCATTGGCTACGGCAAACTGCTGTAAATATGTAGATTCAAAATTAGCACGATTTAAGTCAACATTGAAATCACCCATAATAATGATTCGATCATAGTCACAGCTATGTTTTTGCAGTACACATTCAAATAGTTTGAGAAGAGCTTTCTTCGGTGGTCGATAGATAACCGCAAGTAGCACTCTGAGGTTCGTAGTAGCGCTGTAACCGATTTCAACAAGCATAAACTCGAGGAGGTTAACGGAAGTGCATTCAGATTTTTCCAAGATTTTGTAATTTAGAGCGCTATGTATTAATATACATAGCAACACCTCCACCGAGTTTATACTTGCGGATATTGCGAATCAAGTGATAATTAAACAAAGAAAAATAGGAGTCAACAGTTTTAGTATTAAAACAGGTTTCAGAACGAATAATATGATAAAATTTTCGGTGAAATCAGATTTAAAAAAAGAAAATTTATTAGCAGAGCCGAGAGATTGAACATTAATATGACATGCTTTTAGATTAATGCAGTTAGAGTTTATTGGAATTATTGAATTAATTAAAGCCTGGTTGCTTCCGGACGTCCATGCAGCCGTTTCACAATTTTCGCGAACACTAAGAGTGCCACATGCCAAACGTCAATTGCTAATCCGTCGAAGATCTTCCTCGCAAGTAATGTCGATCGCGTTAGCGCCGCTAGTTGGTCGAAAACGTACAATGCCGTGATAGGTGTAAACATACTTATGCGGATGGTCCTTCACTAACGCACGAGCTTTTCTGAGCAAATTAAGCGTCGCAGATGGTAGGTGCTCATTAATAAGAACGCGGTTTTTCACATAAGAGTTATCAATGTCGGTGGTAAATAGCATCTTCTTAGCTCTCATACCTTTGGTGAAGGCAAATCGTAGGTCGGGATTGGAGAATTTTACAAGTATTGCTGGGTGCCTATGGGATGTTTGCGTTGACGAAGACGCAAACATGAAAGCAGATGAGTCGGTGCCATTTGTTCGTTGTAGCCGATAAGCTGAAAGAATTTCTTCTATGTGAAGCGTCACATTCAAAACTTCGGCAATTTTAAGCGAAATTTGACGCAAATCCTCTATGCCTTTCGCAGGAATCTCTGTGATTATTAAATCGCAGATCCGAATGTCGTAGCCCATAGTAGCTCGATCTGCCTTTAAGGACTGTACTTCAGTTTGGAGTGATTTTACGCTATCTTCTATGTGCTCTACTCGCTCCTCCAGCTTCAAGATTCGATCCATCTTTCCATTTATTTCTTCAAAGCGCGCGTATTATAGCGCGTTAATTGTTCTTGTCTATCAAGATATAGTTGTAGCGCAGGAGGTATGGCACACGTATCCGATTCTACACAAGTAGCGCTATTGCAACAGAGAAGACGAGACGGCGCGAGCAAAGTTGAGTTCAGCTTCCTTTTTTTGCTCTTAGCGGCAGGTGGATTAAAGCAGCAAACAAATGCACCCGATGCAGTCGTGGCCGCATTTTCAGGTTTACAATCTACATGAAATGCAAGTGCGCAAACAACACATGGTATTTTGTCGTCGCCAACGAGTTCGGCATTGCATTCATTACAATTCTCCATTTGAGAAGCGTGCACGAGATAATAAGAGCCCGAAATATAGCCGAACGTGCATTTAAGAGAGAAGGCTACAAGCGTGTAGTCAACCCGCTTGGAAGGAGCGCGTGAACCGTACGCTTCTCGTGCACCGCGCAGCACGTGAAGAGAGGGGCCGCCAATAAGCCGTCAGCTGATGCGAGTTAAGAGATAACGCCGATGATCAAGACAATACGAGTGCTTGAACTAATCAATCACGACAAGTCATGCGTGATTACAAGGCATTGACAATAAAATGTCAGGCAAAAAACCATTAAAATAATTAAAATTAATTTAAACAATTATAGGCATTCACAGGTCTCGCATCTCCACATTTCACCAACCTACCAGCGGAAAGAAAACGAAGTCAAAGGTGACAAACAATCGGTGATCGGTGTCAGCAACAAAGTGTCGAAGTCACTGACAGCTAGTGGGTAGTGCCATTTTGCGTAGTGTGACGTAGGCAATGCCGTTTCGGGCGTGCGCAGGTGTCTCGGTGGAAAAGCAGTAACGGTTAATTTCAGAATGACTGTTTTAACTTTTCTCGCCTGAAGTAGACTCGGAAATAAATATTCCAATTAGTGATCGTGATCAGAGTCCGCTCAGGAACGTCTGTACAAAATTTTAACTCCCACAAAAGGGGTTTAGAGTGCAATTTAGATGAATTTAGCGGAGCTCGACAAAACGTGACTGCGTGTACTCACCGCTAGAGAGAGAGAGAGAGAGAGAGAGAGAGAGAGAGAGAGAGAGAGAGAGAGAGAGAGAGAGAGAGAGAGAGAGAGAGAGAGAGAGAGAGAGAGAGAGAGAGAGAGAGAGAGAGAGAGAGAGAGAGAGAGAGAGAGAGAGAGAGAGAGAGAGAGAGAGAGAGAGAGAGAGAGAGAGAGAGAGAGAGAGAGAGAGAGAGAGATAGAGAGAGAGAGAGAGAGAGAGAGAGAGAGAGAGAGAGAGAGAGAGAGAGAGAGAGAGAGAGAGAGAGAGAGAGAGAGAGAGAGAGAGAGAGAGAGATTCATTGACGATTTTATTAGTGCCCTGGCCACTACAGGTCGGGGGCAAATCATAACTTCAACAAAAATTATTTAAAATTAGTTTACTCTCTCTGCGTCCCGGATCATTGAAAGAAAAGAAAAGTATAGAAAACTAAAAACAACAATGAGAAAAATAATAATATTTAAGGAAATAATGAAAGGGGCCCAAAGAGAATGATAAGAAGTATTCAACTATGCAAATTGCTGCATCCTAGCCTATCTTCCGAAATGGCCTACTCTCACCTCTACGTGTGCTTATTAAAGCCCTGGATGGTGGGTCCTGGACTTTTAGCAACCTTGCCAGAGATTGGGTAACCAACCCCAGTGGATGGCGAGGTAAGATACAAACGAGAGAGACATAACAACGGGGAGTAGGGACAACCCTACTCCCTTTAAATGCGGTTACAAGTAATCCAACGCGCAGGGTCCCTGACCATCGGGCTGCTTGGGATGCAGCCCAGTCCCGCGGTGGAGGGGCCGAAACGGATGACCCGGGAGGACGACCTACAAATGTCCACGGACGATTTCAGTGGACGGAGGATCTCATGCAAGATCTAATGCGCTGCTACGAGGGTAGCTGTCCACAACAGCGAGGCTACATGACGCGAATGCATAGAATTCTGGGGGAGCATCGAAAAAACATCCAGGCTTAATGCAGACACTCCAGGTATTGAAATCTTTGTGTGATGAACTCACACAACAAAGTGAAGATTGCCCAACCGTCAGTGCATTAGAGGTGAATAATGCCATCAAAAGACCGAGGAATTTCTCCTCGCCGTGTCGGGATGGAATTAACAACTATTGGTGGAAGAAGTTCACGTCTGCCCATCAACACCTAGCCCGAATATTCACCTTTTATATAAATGGAGACCAACCCATTCCGTACTGGCTGGTGGAGGGCCGTACGACACTAATCCCAAAGTCGGGAGACTTGTCTGATCCGAAAAACCATAGATCAATCACGTGTCTCAATAAGTTATACAAATGGTTCACTAACATCTTAAACGAACGTATTGAGAAATACGATGAGGCTGCAAAATGTGTGTATCCGGCTGCAAGAACAACTTTCTAATCGACAGGTGTGTTTGTCAGGACTCAGTCCAATACAAGCGTAACCTGCCGATAGCCTGGCTGGATTACATGAAGGCGTATGACTCAACATCGCACGAGCTTTTAAGCTTGTTGCTCAAACGCCTCAATGTCCATCCAAATATAGTGAGAAGTGTAGAAGACCTGATGCCTCTTTGGAAAACGCGTTTTGTCATTACATCGGGCAAGTAGAACCATGTCTCGACTGGTTCACCTCCAAAGAGGTGTTTATCAGGAAGATTCTCCGAGTCCTCTGCTCTTCTGCATCTCACTATTGCCTCTATCCGTTGCTCTCCGGCAATCTCAAGGGTAAATGTGCGGGCCTCCTGGTAGACGTGTACATAAGATCACCCATTTAATATATTTGGATGATCTTAAATTATACGAATCAGGCGGATCAGGATCAATTACATCGATCATATTCGAGAGATATAGGCATGGAATTCGGATTAAACAATATCGATATTGAATCCGTAGTCGGAAATGAGTCGTGCCGAATAAGCCTGACATCGCCCTTGTTGACTTCGATGACAAATCCATCTTCGTCATCGAGTTCTCTGCACCAAAGACAAACGGATGAAATATCAGGAACTCCTGTTCGAGATTCGTAACCTGTATCGAGGATTCAAAATTATGCCCATCGTGCTAATAATTAGAGTGCTGGGAGGAATAAGATCAACTTTCCTCGATAACATCAAAAGTATTCCGGCCTGCCAACAACATGCAAATTCTATCGCAGGCCGAATGTAGAAAGCAGTGCTGCTGGGATCTCTTCGTCTGCTGAGATCACGATATCCTGCAACCACTAACCCCGTGGTAGAGGGAGTGTTTGCAGTTTCGAAATGGCCCAGTGCAGTCTGCAGCGGAGGAGATGGATATCGGAGCCACTTTTCTACTGCAGACTGTACAAGCGGATTACGGAATGTCAAAGGAGAGGTAATGATGCTATAGATATGAGATTACGCAGATGATTGGGTAGGGAGTTCCAGAATTAGATAGCAGTGATCCAAAATAAGTTTGCAAATATATAAGTGCAAGTCATTGGAAGTGTGAAGGTGAAAGGACGTAGATATCAACCTGACGATCGCCGTACAGAATCAACGACGCGAATAAATCTTTCCGAAAGCTATGATCGTTGTGACGTACTTATAATTAGGTAGGTAAGGTTAGCAAGAATGTATTGCCTTCTAAACGAGACAGAGAGTCAATTAGTTTTCTTTCGGTACAGTATCAGTATCAGTCTGTCGTAGTGTTGCAGAGGATAAATGTATCTCAAGGCATTGTTTTGCATTCTCCGCTAAATAACGGTCTTTGGCATATTTGAAATTTGTTTTGATTTCACTCGTCATTGCTCTGTATCGCTGCCGGAATATGGGATTGCGCGTTCTCTTAGCTCGGGTAAACAATTTAATTCTAGCTCGCAGTTCGGTAGTTACCCATGGGATAGAACGACGCGTGAACCACTAGCAACATATGGTGCATGAACAATTAGAGCTTCTTCGATACATTCACAGAAACGAGCAAGAATATTCGTAAGTTTGCAATTGATATGAGATAATGACCAACAGCAATGGGTGTTGAAGACTTTGTGAAATTTTTAACTTTGCTATTGGAATCAACGATTATAACACGTAATTGCGAGTGAGAAAAGCCGCAGTAATGCGTAGAGCCAAATGGTACAGAAAAAGTAAGTAATCGTCGAAGTTTTCAATATAATTCGATTCGTAGCTAGTATAATTAGTAAAACATAGTAAACATGTGATATGCATCGAATAGCGTATTGCAACACAAGTGCGTGAAGTAAGTGTTTTACAAGTATTGTATTACACATACTTCTGCTGGCCTGTCGTCGGGGTCGAAGTTTTGAAAATGCTCATTTGACCCTGGCCATAGGTCATAATTGTAAATCATTTTCAATTTTCATACACATAACAAACACTTTATTGTTGTAACATATCTATAGAAGCAACTTGGACCTAAATATGATTGGACCCCCAGATATCGGTATAATTTTATCAAATAACTGAGAGCTATTAGTAAACGAACGAGTATTAATGAGTAGCCGACTCTTTATAGGATCGAAGTTTCTGAGCGAGCGAGGCACCACGCTAACACTAGTTTTTAACTTTTTATTTAATTTAATTTTACTATTTTTTGTATATAATATATATATAATATATATATATAAAAATATGCTACCAACGGCTCAATTTTCAATATTTTGCGCTGAAATTTTCAGCATATCTTCCTAACTCGAGTTAGTAGTGTACAAAAAAAGAGTAAGAGATATCGGAAACACTGCGCCGCAGTCTCGCCTCTTCTTTTCCCTCTCCTCATAATTGCCGTTCGGACGCTTAGGTCCCTTTCTTCAGAACGCGTCACATATATATATATATAACTCAGACGAAGAATTATACATGGACGACATATTTAATGTAGATATGTACGGGACATTTCCGGATTGTTATACAATTTTATTTAAATCTTGCTCCGTAGAAATATAAGAAGTTCGGAAATACCACCACCTTTACATACGAAGATATTCCCATATCTCAAATAAGTTCGCTTAAAACCGGCCTTTTTAGCAGCAATGTATTTGAATAACTCGGATCTGACAGTTTAGGGAATAATTCCGGAACTGTATAATTCTCCCTACTTTTCGTTTCTTACCTTATATTCGTTATAAGTTACGCACTTCTGCCAATTTAAATGCAACTTTAATTGCAAAGTATTGTTGCACTGGTACTGCATTTGCTGAGTTCAAGTTTACGGGGCGCTTGAATTCGATTTTCTCAGTGCTAAGAATGTCATTATATAGTCGAAGCCACTTAAGCTTACACTTAATACTAACTAATACTAACTACACAAGCTAATACTAACTAAACTAGTTAACAAATGAAAAAATATCTTGGTGTGACAATGAACATAATATTGGGATACCGTTAACTATAACTTCAGCTATTGGTTTATCTAACGCCATAGAGCGCTTAATTGCTTGCACCTCAGCTGCCAACACAGTAAACGCAGCTGTATTTCGTTAGACATCATTCCTACAAATAGTGAGAAAGAGAGAGAGGGAGGTAGAGAGAGAGACAGAGGAATAGTTAGGTGGATTGATTGATAACTTGTTCATTAATATCCTGGCCACTTCCGGCCGTCGACAAATATTCTCAGCATCCACTAGTTACAAAGTTTCGAGCGGATGAACATATACAATAAAAATGAGATATTTTCTGTCTCTATTTTAGAGAGTAACATAATAAAAAGGAATAGGTAATTCAGTAACTAAAATAGACATCCAAGTCACATTGTAACTAACGCATGAAATTACAAACTAGGTCTAACATTAGTAAACGATACAATCAGTTTATTACCAGTATAACGAGACGAACATAATCACTTGTTATGACGATGCATTAATCACAGACTGCTGTAAATAAATATGCATGAAGATTTGCCCGGAAAGATGCGGATGACGTGTGGTTGTGTAGATGATTAGGCAATGAGTTCCAAAACTGTATAGCAGTTAGCGAATATATTAGTGCGGGGAGTTGGGAGCATGAAAGGGGAAGAATAAGGACGAGAAGAACGTCGTTCAGACTCAGCAACAGGAGTAAACTGTGCAAAAAGATACGATGGGTGTGAGGAAGTAAAAATACTATCGGTAAGATTGCCTAGAAAATATTGCCTTCTGGATAAGATAGAGAGCCAATTTGCTTTTTATCTGTACGGTGCTAGTCTATGGTCACGTCGCAGACGGTATCTCAAAGCAGTATTCTGCAGATGCTGCAGTTTAGAGTTGATATAAACTGACATGTCGGCAGTAACAAAAACAGCATAGTCAAGATGAGGGATTACTAATGAATTTACAAGAATGAGATTTATGGAAGAAGGTAGATAGGGACCGCTAAATTTCAGTTTATAATGCGATGCAGTATTTACTCGCTATACTTGGTCTGTCATCGTTAAAAATGTGAAAAGATAGAAACGAATCCGGCGATGAAATGTTTTGCAAGCGGCGCGGGATATGACGGCTGGTTGGAAGTGATAATCTGATGGGCAAGACAACCAAGGAAGTACAATCTTCTGGATGAAACCGACAACTAGTGAGCCTTTCGTCTAAAGGGCGCGAGCCTATCGTCATGCCGTAATCGAAAGATGAACCAGAGAGCAAAGTTCCGTAAGCGTTGTAGTTTGGTGTTAAGATAGCCCGACAGATCAGCAGAGACGAGCATGGCATAGTACTGGCATAGTAACCAGTGAGTTAACAAGTGATAATTTTATAGAAGGTGGAAGAATGATCCGCGGTATTTTAGTCGGTAAAGTACATTGTGAATTTTAGATGAGATGGAGTTAACATGCTTGTTCCATGATAGCACAGAAGCAATTATGACACCCAGGTCCTTCACCTCACTAGAGTATGGTATTACGTCATTTCCAACTACAATATGCGGCAAAGTTAGATTCTTGATTGTAGCAAGACTTGACCAATTCGATCATATCATTGTTGATACAGCTGATAGTTTCACCAAGTCGACTAATTGGGGTGGATAAATAGAACTGGGTGTCATCAGTAAAGGTGATGGTAGTATCTTGACAATAATGGAGTCTGGAAAAAGGTGTGTTGATGACAATGATAAAAAGAATCGGTCCAAGACTAGTGCCTTGAATGTGAACTCCAAATGTAGTGTACACCTGTTGGGATACTTGTCGATCGACCGGACAGAAAAGAATGCATCCAGTGGACCGCAGAGTCCTCGAAACCAATATCACGTAGGCAGGCAAGAATTACTGAATGACTAAAGTGTCACTCCGTCAAGTCCCGATCGGATATCGTCAAGAAGGGATAGCAAAGCAGTTTTCGTGCTATGGAATCTGCGGAATACACATTGTTTAGGATGTAGCAACCAATTGTTCTCCAAGATTCATGATTGTTACGAAGATAGAAGGAGAATGACGGGTGGGAGTTAGGTAGAAGCCGGCGTAAAATATAAGCAAGAGTTGCAGAATCACACGAAGGGTGAGCTGAAAAGACTGAAGAGAAATGACGGTTTAGTATAAGGGGGGGGGGGGGGGAGTGATGTAGGGCGGAGTGCAATGGTGCATTAGCGAGTCCAAAATTTTGTAATAAGACCAAAGTTGATACGAATTAGTTTGTTGAAGTACTAAGTTGGTTACATATCTGCTTTTCGCAGTTTTTAATGCATTTCTAAGTTCGCGACGCAAGCTTCTACATTGTTCCAACAGTAACACATTTCCCGACCACTTTGCTCGCGTAAACAGTCTGTCGCGTTCTCTGATTCTGTTGAGTAGATCACATGTGAGCCAAGGGATGGAACGACATACAATGTGTCTCGTGACATGCGGTGCGTAAATATTAAGGGTAATCGCTATACATTTGTACACTGCCATTTGTTTGTTTGTAGGTTCTCTGAGATCGAAGTCAGATGCATGATCACTAGGTTCTGGTAATATGGAATTTGAAGGTCTGGTGCGAAGTATCACTACTAAGTCATTTGAAAGAGAAATATAATCGCAGTTTGTAAAATTGTGATAGGTAATGGTTTGAGGGGGACGGTTGAGGCAATTGAATTTATATAGTATGGAGATAAGGCAATGTTCAGCGGCAAAAGGTGCACAAGATCTTGAAATCGTTATAACCGTAGCACTAGAATCCACGATGACAACATCAAACTGCGAGCCCGACAGTCCAGAATAATGCGTTGGGCCGAACGGTACAGAGAAAAAAGTGAGTAATCGGAAAAAACTTTTTCAGATAAGTAGCTTCAAACGGGTTACTTAATAAGTTACAATTTAAATCGCTTGTAATTATTATATTTTTAAAGAGTGCTATATATGAATTAAATTTAGTTGAAATTTCAACTAAAATAACTATGAAAGTAAATGACCATCCGGACGCCGATAAATAATAATAACTAAAATGCTATGTGGAGATAATTTGACGTCAAGAAGAAGATACTCCGGGTGATTTATAGAAGCATTATCTGAACTTTCCAGAACCGAGTATGCTAGCGATTTGTGAAGGTAGCACGCAACTCCTCCACCTCTAAATGCTCAATAATTACGTACGAGATTGTAATCGTGGCTCGATACACAAGATGACTCGATATCTGGAGTGAGCCACGATTCAGTAAGCGGAAGAATATGGGTAGCGCGATCCGAAAGCTCACATTCGACGTCGTGAAGATGAGCTCGAAGCAAATTAATGCAAACGCAAGAAATTCTTAAAATTAAAGGAGAATTACGCGCGGACCAAACATTAGCTGGATCAGGGGTGGGCGGTGCACCGGAGAAATTACATAAATTTGGAGCAAATTGTCAAACGATTTGACTTGGATCTTGCTCAGTCGCAATAAGGATTCCGCTAAATCCTGCATCTTTTCGCACGAAGATGCTGCCATTTCTGGCTCATACGCGTTTAAAACCCGCGTTTTTGGCTGCCTGCTTTGCTTTTTAAAGAAATGTGTATATACGAGGTGAGAAATTCGTTGACGTAAATCGTATTCGTAGCTATTAGGCTATTGACCAATTCCGGGAATATGTCCTGAGCAGCGATTTTGCCCACTTTCCGCTTATTTTAACTTAAGTTGCGGACTCGGACGGATTTGAAGTCTGCTTTTATAGCATAATGCTGAGAGGCCGCGGGTGCGCTAGTATCCACCGGGCGCTTATACATATACAATTTTGTTGACTTGCAACATATCATCAAAAAGCCCCGGGACTTTTAACAATTTCAACACGCGCAACACAATATCACTGTGTGGTAGCTCACACGCATTTGGAATGCCGGTATTTTTTCGGTGGTCGGCTGTACGTACGCGATTGTTTTTTTTAGATTCTGTACATCAGATGCAATTGTCTGACAAACAGTAGTATTTTGCTGGACAGACGCATTTAAATTCGCAATATCTTGCCATGTGTCGTTAATCGATTGCATTAAGCAAGCGAATTGTTGGTCACTAGTAAGATTAGCCGGCACCGAAGCAGATGACGTGGAAGGGGCGGTGGAGACAGAGACAGTCGGTCGCGGTTGGGACACGGTGGGGAACGATATATTCGATGAAACTACAATCGCGCAAGGAGAAGATGACGAGGGAGGGAAACAACCCGCGTTCGAAGAGGGAATCGGAGACACGGATGACGCCAATAAATAAGCGAATGAGCACACACAACAAACCGAATAGGGCTTAGATTTTATGTAAGCTTTTGCACACAAACGATGGAATGACAAATTACAAACCGTACAAACGAATCGATCAACGACCTGTTTATGATATTTAGCGCATATAGGACTCATTTCATTTAATTTGTCATATTCAGCTTACACAAATTTAAAATGGCAGCTTTCGATTCGAAGGTTGGAACCAATTTATTTACATAGTTTAATATGCTAAATATACGAAATTTGTAATGGTCATAAAGTTAGAGTAATACATTTTCCATGGCAAGCTTTTTTCAGCAGAAATTTTTAATTTTTAAAACTATTTCTGCCTGAATTTTTTTGGCAAAATAATGACCAATTTAGATATAAACAGGCATTGTTTTCATTTATTATCATTATACTATAGATAATTAGACTCAATCAAACGAACATTTCATTATGGGGTCGCGTTTGATGAATGAATATTATTTAAATTAGCGTAAAACGCAGACAAAATTAGCTAAAATAATAATCTGGCCTTTTGTTTTTGTACCGATACGAATAGTTTGCTGTCCGTGAATATTTTATGACCGGGTTCCGGTAGTTGAGATAGTGAAAAAGTTAAAAAAAATTATATCGTGCATTCGGTTTTCCAGCCGTATTCGAAGAAGAAACCTAAACTGAATCGTTGGGACACTCATGACACAAAGGGACACTCATGACGAAAAATTGAAGAAAAAAATGTTAGTATATTGATTTTTTTTGCAATAAATTTTATTTCACGCTTATTATAACATTAATTTTAATAATATATTATATAAGTTATATTTCTTATTAACTATAGATTACTTATTTAATAATTTCTGTATTTGATTATATTCTAGAATGCAATAACAATTTTTTGGTTTCTTCAATTCTTTGGGGCTTTTAATTTGACAAACGATGTCATCTTCGAACACTCTTTTTTCTTCCTGATTTTCAAGGCGTTTGAAGTGTTTAACCGATTTTCTGCTGGCTGATGATATCAATGTTATCAACATTACGTCATAATGTTTTGTGTTTTTGTTCGTTCATTCGTCTGCCTGCCTGCCTGCCTCTAGTTATCAGATCGCCATATGGAGGAAAGCCGCCATATGCATTACTAGGTTAGAAATAGGCATTTTCAGAAGCTTCTGTGCTGATTGGCGAGAACCTTCGGGTGAGAATGGGTTAAAACCATTATACACATATTTGGGGGACACTCATTACATTTTTCACTTTTTTCGCCTCCTATCGGAAAGCAGTTGTGTTTACAAAGACGCGGTTAGATTCATTCTAAAGAGGATTAAAAACCATTATAAAAGTTGATATTAATACTATATTAAAAGTCGTTACTCACCATTTTTAAGGAGGGATACTCATGACAGCGACCGTGCAACAAAAGGTCTTTTGCTTTTTCTGCCAAGCTCAGAAAATAACAAAACTAACAAAAATAACATGTTACTTTTTTAATCGACTTGTTTATGTTTTCTGACACTGATCAGATGATAACGCAGATTTCCTGTTGTGAATACAACAACGTGATAAATTACAAAGCTAATGCGAATACGAAATTCTCTATGCAAAATAAAATTATTTAAAAGTGAGGGACACGTGCTTTTTATTTTTTTGGAGGAGCAAACAATTAAAGAGGATTAGTAATTGTTGATTTTCCTTAAATATGTGCTTTATACTTTACAATAAAATTTTGTTCCGCTGTTAAAATAGTAGAATTACGATACTGCATGCATTTGAAAACTGAAAATTAGCACGGGGACAAGGAACATTTTGCCTGCATTTGCCTTTGGCATTTCTTTTCGAATAATTTTTATACACATATAAGTTAAAAAATGATTAAGAAATATTGTATTTTACGAAATAAAGAAATGAATATCAACCGAATTAACGAAAAAACATTTTTTTCTCGGCAAGGGACACGAATATGACAAATTAAATCAAATGAGCCATAGAAGCTACACTCAATTCCGCGGCCTTCTTTTGCCTCTAGTACGACATTAAGCGCGCATACCTCAGCTGTTGATCTGAACGATAGGTTCACATTGACAGCCGTGAAACGATACGTTCGACGATCGAGTAGCGAATGACGAAAGGTAGATGCAGATTTCGCCCGTAGAGTGTGCATGAAGTCGAAATAATCGTCGGCCACTAGACGCCAATAATTTTGATAGTCCCTGGCACGCGAAAGCGACAATCGGCTGATTGGATGTTGAAGTTCTTGCAAATCGTCGGATCGAGCAGAAAAAATGTCGCTAAACCGGTGACAGAGACAAAAAGTTTTTAACTCGACACAGGAGCTCAAAAACATAAAGACGGTACAAACTTATGTAAGACGATAGAGCTGCTGCAATCGACGAACTGTTGTGCGTCTGTCAGGCGTAAATAAACAATGTAGGGTTATTGAACTGATCGTTTAAATACAGACCACCAAAAAGCGCGTGAGGTAGACTTCCCGTCGTCCAGAGAGAATAGTAATACATAATTGAACACCACCGACATCCTTATTAAAGCTTTTATGCTTGTTAGACATTGTAAAGAAATTTGCGATTCATTTGTCAATTTTCTGTTGATTTCTGTTAAGAAAAGTGATTGTATACTGTTTTCAAAGTGATATAAATCAGTGTGAATTGTTTCGAAACGGTAAGTATTTAATTTTTTGTACAGGCTATATTTTGTGATTTGAGTTAGTTTTTAACAAAAATTTTGGATCACATAATTTATTAGCGTTTTAAATAGTCACTGCTATTCCGGGTTATGGGTACCTTCATGTATCCGGTTGCGGGTATCTTTGTTTTCTCTCATTTAATGCGTGTTTGGTTCAGAAACATAGCAATATCGTTGTTTATATTGACCTAATGTTCTTATATTACTTTGATGAATTGTTAATGAATTAAATGCAATGAATGTAGTCGACCGGTGCATTTGGAGTGCGCTGAACATGCTAGAATTGTGATTCTGATTTTGAAGATTAGTGAATGACTAATATGAAAACGTGTTGTGTTCTTGTCAGCGGAGGCTTTATAGTAAATAAATTTTTATTTTCTTATCATTTGTGGTAGTTTTCCCTTTATACCAGATTTTTCTGCCTTTTTGACGATTTGTCCAAATTTATGGCCGCCATTTTGAAAGCCGCCATCTTGAATTGCGAAACGAGGCATGGAACATTTTATTCCTCAGGGTCCATGGACACCTTATTTTCACTTTAGACGTGTCTCTCAACACCATTTCGAGGTGAAAGTGATGTTTGAATCGAAAAAAAATGTTTAAAAACCCTAATTTTACAAAGAAACGCGTATAACTTTTTGGCCGTTCATTTTATCGAAATTCTATTGATATATTCTGAAAGGGCATACATTTTTACATTAGAAATGATGGTGTGTAAATTTTTCCAAGGCGTTTATGTGCAAATTATCGACGCTCAATCTGATGATGAAAATGTGGCCGTCCCGGCATTAATGGATTAAGCGGTTGAACGGGAAAATATCAATTTCTCGAAGAAGCCTCCGTTTGTGTGAGAACGCTCCTCGCATACTTTCGATGCGTGATCATCTTCCCCCTCCCTTCCATATATCACCAAGCTGTTGAATCGGTGCTCCGACGTTCGTCACATCGAAACGCGAGAGCCAGACTGTTGCTTCGTTATCCGTTCGCCTCCTCTTCATTTTTTCATTTTCTCTTCACCACTACGGCACCGCATCCGTCAACCATTCGTCAAATGAACGTTCCATACAGCGCGCCCGCGTACCTATACCCTCTCATTTGCTCGCCTGTTTCTTACAGGCCCCTTCAATACACTGCTATCCTCGTCGGGCTTATGCAGCCATCGCTGCGCCCGCCTCACTCTCTTCCCTTCTTCTGGAGCATGCATCCATGCCCGTACGGCAACTTTCGTTGCCTCCACCGTTTCCTGTCCGAGTCAAAAGTCGTCTCTCGGTAAAATTCCACTGTATATCGTGAGTCTCAGAATCCGATGGCTGCCGTCAATCCACCAGAAGTTTTTTAAAAATAGTCTATATCCCGTCCGTCTCTCTCTCCAGGACACGGAAATTTCCGCCATCCCTCTACGTCGCTCTGAGACCTTTTCATGTAGTACCTCTCTTTCACACACAAGAGGGAATGTAAGTACCCTCCTCTATACCTTGATACTAAAACTCCTTGTTCCCCCCTCCATACTGCCGCCCCGCACCTTCACCGTATTTAATTTTACATCGCTGTCCTTTTCCTTCTGCATGCCTATTGCACCTTCGCGGATTTCGGCGATAGCCCCGTGACATTCGTCGTGCAAGTCTTCCCAAACGGACGAAAATTTTAATCATCTAAATTGCTTTATTGCGCGAGTGAAACTGTTGTGGACATTAAATAACCGCAACTGTGAAGTGCGCCCCCGGTAATCTCCTTGTGTGTGACAGAATAGTCTAGGAGCACCATCAAATACCCAGGAAATGGCGTCAGCCTCCCCAGGTGGACCATCGTCCCGCTGCTTGGTCATTCTTTGTGTACGATTCTATCCTATTTTGATTTTCTTATCTTATAAAAAAGAAGTGACTACGCAATTTTCGATTTTGATTAGTTTATTTCCCGATTTACGGCAGTTAGGTCTCCGACGATTGCAGGTTTGATGCTCCCCTCTCTTTCCACCCCTGGCCACGTTACATGATAGGAGGATAATAGCGGTTGCACTATACCTGTGAAAATATATATATATATATATATTTTTTTTTTTTATTGAAATAAACGGGCATAAATGCTCCTGTAACAAAACTTTATCAATCGCTCAAAAATATGGTAACATAAACAAGAAAAATAACAGTTGTGTATACATTAAATCGTCAAACAAATCAAGAAAATATAAGATTTGTTATAAATATGAAGAAAATGACTTATAGAAAAAAAGAAATAAAAAAGAGATACTGATCAGTCATAATATAATAGCGTAGCTTCCCTATATGATTTGACCAATCTGGGGACTGATTTAGTATTTCTGTCTTCACAAGGCAGATTATTCCATAACCTAGTTAAAGGAAAAGCGGTCGAAAAATAACATCTATTAGTAGTGCAGATTCCCTCAATTAAAGGTCACTGGTTCCTACAAGTAATACTGAAAATGCGATTGGAGAATAACCCCGTAACATGAGATGAATGTACTAAACCTGATAAGATTTTTTTCATAAGAATCATACCATTTACCCGGTGTAACGATTGCAACATAGGGATGTTAAATCTGCTTGATATGTCATGATAGTTATGAGAGGAAAATGTCATTGGAGAACCAATTTAAAGATAGGTATCTCATAAACTTTCTCTGGACCGAATCTAAAAGATGGTTACCATATGCAGTACATGGTGACCATATAGGAGAGTCGCACAGCAAAGGGTACCTCCCGTTAAGAAAGGCGACATGCCGCCCATTCGGAATCGGTAAATTCAGTTTATATATATGTTACGAATTTGAATATACATAGTTGTCGCGGGCATTATTATTCACTAGCTTTACCAATCGAAAATTCTCGAACCGGATGCGCTATTACTGCCGTCTATATTGGGCAATGTCCTCGCATCGTTCCTAACGATTTCCGCACGCGCCAGCATCAGTCTTTTTCTGCAAATCGTCTCGAGCACACGTATGCGTTGTACGCGTCTGTTTCTGCGACTCGCAAACCACGTTTTTTCATTACATCTACGCGCGGTGTCTTTCGCCCGACGTAGTGTTAGCAATAACAAAACAGTTCATAGTGTTCATACTCACGGATATAATTGTAAGTGCCTTCGATTAAACGTGTGCTTTGTGGAAAGTGGAGTTATTATTTCAGCACTCAAATTTCTACGTGCCTTAGGCTGGAATCCGCTGCCTATGAAAACCTAAACCTACAGTCCAAATCGATCCTAAACAAAGGTCCTTCGAGCCGGATTCATTTATCCAAGGCAAATTAATTGAGTGTCTCTTTTTTGATTATACTAAACCTAGAAGAAAGGAATAAGTGATTGTGATAGTGCAAGGACAGAGTACATTGTGAAATCGTAAGTAAATTTCAGACGACAAATTTTATTGGCAAAGTTCTCGCAATTAAAAAAGCGCCATAAATTTTGCCCATTTTCGGAAAGTGACGCCATAACTTTCCTCATTCCTGAAAGAAAACGGCATCCATTTTGTGCTACGCTTCCTTCCTCGCCCCACCACATAGGTGTTCGACGAACTCCGGTAGCAGTCGTTATCGCTCTCTCTCTCTCTCTCTCTAGACGAGATTCCTCTTTGTGCGGATTTTCGAACCGCCCCACTACCACGGTGCTGGCCATATTCCTCCTTCCAAACAACTCCCTCTCTAACACGAGGTGTCTAGCTCGAGTGGATTTCGTGACGCCTTGCGCTAGTGAGAAAATCAGCTGTACTGATTTCGAAGACGAACGCCTTATTCTAAGAACGCAATCAGATGTCATCTGACAGCGAAAGCGACGGGCAAGACGACAGTCGGACTATGGACCACATTACAAATTACAAGGCTAAATTGAACGAGCAGGAGCTCTTAATGCATACCGTTGTCAATACGGCAGCGCATGTAAAGCAAATAAAGGACCCTTCAAATCGCTTGCTGAAAGGACGACTACGCGTTCTCGAGGAAAACTGGTCCAAATGTCGACGACTTCATGCAGTTTTGGAAGCATGTCGTCCACCAGTATTCAAGGCAGAAGAGGAAGATCCCGACATCGCTCGATATTTTCAAGAAAATCATCTCAGCGTTACTGAAGCTGCTTTCGACGAAGCATTGGATTATTTTTTAGAAAAAATTGAAGAACCTCCAGCTGCTGCCTCAACGCCACGCGAAGATCTCCAATTTCGTGAGTCGACATTAAAACGGCCAAATATAAATTTGCCTGTGTTTTCTGGAAATTATGTTGAATGGTTGCAATTTCACGGTTTGTTTGACGCGCTCGTGGTAAAGAATATAAACTTATCCGATGTCGAACGTTTACATTACTTAAAAACAAGTCTCATCGGCGAGGCACTTGTTGTTGTTCGAAATGCGACCGGAGCTTCGAATACTTTTCCGCAGCTGTGGCAAGCACTTGTTTCGCGATATAACGTCAATAAAATTTTGATTAATGAATATTTGCATTCCTTACATGCGTTGCCGGAAATTTCGTCCGATATTTTAAAACATTTAAAATCAATGCGCGATGTTGCTACTTCCGCTATTTCAGCGTTGCGATCGTTAAATAGACCGGTGGATACGTGGGACGACTGGTTGGTGTATTTACTCGCGAGTAAATTAGATAAATCGTCTAGAAATGATTGGGAAATGAAAACGGGTGCAGACAACAAACCTTCCACGTATCAGGATTTTTCCGATTTTTTAAATTCTCGAATTCGCGCTTTAGAAGCAACGAATGTCTACCAAAAAAGCACAGCATCGATACCTGTTGCGGCGCATAGTAAACCATCGAGATCTTCGGCAATTCACGTGCACCAACAATCCAGAAAAATTAGTTGCCCCGTTTGCAAAGGCAACCATAAAATTTACTCTTGTCTTAAATTTAAAACTTGGACTGTTGGCGAACGTGACGCGTTTATTCGAAAAAATTCTCGTTGCTTGAACTGTTTGGCGGAACATAAGACTACTGAATGCCACAGTAAATTTACTTGTGCTAATTGCGGTCAAAAACACCACACTTTATTGCACCGAACTGAAAATTCGAATGTTCGCCAAACACCAGTTTATTTGAAAAATGACGTTTCAGCAAATCAAAATGAAAAGAAGGACGATTCGGAACAGTCGACGAGCTTCTCTCATTTGCATGCAGCTCGCTATTCCTCAAAAGCGGTACTTTTAGCTACTGCCCGGGTTAAGATTGTCGCACCTCAAGGTCACTGTGTGATCGTGCGAGCCTTGATCGATCAAGGTTCCGAATCTTCGTTCGTTTCCGAATCAATCGTCCAATTATTAGGTCTGCCACGCCTTCGAACATGCGCGTAAATTTCCGGGATTGGTGGATCGAATTCGCGATCTATTTCGTGCGCGACTTGCTTCTCGCTTACGCCTTGTAAGCCTTCAGAGATGACCTTGTCCGTCAAGGCCTTCGTATTACCAAAAATAACGGAATACGCGCCCAAACAGTTCGCGTTCGACGAAATCGCGATCCAATGCCTCGGACTCGAATTAGCCGACCCCGATCCCACTTCAAAAGAGCGCATTGATCTATTACTCGGTGCTGATGTTTATGGCGGACTCATACGTGAAGGAATACGCTGCGTAGACTCCGGAATGTTAACCGCTCAATTAACGATTTTTGGATGGATTCTTTCGGGTCCCGTGTCTGACCGCACGTCAACCTCACTATCCGTTCATGTTCACCACGCTGTTAGTGAGAATTCTCTTGACGATGCTCTCAAGCGTTTTTGGGAAATCGAAGAAGTCCCTTTAACGTCACCGTATTCGAAAGACGAGATGGAATGCGAAACATTTTTTAACGAAACAACGACGCGAAACCCCGATGGTCGTTATACAATAAGGCTGCCCTTTCGTCGTCCAATTGACGACCTTGGCTGTTCTCAACAAGCTGCACTTGCTGCATTACACCGCCTCGAAAAACGATTCGATCGCGATCCCTCTCTTAAAACTCAATATGTAGACTTTCTGACAGACTACGAAGCCCGCGGCCACATGACACCTGTCGAGTTTTTAGCCGATAGTGATTCGTCTCGCGTTTTTATTCCGCATCAACCGGTCATTCGAACTGAGAGCTTAACGACCAAATTGCGCGTCGTATTTAACTGATCTAGTCCGACCACCTCAGGAGCTATTCTAAATGAATGCCTGCATATCGGGCCAAAATTACAAGTCGACCTTCCCGCGATTCTTCTAAGGTGGCGCCAATATCGGTTTGTATTAACAGCTGACATTGAGAAAATGTTTCGCCAAATACTAGTTGCACCGCGGGATCGTCGATTTCAATGTATTCTTTGGAGAGAAAATCCTGATCAGCCGATTCGTGTTTATGAACTCAACACTGTCACTTACGGTCTGACCTGTTCTCCGTATTTGTCATTGCGCGTTTTACGACAATTGGCTTACGACGAAAGGTTGAATTTTCCACTAGCTCAATCGGTTGTTGAGAAGGATACATACGTTGATGACGTGTTTATCGGAGGCGATGATAAAATCCTGACGAGCACTATACGTGACCAGGTTAATAACTTAACAGCATCGGGTGGTTTTTCCCTTCGGAAATGGATAAGCAATTGTCCTGACTTGTTGCAGGATTTCGACGGAAACGAACACAGTCTCGCATTATCCCTTTTCTTCGACGTAAACTCAGGCGTTAAAGTTCTTGGGATAACCTGGTCTCCGGCGTATGACGCCTTTCAATTTCGAGTAACAGCCTTATCGATTGAAATTCCCACGAAACGTAAAATCGCCTCAGCGGTGTCGAGCCTATTCGATCCGCTCCGATGGTTGTCACCTGTGATAATCACGGCGAAAATCTTACTCCAATCACTTTGGTTACTTAAAATTTCGTGGGATGCTCACTTGCCTAAAGCAATTGTAGATAGGTGGAAATCATTTTGTGAAGATTTTTCTAAGTTATTTTTCGTTTCAATCCCCAGATAGATTGGCACTGGGGATGACACTTTGACCTTTGAACTTCATGGGTTTGCGGACGCATCGAATTCCGCTTATATAAGGCGTTTTATCCAAAATGCGTTACATAGGGAAACCTTTCCTGATCGCTCGTTGACTGGATCAGAAATTGACAGTGCTGCTCAATTCTGGATTCGAAAGGTCCAATCCATTGAATTTCGTGAAGAGATAAAATTGCTTTCAAACCAAGGTGACTCACCAAAGTCATCACCGCTGAAACGGTTAAACCCATTCATTGATCCCTCCGGCATTCTTCGGTTAGGTGGCCGGCTCCGCCATTCCAGATTAACTAGCGCTAGACAATTTCCTGCTATACTGCCCAAACATCGATTATCGCAACTCATTGTTCAACAATTACACGTTAATTTAATACATTCCGGAACTCAACTCACGTTAGGAGTATTGCGAGAACGATATTGGGTCCTTGGCGCTCGAAATCTTGTGAAATCCGTAATCCATAATTGCGTAATTTGTAATAGGTATACTCCCAAGACATCTCGCCAAGTCATGGCCGATCTACCGGAGGCGCGTTATTCACCTTCTCGCCCATTCTCTCATGCGGGTATTGACTACGCGGGTCCTGTTCTGATACGAGCAAGAGCAGGCCGAGGAATCAAGGCGCATAAAGCTTATATCGCAATTTTCGTCTGCTTCGCGGTACCAGTACACTTAATCGTAGCCTATTTCATCGTCCCCCACTTCATAGTCTTCCGTTTCATCGTCTGGACACTTCATCGTCTACGACACTTCATCGTCTGGACACTTCATCGTCTGGGACATTTCATCGTCCGGGACACTTCATCGTCCGGGACATTTCAGCGCGCACCATACTTTCTTGTGTTATGAGCTTTTCTACGTGCACCAGGTGTTCAGGCTCGCCGATTACGGGTCTAGGTGGTGCGCTCCGTAGCTTTTTATGATATTAGCTATTCTACGTGCACTGGGTATTTATGGTTGACGATTACGTGGTCTAGATAGTGCGCTCCGTAGCTTTTTATGTTATTAGCTCAAATACGTGCACCAGGTGTTCGGGTTCACCGATTACGGGGTGGAGGTGGTGCGCTTCGTAGCTTTTTATGTTATTAGCTATTCTACGTGCACTGGGTGTTTAGGGTCGCCGATTACGGGGTCTAGGTAGTGCGCTCCGTAGCTTTTTATGTTATTAGCGCAAATACGTGCATCAGGTGTTCAGAGTCGCCGATTACGGGATCTAGGTGGTGCGCTACGGAGCTTTTTATGTTATTAGCTCAAATACGAGCACCAGGTGGTCAGGGTCGCCGATTACGGGATCTAGGTAGTGCGCTCCGTAGCTTTTTATGTTATTAGCGCAAATACGTGTACCAGGGAATCGCAGGTACATATGGACTCGTAGAGCTTGAATCCACCGTTGTCCCTATGTCATGGGGAAACTCTGCCCCCTAGACCCCATTCTTGTACTAATTGAACCTAACTAACCCCCTCAGGGTGTTGTAAGGTTTGCGACGCCACGTGCGACTAGGGGAGCTTGTAGTGCAATAAGTAGGGGAAAGTCGACCAAACCCAACCGGGTTGTACCTACTACCCCCTACTCTATATCTCCCATCACGGTCGGCATTGGGCCACCCTCCTCTACTTATTGCCCTCAATTGGAAAAAAAAATTGTGCATACAATCAATTAACCATTTCATGGTATATCCGGAGGAATGCATTTTTCACGTGGGTTTACTCACATCTATTGGTTGGAGGTTAGGTTATTATAAAAAGGGGGGTCTGGGGGGCAGAGTATTTTCCCAGCCCCAGCAAAGTATTTTCCCAGCCCCCCAGGACATAGGGACAACGGTGGATCCAAGCTCTCCTAGTCGCACGTGGGTTCGCAAACCTTACAACATCCTGAGGGGGTTAGTTACGTTCAGTTAGTATAAGAAGGGGGTATGGAAGGCGGAGCCCCCCCCATGACATAGGGACAACGGTGGATCCGTTCCCATGGGGAAATTTTTTCCGGGAAATTATATAGAATAGCTAATAACATAAAAAGCTACGAAGCGCACCACCTTGACCCCGAACACCTGGTGCACGTATTTGAGCTAATAACATAAAAAGCTACGGAGCGCACTATCTAGACCATGTAATCGTCGACCCTAAATACCCAGTGCACGTAGAATAGCTAATATCATAAAAAGCTACGGAGCGCACCACCTAGACCCCGTAATCGGCGTGCCTGAACACCTGGTGCACGTAGAAAAGCTCATAACACAAGAAAGTATGGAGCGCGCTGAAATGTCCCGGACGATGAAATGTCCCAGACGATGAAGTGTCCAGACGATGAAGTGTCGTAGACGGTGAAGTGTCCAGACGATGAAACGGAAGACTATGAAGTGGGAGACGATGAAATAGGCTACGATGAAGTGTCCGTAAATCTTGCTTCGCGACGCGTGCAGTTCACCTGGAACTCGCTTATAATTATTCCGCTGCCGCATTTTTAGCCGCGTATAAGCGTTTTGTCTTAAGCCGTGGCATTCCTACGGACGTGTATAGTGACAACGGCACTAATTTTATCGGAGCTGAACGAGAACTCAGAAAGGCGTTCAAAATTGTTATTCGTGATTCGGAGTTTGTAGCGTTTTTGGCTGCTGATGGCGTCCAGTGGCATTTCATACCCCCATCGGCTCAACACTTTGGAGACCTGTGGGAAGCGGGAGTCAAATGCGTGAAATCACACCTGCACAAGATTCTAGGGAATTCCACTCCAACCGGCGAAGAGTTCCAGACTGTACTATGCCAAATAGAGGCTTGTCTCAATTCGAGACCTCTTGCTCCTTTAAACGACGACCCAGACTGCTTCGATATGTTAACGCCAGGCCATTTTTTAATTGGCACAGCGCTGAAAACTGTCCCGTTACCATCTCTTTTGATTTTAAAAGAAAGTCAGTTGTCGCGGTGGCAGTTTTACCGGCGAACGTTAGAGCAGTTTTGGCGTCATTGGTCGCGCGATTATCTGCGAAGTCTACAGGAACGTAACAAGTGGACCCGAACCTACGCGAATCTTGTGCAGGGTGACATTGTTTTAATTGAAAATGTAAATTTGCCGCCAGCCAAGTGGGAACTCGGGCGTATTGTAGAGTGCCATCCGGGCGCTGATTCAATTGTTTGAGACGTGACAGTCAGGACCGCAAAGTCTTGTATGAAACGACCGATCTCTAAATTAGTAAAGTTACCAGTTTGTCATTAGGTTAAATCTCGTTTAAGAATCCACCAATTTCGATGTTATTTCGAACCCCTGGTGTTCGAAAGGTGACCGGTATGTTACGAATTTGAATATACATAGTTGGCGCGGGCATTATTATTCACTAGCTTTACCAATCGAAAATTCTCGAACCGGATGCGCTATTACTGCCCTCTATATTGGGCAACGTTCTCGCTTTGTTCCTAACGATTTCCGCACGTGCCAGCGTCAGGCTTTTTCTGCAAATCGCCTCGAGCACACGTATGGGTTGTACGCGTCTGTTTCTGCGACTCGCAAACCACGTTTTTTCATTACATCTACGCGCGGTGTCTTTCGCCCCATGTAGTGTCAGCAATAACAAAACAGTTCATAGTGTTCATACTCACTGATATAATTGTAACTGCCTTCGATTAAACGTGTGCTTTGTGGAAAGTGGAGTTATTATTTCAGCACTCAAATTTCTACGTGCCTTAGACTGGAATCCGCTGCCTAGGAAAACCTAAACCTACAGTCCAAATCGATCCTAAACAATATACATTATACATGTAGAAAAGCTGTGTTTACCCCCTACCTGACCCTTGCAGACCCCCTCTAAACCTCTACATATCAAAAGTAAATATTTGTTGTCTTCAAAAATATTAGGCATCGGGATCTGGAAAAAATTGGACATATTTTTCACAGTTCACAAAACTGAAATGAATTTTTTCAAGTCATAATATGTATTTGATCTAACAAAAAAAAAATTCGAAAAATATTAAAACTGCAATAACTCTATTTTTTCAGAGTCTACAGCAAAATTTCTTTTAATCACACATTTTCGCGCTAGGAATATAACGACATAATGAAAAAATCGAATATCAGCTGGGGTCACTGCGAAAAATTGAAAAAACTGATATTTTTCATTGTTTTTGGACGCTAACTCTTTGCCCATCATCTATACAATAAACTGAGTTAAGGGAATTACCATTGAATTCTACGGGAAAAAATACATTAAAAACATGTATCACAAGTTCCCAAATAATCTGAAATTTTCACTGTAATATTACGAAAATAAAATGATTGAAGAAAAATTGGTTTAGCTCAAGGTATAGGGTCGATCTAAGCTATGAGGATTACTGGCGTTATTTATTATTGGTACATTAGCGCTTCCAGTACTACTTGGCTTTTCATATGTACCTCTCAATGATATAACAAAACCCAATCGCGCAGAATTTCAGAATGTTAAAAAACATTGGAAGATTTTTAGTACGTATTTTGAGCTTTCAAAGATACCCGTATTATTTTTATTTTTATCAGGTGCTTGTACAATATTCTTTTCTAGGTTTATTTTTTCACGTTATTTACTGGAAAATTTTTAATTCGCTCAAGAACTCAATGGAACATCACTATCAATCAAAGGCTCCTCTATGAATTTTCTCCGACCGAAGACGCGACAAAAACGCTACGTGGGTTTTCGATATGATTCCGACTCGCAACCGATCATATTTATCTGGGACGTTGTTGATCAACATAAAGTCAGTTTTATTTGGAAACGACTCTTTTTCTGCATTATACTGATTCAACCAACAACAAGTCAGATAAATATGGTCGGTTGAGAGTCGCAAGTACGAAATTGTAGTCGGAATCATGTCCAAAACCGGCGTGGCACTGTTTTATCGGTCTGATAAAAAAAAAATTTCTGTAGACTCTGAAGGAAATAGAGTTATTGCAGTTTTAATATTTTGCGAATTTTTTTTTGTTAGATCAAATACATATTATGACTTGAAAAAATTCTTGTTAGTTTTGTGAACTGTGAAAAATATGCCCAATTTTTTCCAGATCCCGGTGCCCAATATTTTTGGAGAAAATAAATATTTACGAGAAAAAGTCGTTTTTTTTTTATATCTAGAGGTTTAGAGGGGGTCTACAAGGATCAAGTGGGGGTAAACACAGTTTTTCTAGATGTATAATGTATATACAAACTGAATTTACCAATCCCGAATGGGGGCCATTTCGCCTCTCTTAACGGGGCAACCTTTGGCAGAACTAAGGTCTTAAAGATATGGATAATGGATAACGGATCAGAAAATTGTTTTGTAGATCTTATAACAAAGCCAAGTAGTTTATAAGCATGATTAGTCAATTGTATTAAGTGATCTTGAAAAGTAAGTGGCTTATCAAAAATGGCACCTAGGTCTTACATAGATTCAACTACAGCTAATGGTGAACCGGTGATATTATAAATGTAATTCTATGATGCAGATGTTCTAGAGAAGCGCAATACTTTGCACTTATTAAGATTTAAATTAAGGTAATTTGCTCTACACCCTTCCTGTATATTCTGCTCTAAATCATTCTGCAGGTTAAATGTATCAACGGAGCTTTAAACGATAGTGTAAAATTTCAAATCTTCGGCATAAAGAAGATAATGTGTGGACTTAAAAACTGAACATAAGTCATTAATAAAGATATTAAATAAGAATGGACCTAGGTGATACGATATTGTGACTGATGGAGTAAAATGGTTTAGCAAAATATAAATAAATAGAGTCAATTTGGTAACCAGATTCAAGAGCATCATTTACGAAAAGGTAAAACTAATCAGGATAGAAACCGTGGACCTCCCCTTCATGGACCCATGTTGCGAGGGTGAAATAAGGAGTGAAAATTTAGAAGTAATTTTATCAGTAATGAGAGCGTCAAATAGCTTAGGTAACGGACTTATAATTGACACAGGGCAAAGTTTATAACTTCCTGTCGGTTCCCACTCTTGAAAATTGGGGTTATATAGGATGTTTTCCAAAAATGGTGAAAAATCCCAGAAGACAACGAGCTATTAAACAGAAACGATATAAGTTCAAGAAGGGATGAGATGCAATTCTTTATAACACAAGGAGAAAGTGATCTGGACCGCAGGCAAAACCATCCTTTAGCCCATGAACTGCTTTTAAGATATCGTCTGTAGTTAGTAGAGAAACGTCGGTAATTGCAACATCAGCATGAGATGGAACAATAGGTGGCGTTGCATGGGAATAAACAGACTGAAAATGATGTGCCAAAAGATTGCCAATATCAACGCCCGATGTTGCAATGTTATTCTCCAAAAACAGAAGCAGGGAGCTCATTCGATTTTTTTAGCATTAACGTAGGACCAGAATGACTTAATATTCGAGCGAGAATATGTTTCAATCTAGTTTCTTTTCATTGACTAGCTGTGATAATTCTTTGGTACACCAACGAGGTATAAAACGAGATTTAGTTGTTATAGTAGGTACCACCTCACTTATGTGAAAAAAACCTGCTCATAGAATTTCATAACATTTATATTTATATCATTACTATTAAGAATCTCAATCCACGGGACACTTTGGAACCGTTCATTTAATAAATTGTAATCAGCGCACTTAAAATTAAAAGAAGTCTGTACATAGTTTAATAAATTGAAATTCGGAGCACAAATTTCGGCTTGTAGGCAGCAGTGATGAGAGTCTGGAGTAATCAAGTCATCCAGAGAAGGCTGAAATGATGGAAATATAAGGTCCAGAGAATATCCTTTGACCGAGATAACTGGAGCTTGTTGAACCAGATCCAAAATATGTATGGTATTAGATAAAATACTAGCAGATTCAACAACCCCCGGAGCGACATAAGATGATGACTTCAGCTTCAACTTAAAAGAGCCATCTTGCTTCCAAATAATGTTCGAGAGGTTGTAGTCTGCTAACAGTATGAATTTGTGGTCTAAATATTTATTTGCGAGATAGTGAACTACATCACTGAATTCACGAAAAGTCGATGGTGAAGCACAAGGAGCGAAATATGAAGCACTGACAATTATTTTTATTGCACCAAATTGAATTCGCACAAATACATGTTCAGCCATAGGTTCGACAAATGGCACTACACACTTATCAGAAATAATGTTTTTCATAACTGTAATTAAAACGCCACCATCTCTTGCAGAATTTAAAGTTGTAGGAGATCTGTCAGTCCTGGTAACATTATATTCATGGGGGGTGGGGGGGGGGGGGGGTGGGGGGGGGGGGGGGTGGGGGGGGGGGGGGGTGGGGGGGGGGGGGGGTGGGGGGGGGGGGGGGTGGGGGGGGGGGGGGGTGGGGGGGGGGGGGGGTGGGGGGGGGGGGGGGTGGGGGGGGGGGGGGGTGGGGGGGGGGGGGGGTGGGGGGGGGGGGGGGTGGGGGGGGGGGGGGGTGGGGGGGGGGGGGGGTGGGGGGGGGGGGGGGTGGGGGGGGGGGGGGGTGGGGGGGGGGGGGGGTGGGGGGGGGGGGGGGTGGGGGGGGGGGGGGGTGGGGGGGGGGGGGGGTGGGGGGGGGGGGGGGTGGGGGGGGGGGGGGGTGGGGGGGGGGGGGGGTGGGGGGGGGGGGGGGTGGGGGGGGGGGGGGGTGGGGGGGGGGGGGGGTGGGGGGGGGGGGGGGTGGGGGGGGGGGGGGGTGGGGGGGGGGGGGGGTGGGGGGGGGGGGGGGTGGGGGGGGGGGGGGGTGGGGGGGGGGGGATGGATTCTCCTTTCGTCTGAAATCAGAAAAGCAAAATATTTTCGATTACTGATGAGTTTAGACAAACGGTCTATCAAATTTGAAAAAAGTTGAAAATTACTTTGATAGCGTTTTAAAAAACAGGTCGAATTTTCACCTTTCTTTTTCGAAATTTCGTATATCCTTAAAATAATTTATTTATGCAAAACATATAATATTTTAAGATTATCCTTTCGGTAAGAATGTAGATCAAAATCCTTCAAAATTTGAGCCCAATCAGATAAATACTTTTTGAGCTACAGTGTGAGTCATTTTTAAAAAAGTGAATTTGAAAAAAACGCGTTTAAAGTTTAAGACGATAAAACTATTCGTTTTTGCAACTCACCGATCAATCTGCGATTCCAGGAGCGTACAACAGTCCTTCAGTTTCTTCAAAAAGTTGATCTTGTTTCAATTGAAGTTGTTGCTGTCAATACGAGTAGTTTTTGTTGCATACCGGCACATTCTGTCTTGCCCAGCTATGCGAACCTCACTCTTGTTTTTGGCGAAGTTCAGGATTTGAATTCCGACAATGATGTACAATTCGTTCATCATACTCAATATCCAAGCGTAGCCATCATTAAATGCTTCGGCTGCAATGTAGGCTGCGAATTGAACGATTTTTTTACCAAAATGCCAATGTTTCGGAGTCAGTCGCTGAACCGTGGACCGGAAATATTCGTTGGAATCCTGGGTAAGACCACCCAAGCATTTTGCCAGCAGATCTGTCGGTAAACTTTCTTAAATTGATAAAAAGTTCTCCTTCATTTCTTGGTCAAGAAGTGACCTTTTTTACTGAAAAAATTTGATAAAATGTATCCATAATTGCTTTTCCTACATTTTCAACACTGTCTTTATTTCTTTGGATGCGCAAACCATAATATTTTGTCAAATTCTTAATTTTGTTATCCGTCAGTTTTTCTGCTTTTTCTTTCGGAAGATGGCTGTGTATTCTTTTTTCGACGTGGTTAGTGCACTCAATTGTCAGAACAAGCACCTCATCGCGATAAGATTTTGAATCAGGAATGCCGTGAAAGCTATGGAGTCCCAGTTGCCGATATAATTTGTATACTTCATGCCGGAATTCTCTTCTAATCTGGAAAACTTTTCTTTTACAGAATCGACTTTCATTTTTCCCGCTGAGCCATCGTGATTTTTTGTGCAATCTTCTTCATGATGTTCCAGCCACTTTCGATATTACATATTGCATTTTATTTTTCCAGAATTTACAAACACCGCAGTAACTACGATGCGTTGCTGAAGACTTTGATTTCTTACAATTTTTCGTTGAACAGCATTTTTACCCGAATTCTTGAACATTGACGTGGCAGCAATAGAAATATATTCGACAATTCATGTGTAAGAGCTACTACTAAGCCCAGTACATATGTCGATGAGATTACAAAATGCATGAATACCTTGACATCCAACGCCCGAAGGTCTCATGACAAGTGAGATTCTGCGATTTATTTCATAGTCAGCGTGAATGGAAGGTCCTGGATTTTTGTATCCGATCGCAGCTACACGAAACAGTTATTTGCAACGCTGCTTCTGCCCGCACTTCAGGTACGATCCCGGCGTTCCCCGATTCCACTCTACTGCGGATTATATCTCCGAAACTACATCACATTTCGACGTGAAATTTGGTCAGCATACTTTCAAGGAGTGACAAAAATGTGTGGTTAAAGTTCTAATTATATAACAAAACATAGTAGCGATTATTTGCAATCTGCCTTTGACCATCAAGATCGGAGGACAGACAGCAAAAATCTCCGTAAAGGTCATCTAAGTTCTAGACTATGACGCCATCCTTTGAATGGACTTACTACGGTCTTTCCGATTCGTCCTAGACTGCCACCAAGTCAAGAACGAGCTTGGAGGAGTTTCGACATCAGAGTCGGACTGGCCAGGTCGGCGGGTCGGCGATCGGCGAGGGTAACCAAGAAACCAACATCGAAATGCTGATTAATCGTAATTTAGAATTAAAACGAAGTAAAAATGTAGAAAATAATCTTTAAAAAAATACTTTGAAATTTTAGATACGGTAAAAAACAGTATTGAGAAAAGATTTATACAAAATAAAGATTTATTGACCGACTGTTCCTGGCTCGATCCTCGCAAATACGAAGAGATATCCGTACTCGAAATCTATGATTTTCCAAATGACGCTATGACAACAATTTCAAACCTATGTCAAATTGATCGAAAAAGTTTGATTCTTGAATTGAAACAATTTGCCGGTCAATATCCTAATTTTATTAACGTCTGTAAAGTGAGCGATGTTGGTATGGATTCAAATAGTGACGATAGTAGTGGTTCTGAAAATAATGTCGACGAACAGAGACAATCATGTTCAGAATTCTGACCATCATAATTCAGAAAAATGCTACAAATGTTTAGGACGCGCCTTTTCTGTTTTACATGAACTTTCGACGGAATCCGGACTTTTCAATAACTTGTATGCAGAATTTAAATTTGTGATGACTCTCCCATGTACACAAGTAACTTGTGAAATTTGAGAATTGAATAATTGAATTTGAGTATTTTCGAATCTTAAATTCCTTAAAAATAGACTGAGATCCCTCCTGGGCCAAAGTGTTTTAAATCTACTACTTCTGATGTTTGTTGAGAAAGACTTATTCGACGATATTAACAAAGATCAAATAATCGACGAATTGGCAGAAAGTAGTGAAGAATTGAAAACAAAATTATTTGTTTAATAATCTGTAGTAAAATATGAAAGACTTTTCTTCTAAAATATTACTTAATGTATAATAAAATAATATTTATATCACTGTCATAGGGATAACGAGTTCGATTGTTATAGATTAAAATGAATTATTCGTTGGATACCTGTATTGTATGTTTAATCTTCGTATATTAATATTTAAAATGTATGTCATAAGCATTTGTACATTTCTATTTCATAATAATTAAGCCCCTCATAACTATACTATGATATTATATGTTGTGCACTTGTGGAAAAAATTAAAGGGCCACTAACTTTTAACCCAAAAATCTGGTATTTTTAAACTTTGATACCTTTCCAACGTTCTTAAATGCCCAATTTTTCGGTCAAAAATTACTTTCTCTTTAATTTTTTTCGCGAATGTATTTCTAAATGAGTAATTAGAAATAATACAGTTACTCATCATAAATTAAGCTGAAAAAAGGGTCCAATGACATTTCTCGCCGAGGGCCTAAAGTTCAGCCAGTCCGACACTGTTCGACGTTACTGGATGTCGATTATAGCTAATTGGATCTCGAATTTGCGAAATTCAAAATCATGGATTCAATATGGCATTACGAATTTCCTTCAAATATCCGAATTTAAAAAAAATCTGCATTTATACGCTCTTCCACATTAGTCCATCACATATGAAGCCAAGAAAAATTGTCAAAAGTTTGAAAAATGCGATGAAAGAAATTGTGTATCTTGTTATGCTCGTTTTCATGATGAAATATGAAAGAGTTATATTTCGTGATAAATTACCGATTTTTAATTTAGAAATAAGAATTAAAAATTAAAAAGGATTTAAAAAGATATAAAAATGAGAAAAACAAAAAAAATAAATAAAACCAAAAGAGTGGGAAAAAAATAAATAAATAAAAATGAAAAAAATAAAAAGCAATAAGGCTTCCTATTATATATTGACTGCCAGAATTGGAAAGTACGATCAATATCACGTTATAAATTATAAGCCCGGAGTTTTGCCATCATTGATAACTCATCAGAACTTAGAGCTGAAAAGTTCAAGAAACATTAATTCTTTTGGAACTAAATCGGTTAAACGAATGCGCTATGTCTTTACGAACGTTCCTGCCACTTTCCAGTGGTCTATGGACTCGTTATTCGCCTCTAAGTACCGAGCTCCAGGTATCTGTTTACCTGGATAACATCATCGTCAATCAGAGCCGTGAAGAAGATGTCATCTGGGTACGACAAAGGTTAGAGATTATCATTAAAGCAGGTCTGCAAGTAAATCGCGATAAGTGCGAGTTCTATGTACTTGGGATACCGAGTGGATGGAGACAGGCTTTAGCGAAACTCCGAGAAGATTCAGCTCGTATCATAACATCCCAACCCACTATAGGGTCTTTCCCTGAATTTCAGGAAAATAGCCAACAAAACAGTTTTTAATTTTCGACTAAAAATTAATTGATTGTGTTTGGGGATAGTACTAGCATGATATTCTACAAAAATACTGTCTCTTCCTGCTCTACTGCTTTCAGAGGTCGGATGGTTCAGTCCGAAGTCCACCTTCGTGGGCAGTACCCAAGAGGTGCGTATTCATACTCTGCGGAAACGGAAAACCCTCCTGGAATGTATATTTTGTGTTTTTTTTATATAGAAATATGATTAATTTTACGTTTATACGTTTGGAAAATGTGATCGAAGGTGTAAAAAAAATTTCCTTGTTTCTCCAACTAATAATTGATCTATTCAATTATTAAGTACCGCCGTCGGGTACCAGGTTGATCGTAATTTGAAT
The DNA here is from genome assembly GCA_030407085.1 of Trichopria drosophilae. Classification (NCBI taxonomy): domain Eukaryota; kingdom Metazoa; phylum Arthropoda; class Insecta; order Hymenoptera; family Diapriidae; genus Trichopria; species Trichopria drosophilae. The sequence goes on along the minus strand of CM059583.1, from coordinate 127,725,170 downwards.
TGTAGATCAGTCACGCGTCTGTATGTAAATTAGTCAGGTATTTCAAGAAGCGGTTAATTTTAATTTGTATTTTATTCCAACATGAAATATGTCCTACAAAGCGGTATACACACTTTAATATTAACTGAAAAGGAAACATAACTAATAAGTATTGTTACTACATAACATTGCAATTATTCATTAACATTTCCAGAAGAAGTTATATGGATTGCGTGAAGGTAATTTCAAGGTCAAGTTCAATTTTTCAAATGGGAACTACTTGAAGGATGTTTGTAATTGCAGTTGAATTTTCACCAAGTTGACATGAATTAAAAAATAGGGTCAAAGTATGTTCTGATGTAAGACTTTTCGTCCTAAAAAATACTGGTTCCCATTTGAAAAATTGAATTTGACCTTGAAATGACCTTCAAAATAATAGTCAAGCTCAATATTAATATCACCATTAGATACATAAAGAAAAATCCTTGAACTTTAATGTGTAACATTTTCCCCGTAAATGCACTCCTGCTGAGATAATTCGACGTACGGGAACTTTCAAGTTTCACCTTGAAATGACCTTGATCAAAATATCGGCCATATCATAGTCGAACGTAAAATTTTGTGTTCTTTCCGAATGCGTGAGTAAAAATAGTGGTTTCCATTTAAAAAAACAAACTTGACCTTGAAATAACCTTCAAGGTCATGTTCAAGGTCAAATTCAATATCATCATTATTTAGCTAAGGAAAAATACTAAAACTTATATCTGAAACTTTTTTCATAAAATGCATTCCTTTTAAAACAATTTGGTGAGAAAGTTAAAATGAGTCACCCTGTATATGCATTTGTCTCTACCGAAGCTGATTTATAGTTATAATTTGATACTTTACGGACTGAACTTTGCACTTTACGGACTAAAAATAGTCGTTAAAGTGCCTACTTTGGCGAACAGTGTATCAAAAAATAGTGTTCGCTCCTCGGCCGTATAAGTACTATTTTCGAAACTTCCCCTTCCACAACCCGTGTGAAGTATTGAATTGGTACGAGCAATTGATTGTAATTAAAAGATTTTTTTTAAAAATTTGTTGAAGGAGAACGAACAATCTAGGCGTATTGATTGCCTGGTATATGATTGGAATACAACTGAAATTATGGGAGTCACTAGTACTGTTTCACTTTATGTATTTCACAAATTCATTATATATCACAATGTTTTAGCAGCACTATCTGGCGAGTAATACAGTCAGTTAAAAATAATTCTTTTAGATTATGAAAATACGAATATATCTTCCTTACGCTTTTTTAAAACTGATTAAAAATTAAATTTACAATTTTGTGTTTTTTTTTATTTCGGCTTTTTGGACCATATACATCTATTTCAGCCACTCACATATGTACATTGTTTACATACTTATTTGCTAGTTAAGTTACTACTAAGACGTGATTACAAAACTGTACCTTATATCCGAATGTTACATTTTTTAAAGAATTTGTACATGGAGTGGCACGCGGGGAGACAGGGGGAGGATATAATCATGTCTACGGAGTGCGGTGGCATTAATCCAATTTTCATCAGATCCTCGATTAGATCTCTACGATTTTTGTCATATAGCTGGCAGTTTCACAGTACATGGTTAATGTCCTCCGCCTGGTTGCACTTACAATTTGGAGTACTAACGACATTGATCCGATTTAAGGACGCGGCTAAGCTGTAATGGTTTGAACGACTAAAGTCTCTAGGAAGCTTAAGTTTTGCATACCAGGGAGTTCTAGATTCTTTGTAATAGTTTTGAAAATATTTGGTTCCCTTGTATGCACTCTGTTCTAGAAGCTGGGCAGTGGATTCTCGATACATGTTACATTTAAAAAATTCCTTGAAGTCTGTAAAAGGGACCTTGTAAATGTTCTGAATGCTACTTTCTGTTACTTGTTTGGCCAAACGGTCTGCTATTTCATTTGAAAATCGAATTCAAGGTCATATCCAAGGTCACGGTTCGATTTTTCATCCACGTCCTACAACTCTCGTCCGTGCCATTTTTTTTTATTCTGGCCTTGTCACAGGAATTACGTACGTGGATATTGATAAACTGACTGCTTGACCTTCAAATGACTTTCGATGCCCCAACAGAACATATCATGCTGAACGTAAAATTTCCTGCTCTTTTTATTCCTGCAATAAAAAAATGGGGTTTCTACTGAAAAAATTAATGTTGACCTTAAAATTACCTTTCAAATCGTATTTAAGGTTATATTCAAGGTCACCGTTCGATTTTCCCCTCGATTTCCTACAACTTCAGTCTCTATCGTTTTTTCGATTGGAGGCTTCCTTGACAAGTTATTTACGTGTATCGATTAAAATGGGACACCCTGTATATATATTATTTCTTATGTTTATATTTGTTCCTACAAGTTTTACTCCTAGAGCTGGAGGAATGCTTAGGCAGCGTCGTACTGGAAAACATTATCGGCCTCATGCTTCAATGGAAGAGGGTTTGTGCGGGATTGTCCATGTACATGGAACCGATATCACTCAAATAGAAGAGTGCAGAGAGTGCCATCGCCCAATAAGAGAGAGCAGTAACGTGTGGAGACAAGGAGACTGGCAACTGCCCTTCCAAGTCGACGTACACTCGAAGGATAATGATAGTGAGGTCACCCAAACATAAGTGGCTTTATTTAATATCGACCGAAAAAAGGGTAGTGTAGGGAAATCTTCTCCACTCACAGGCAGTGCAGTTTCTCTATGGTACGTTATGAAGATTTCTCTCGTGAAAACATGTGATTATTATTTTCTCACTATCTATACCTAACTCTATTTTTTGAATACCCAATTTTGTTTTACTCGTACGTTAAATAAAGTATAAAAAAGACTTCGTGAGACCATAGGTCTGGGCGAAGTATTAAATTTGGTCAGCTCCTGGAAAAAAAGTACGCTATAGTTTCTCACCAAATATCGACATTTCAGACCCTAAGGAACCAAAAACAACAATAACAAATTTGTGTTCTTCATCGTGTACATATGTACGTACGTATGAACAAATTTGTACACGTGATATCTGATGACTGGATGGGCGTATCGATATAATTTTCTTTTCATTTCGTGTCTTGGCATAACTTTGATGTGATTAGATTTTGGCGCAGATCCATCCATCCATTACATTAGCTACAATTACGTGTCTTCGCAGTTTTCTGCATTTTGTAAAAATACAAATGTTGATTGAAAAAGGTTTGAAATGAAAAGAGAGAGCATTAAATTCTCTACAAAAAAAGTGTTATGCATTTTCTTCCTAAAGACTACGGTAATGCCATAAAAATTGGTTTAAAATGCGTATGATTATAGTCTCACGAAGTATTGAATTTGGTTACTTCGTAAAAAAAAATTATCCCATAGTTTTCCATGAAATTTCGTCCTTTTAGACCATAAAAGCGGGGGAGGGATGATATAACTACGTCGATCGGAGGACGATTTTCGATAATTGTGAAGTTTATCGCCCGAGCAAACCGAAGGCGGCAATCACAATCGTTGGAGATTGATATTTCGCCTATGTCACATACGATATTTTTTAATACGACGGGCGTGGGGTTCGATTATTCGAGGCCGAAGGTTTCACCCCCGATGTGTTAAAAATGTTATTTTGGCTGACATATCGTTAGGGACGAAGTTTTGAAAATACTCGTTTGCACTTTTTACACATTTAAGGAACTTACGCGTAGCTACGTACGTTACATAGGGAATGTTCCCATTAGCGGCACTCTTTCATCCAGTTTCTGGTTATGTTAGATTGGGGATATTCCCGTAAACGCAAATTTTCGCTAAAAAAACTACAATACGAACTTGTATTGTAGGTACTCAGTTGGTAGGCATCCGGGTCGAAGGCTCTAGTTTATATTTATATTACATATTATTTGCTTGTTGTGTTTAATGTACATTTCATTAAGCGTAATTTTCGGTACATTTAACTTATTTTTAGACACATTTATAGCAGTTCATGACATTAAGCAAAATCATAATTGACGTAAAGAATAGTGGAAGCAATTGAATCGAGTATACTAACCTTTGCTGCATTTGAGGAGTATGGCTCGTCAAAAAGGGACCACATTTTTGGTTTCAACTTTTGCCACCACGATAAGGTACCTGCATAGTATGCTTCTTCAAAACCAAATTTTCGAGCTAATTCTTCGTCACTTGGTTTTTCTGTATCAAGATCTAATCTATCTAAAACTGTCAACGTTTCCTGCGTGTCTCGATGCTGGAATAAAAAAAACAATATTTATTTTAAGTTAGAATATTCCAAGCGCAATATTATATAACATTTGATATGTATATGGGTCATTCCACGTCAGATTTACAACTCAAGATTTTTTTTCATAGGCATATTTTTTTTCTTGTTCTCGACACAAAAATAAAATATACGTGTTTTTTTATTTTAATATGATATTTGAAATTATCGAGTTATGATTTTTCAAAGTGTTAGGTAGTATAAAACGCTCTATTTTCAACTGCCAATAACTCAAAACAGATACAATATACAAAAAATATTCCAATTGTTTCTTATTTAGGTGAATTTACGATGTATTTTATGAAGTAACAAAAAATCCAAAATTTAATTTTTAATACATACAATTGTTAATTTTTATAAACAAATTCTTTTTTTTAAGTTTTCATCATTGGACATGATTTTTTAAACCTTTTTCCACTAAAACTCTTCATTTAACTGTATAGCAAATACTGTGAAAGTCGAGATAGGGACAGACGTCCGCCTATCCGTAAAAGACCATCTGCATCCAAAAAGGGGTTCAATCGTCTTAACGGACTTGCTTTTGGTAAAGTTTGCCCACACATTAAACCGCGGGTACCGTCGAGATAGGCCGAATTGTTCTTCAGGATGTCAAGTTCTTTATCGAAAGCGTTCGTTTGTAGAAGCGAGAATATACGCGTTGATACACGCGCAAGTGCATTAGTGTATGACTCGCCGATCATGTAGGTAGGAATCTGCATGTGGTTTCCAATCTGTACACATTCCTAGGATGCGTAATAATGTTCGACAAAGACGGGGCCAAGACGAAAATCGAGAAAAGATTTCGTCTTCGACGGTTTTTTTATCAGTGGCGTGATGAAGTGACGCTTTGCGTTCAAGAAACGCATCATCTGGCGCCTCAAGATCACGATTAGGCCACTCAGAAGAGGTCTTAACGAGCCATGAAGGGCCGTTCCACCATAAAATTGAACGTCCTATGTCTGCTGCGGATACGCCTCGTGTCGCCAAGTCAGCAGGATTATTCGTTCCTGGAACGTGACGCCATTGGACGTCGGGGAGAAGCGTATGAACTTCTGCCACACGATTGGCGACAAAAGTTTTCCACTGACACGACTGTGAACCTAATCAGCATTGAACAATAGTAGACTCGGTCCAACAATGCAACTTACATTCAGCAAAAGCTGGCGCTGACTGGACCTGCATCAATAAGCGGGAGAGAAGCACAGCCCCACAAAGCTCCAGTCTAGGTAATGACTGTTGCTTAAGAGGAGCGACTCGGGTCTTACCAATTAATATCCTTGATGAGACTTGGGTCGGTGAGTGTTCAACACGAACGTATATAACCGCAGCGTACGCTTTTACGGAAGCGTCCGGGAAGCCGTGGAGCTCAAAGCGACCAGAAGGCGACATTCCGAGCCAACGCGGAATAGAGATGTCGGGTAATGAGGGTAAGACATCGTAAAATTCATGCCACGCTGTGACGAGCTCATCTGGAAGAGGAAAGTCCCAGTCAACATCGACCAACCAAAGGCGTTGCATGATTGTCTTTGCCGCGATCACTACTGGCGCAAGCCAGCCAAGGGGATCGAAGAGGCGTGCAATGTGCGAGAGCACGATTCGTTTGGTAACGATAGAGCTCTCTGATGGCGTTATGACGAAGTGATAAGAATCACTGGCTGGCCGCCATGTGATCCCTAGGATTTTAAGGCTTTCGTCAGTCTGAAGCGGTTTATCACATGACACTCCGTGATTGTGTGAATCAATGTCGGCAAGTAAAGCGGAGGATTAACTTGACCATTTTCCTAGCGTAAAATGACCTTTATTGAGCAAAGCCGTGAGCTGATCTCGGATACATATGGCATCAGCAATCGTGTTAGCACCGAATAGGACATCGTCTACGAACATGTTATTCAGCACCACGTTCTTGCCTAAGGGGTACGCGAGACCCTCGTCTTCAGCCGTAAGGAGTTGGTACTCCTTGATTGCATCTGAAGACAATGACCTCCAAAGAATACGTTGATAATTACGGTCGCGCTCATCGATCAAAATTTGGCGATACATTTTTTCAATGTCTGCAGTATAGACATATCGATGAGCGCGCCATTCGACGTGAAACAGGGGGAGATCGGACAGCAATTTGGGACCAATATGTTGGAGATCGTTAAGGGAGCGACCAGTAGTAGACACCGCAGATGCGTTGAAAACTACTCGCATTTCTGTCGTCGTGCTCGTAGCTTTGACGACCGGATGATGAGAAAGATATGCGACCGGTTCAGAATCTGGAAGCGCAGGCATAGCGCGCATGTGGCCGAGATTCTCATACTCAGTCATAAACTGAATATACTCTTCAAAATCTAGCGGACGTTTTGAAAACCGTTTTTCAATAGATTTAAGGCATTGTGCTGTCCGCTGGTAAGTATCTCCGAGGGCAATCGAGGGAGAATCTTTGAACGGTATGCGTACCGTGTAGCGGCCATCTGGTGAACGCGAATGGGTATCCCTGAAGTGCTGTTCACATCTTTCATTGTCCTCAGAGAGAGGTCGACATGTATACACTTCCTCTACTTCCCAAAAACGTGTCAATGCATCTTGAAGGGACGTGTCGTGCGCATGCGCGTGATGCATATGGGATGATGCATCAGTTTGATCCGCCGCGGTGTCGCTTTTACCAGAAAGGACCACCCAAAAATGGTATTTAGTGCCACCGGCTCGTCGCGTCCCCCGCGCCTAATGCCATCTCGAAACACGTAAGCGCACAAATCTGTTCCGATAAGTATATGAATCGGTGTATCGCTAGTCGAACAACCATCAGCAAACTGCAGATTATCCAAGTGCGGCCAATGCGATAGTGGAAATCGGAAGTTGGGAACATAAGTCGATAAATTATCAATAATTAACGGGTCAGTACTTAAAGCCAGCGATAGATTATTTGTTGGGCTAATAGAAACGAGAGCGATACGATTAATCTTATTCGACTCATTTTTTCCAATTCCACTTACCACTGTCGACGTAGGATAAGACTTTGCTCGAAGAGCGTTTGCGATTTCACGAGAAATATAAGTGTGCGTCGACCCTTGATCGAGAAGGGCGCGCACTTTGACAACGCGTTGCGAAGCAGTGGTGACCAATATCCATGCTGTAGATAGCACAACGTGCGCTGGTACTTTAGGAGTACTTAAATGTGAATGTACAAAATTGATATCAATATTTGGCGTATCGGATTGAGAAGAGTTAACTTCAAAATTCGTTGCATTGGGTATTGGGGCTTGCCGATGCATGTAAAAGTGTGTGATGGCGCTCTGCACACCGAGAGCATGTTCGCTCACTTTCACAGGCGTTTAATTTTTGGAATCCTGATAAGCAGTTTTGACATATCGAATGCCTTTTAACTATTTCCGATCGTTGCGCGACAGATTTCTCGTTAAATTTCGAACATCGGTACAAATTGTGCGATTCAGAACAAAGAATGTACTTTGGCTGTTTTTTCGCATTAGAATGACGCGACTGAACGTGACAGGCGGAAGCGTTAGATACAGATTTTCTCTCTTTAACCATCTGCTTTGCGTTTGGCGTTAGAATACGCATTGTTTTTTCAAAACCGGTGGATGTTTCATGAGCACGAATTCTCAAAGACAGAAATTTATGCAACTGCTCATAAGTAGCATACTCATCGTTGTCTAATGAAACATCCCATGCTTCGCGCGTATCCAGGCGTTGTACAATTAAAAAAACTAGAATATCGTCTGGTACCGGTCTATTTAATTTTTTAAGCCCATCGATAGACTCTTGTGCGGAATTAAGTAATTTACGCAGTTCTATCGAAGAATTGTCGCGAGATACCGATTTCATTCAAAACAATTTATCCAAACATGACTTTAGATAATAAAGCCACTGAAATGAATCGAAAGAAGCATCATTCACGATGATTGCTTGGAAGTGGTCGCGGAATTCAGTCCAACCTGTAAAATCTCCCGAAAATCGCGGTAACTTTAATGCTGGTACTTGCGTTCTTCGAAGTCCCTCGGGGATGACTGGAGCTGGTGTACGTATCGTCGGCGTTGACGTAGTTGGAGCGAGCAATTGGATGACAGTGGATAGACCGGCGGCAGTTTGGAGGTACAGTTCCTCAGCGTCACCAATGAAGTCATTGACGAAATATTCTTCGCCTGAACATTCAGGCACTATCTTGTAGGCCATTAACTCGTCATGTCGTTCAGACAAATGCGTCCATTTATTATCAATAAATGTGAGGCGTGTTTTTGCCTGTTCAGCAGTGAGATCTGGCGTTTGCAATAACGCCGCGGCCCTCTTTATTGAAAAGAGCGCTTCATTTTGCAGCGCTATCAATTGAATTCACTCATGATAAATGTCATTCGACTCATGCCGACTTTTATTTTTCGGCATCGTTGACGCTTGAAATTGCGTAAACGTGAATTAAAGTCGTGCGCGTGACTGCGTTCACGTAATTACCGACTTAAGTTTGCAGTGTTCGGTGCCGTCGTCGCACGGGGAACACTGTGAAAATGCGCGTACCCTGACAGAGTTATGAGTGTCAGGTGTAACGGTATCACGTGCGAATTGCTGCCAATAGTGGGGCACGTGAGAGTGATAGAGGCGCGGTCAGTGCGCTGGCTGGTTGACAGCGTTGCCACTTTTGCACGCCGTGCGAATCCCAAAGTGAATTGCCGTGGCAACGTAACGGGAAAGAGGGGAGCGCTCAACTTGATAACGTCGAGATTTGGCGATAGTATTGGTACTATAAGCGTATCGCGGATTCGTGAGACTCCGAGCGCTGCCGGAGACCAAAGCGCTTACTGCGACCGTTCCACTGCTGGCGCCACTGAGTGTGACGAAGCGGATATTCGAAGGAATCGTAAGATTCCGATGCGACCCAAGAATTCCCGAACCGCTGACGCCACTGGATGCGACTACGCGGACTACCGGAGGAATCGAGTGATTCCGATGAGACCCGAGAATTGCCAAAGTGGGTGCAATTAAAAAAAATCGAAAAATTTAGATTAGTTAGATTCAGTTTAATTGTATTTATCCAATTCATCCAATTCGAACGGCGTAATTATTTAATTTTGTGAAGTGATTTGGAGACTCGCTCTTCGTATGCAACAGCATGACCGTTGAGCACATCGTTCATAAGTCGACAAGTTCTAAAACTACCACTGTAAAATTTTCACAGTGTCTTCTACATAGTTATATGAAGAGTTTTAGGGGAAAAAAGTATAAAAAAATCATGTGTAACTTTTAAAAAATTAATTTGCTTATAAAAATTAACAATTATAAGCATTGAAAATTAAATTTTCGAATTTTAATTTAATTCATCGTAAAGCTGACTGAAATACGTAACTTTCATCCCTTAGAATATCTTTTGTATATTGTATCGGGTTTGAGTGATGTTATCAAAATTAAAATTAACTATCGCATTCAGGGAAGAATGTCATTAGCCCTGCTGAAGAGCACGAAATGACATCCTTGTGCGAAACGCATTTTTCACAATAGTTCAAGTTTTAAGCACTACAGGGATATTTTCTACTTTTCAGCTTTTCCATTTAATATTAACCATTTAATTAATATAAACCCAATTAATAGCTATCGTATCCAAAAATTTGCATATAAGAAGACATGTTTAATACAAACCGGTCGAAAAATAAACAATTTAATGAAACAATAGAACAGGTGAAATTATATAAATACTTCGGATATATAATGGTCAGAAGTGGAGGAGAAAATGGACGTATTAGAGAGAGGGTACGAAGAGCCTGAGTGGCGGCGGAGTGGGGTGGGTATGGAGTTACGGGGAGGAAACTTATTATATGGAGGTTAAACCTTTTCGACAGTATGGTTAAGGGCATTCTGTATTATGGCGTAGAGTTATAGACCCCCAAGGGATGGAAAGAAATAGAAGTTCGGCACGAGAAACACTTGAAGTGAGTATTAGGGCTCAAGAGAACGTCGCCAGGATATATAGAGAGGGAGGAACTTAAGAGAAATAAATTGATGGTAGAAACAGAATAGCGAGCGGGAAGGTGTGAAGAAAAGATGCGGAAGGGAGAAGATGGAGAGATTGGAAAATTGGATATTTTAGAGAGAAGTAAGGAGGAAAGGAAAGGGGAAATGAAAGAATGGACAAGAGAAAGTATGGAGAGAAGATAATGTATGTAAAGAGTAGGGGAGAGTGAGTCAAGTTAGAGGTGCATGGAAAAAATTAATGAGAAAGATTAAGGAAAAGGGATATAGAGATTAATGAACAAGAGAGGGGGGAAATGGTAAAAAGAACAAAATCATGCAAGAATTATGAAATGAAAGTAATGACCGTGTAAAGGATAAAAGTGAACATTTGTAATCATATAAGTGAAGGCAATAAACATACGTACATACAAAATAATAATAATAATAATGAAAAAATAATAGTGTAATTAGCGTTACAATAGCATTAAACAATATTACTTTAGTTAATATTTATAAGCGAAAAAATGCCCTACCTGCTTACATCCACACTTAAATACTAAGCGCAAAAACATTATCTTTGTATTGCATAATAACATAGTATTATTTATTCTTTAATTTATTGAGTCTCTAAAAACAAATGTGAATGTACGTTCGTTTTTTAAATTTAACAATTAATAATGCTGTGATATTCTCAGTGTTTACCAAAATGTTTAGAGAATGCAAGCGAAAATCTGTAAAAAGAGATTCAAATAATATTGTTAATGCTGCTCGGGAAGATGGCAATAGAAAGTCTATTCATACTGCTTTCATTCATTTAAAATGAAATATTACATTAAAATATTCATATTTGCAATAATGGTGTAAAATCATTATTACTTTTCTACAGCGAATTTACGAAAAATTAATTCTGGTACGTAATTTTTAGCCAAGAATATTATCCATTAGGGTTTATTGACGTTTTATGGAAAATTGTACATAAATGCAAATCATAGTTTTTCAGAAAAACGAGAATTCAAGATACTAGATGCAGTACTACAAACGAAAGTGCTGGCCACTTAGCAGTTGGAAAAACGCTCGCTGCATAAAATAATAGGTATTTTTTCCCAGCTTTAACGACGAATTGTATATCCGTCGGTTGGTTCTAAGGTGGAAGAGTTTGGACATCACGTGACAGCACGTACAAAGACACCATACTATGTATAGAACTACCTTAGTCGAGTGACAAATTGTAATTATTATTTACTTATTAACCCTCCTGAGCACAAGTTTTTCTTTTCCCGTATGTAAACAATGTAGTTTGGACGAGTATACTCATCCTTGCGCACAGGAGGGTTAATAATCTTGTTGGCATTCAAATGCAAACAGAAACGGCCTTAACTGCTGGCACAGATATATATTGCGAGGTGCAATATCTTTTCTGAATTTAATGCCCTAACAATAATTTTCAGAAAAGTATGGTTTCTTCCTAACTGATTTTTTTTTTTATTTTTTTATTTTATTAATTAACGGGCGGAATCGCCCTTTTTTACTCAATTGTTGCTGTATTGTAAATCGTCAGATTTTGCGAGAGCTGCAGATCGAATTAGAAAGATGGCGCCATACTTCACATTTGTGTATGAAATGTAGGACTGCAGAAACCTACACCAAGTACAGCAGCGGTCATGAGTCGATTTCCGCCAGATAAATAATACTTTCGAAACGTAAACACAAACAACGTGGCTCGTCTTACCAACAGCGAGCTTTTGATTGAAAATGGAATCGAAAAATTGTTCACCAAAAATTTTTTATTTTTGGGAAGATCGCTCCGTCGTTATAGTTAGCGTACGAAGTGCATACCAAAAGAAATTTTTGGCAGACACGGCCGAACAGAACACTGGAGAAATTGCATGATTCTGAAAAGCGGACACGGTTCAGTTTTTCGGCGGTCTGTCCGGTGGATCTTCGATCGTGCCAATAGACCAGCTGGCGCGCAACAATCGCCCAATACGAACGGGTACATGTGATCGGTTTAATACCGCGGAAACATTTCGTGTTTATTATATTGTTAAATTCGGTGCTCTCTATATATCTATAAACAACGCTCGCGGCGTGCAATATGTACATAACTAGGGAATGCTCTATAGGTAAGGTTTCTAGGAGTGTTCACTGCGGCGGCGGTACTTGTCCTGCATACCGCAGCAGTAACATAGTTAACACTCCAAAAACTAACGTGTCAACAAAGCCTGTGTCACTGAACAAGGCCTACTGTGCTGAGTCATACAGGGGTTGTCGTGAACCGCGGTCGTGGCTGCCGAAAATTTCTCTCCGTGAAGTCCACCTCTGAATATGGTCGGAACGTTCAGAGTACCTCGAGGACGTCCTTGTAGTGTATGTGTTGTCAAACCTCCAAGAGGAGCCGGTCGAGATTTGAAAAATGAAGTTGATTCGACCGGGTTCGTTAAATTGAACGTAGAAAATCACTGGGAAGTATCGGACTGAAAAATTTATTTGGTTGTTCAAGTTTTGTCACCATTTTTGGTTGAAAGGACTGTCTCTCGCTATATTCTTGTAGGGAGATTATCCCATTTGGATAATGAAAGGGAGGAGGAAGGATCAAGCCATGAAGGTCAAGGATTAGGAGGTGAAGCGGAAACTGCAGATTTCTGCGATGTGTTTTAAGTGGGTAGGTAAGGGGCTGGAATTATTCTCTTGAACGACGCGGGAAAGGTAGGCGCTCCAAGCACAAGATTGGGCGGCCTGCAAGAGGCGGGCTCAGAGTTTCCGGCGTCACATCACGGAAAAAAGGAAGTGAACGTATGATTTGAGGATTTACATGCAATAACCGCCTCGAGTCAGACGGCTATTTCTACTTACATACGGTGCGTCCGTCGAGTTCCTCAATATACAATACTTTTTCAAACATATATCACGATTACTCATAAATTACATAATGAATCTTTTTAAAAATTTAACTGCATGCTGAATATATGTTTATGAAAACCGCTAGGCAGGTAAAATTTATTTATTTCGATTTTATATTAATATAGTACTTTCAATATTGCTTAGATAGTCGAGCGAAATTTACAAAAATGAATAACAAATCACATCAACTCTTTCCGCTTGATATATAATTTGAAAATAATATTACCAGTTGTAGGCTGTGATTGTAATTTGATTTCATTGTAACCTTCCACTGCACGCGATTGTAAACAATGCATTCGTGGTCTTGTGGAAAAACATCGTCGATGCATTTCGCATTATTGTTGTGTTTACTTTTCGTTTCAATTTTGTGGATTGCTTAGTAAAGCTCTTTTAATGCAGCTTCGTAAATTGTAATAGTTGTGTCATTCTAAGATCTAAATTCGTCCAAAAAAGTCGAATACGAAATCGAGATAAAAGGAAGCAGCAACGACACTTGAAGAAGGTAACGTGTAACGCGACGTTCGTTGTAAATAAGGAGAGAGGGAGTTAGGGAGGGAAGGCGATCTAAAATCGTGAAGACAAATGAATCTACCCGAGGATTGACGACATGACGCTCCGTCATGACCAAAAGGTGGCGTATAGCGCGGAATTTAAATGTGATGGGCGGGCTTTCAGTATGAAATGAACGAATGACATTTGAAAAACTGACAGTTCCGCCCGGTTTTCCAAGTAAAGGTCCCGGGGATGGACTCTTTCTCTTTTTCGCCACTTCCTCGGACACAACGGACACGCTCCCGGACATTCATGGCCGACAACGGGAGCTCATATCTACACTAGTCCGGTGTTCGAGTAAAAATATACATTACACGTGCTGTTTTTCATCGACTTCGACCAACCGGTTGAAGTCATAAGGTGAGCGCAATCCACTCCTTACATCTTCAAAAATATTATTTGAGAAAAATATTGAGCCGTCCGCTTCTCCGTTCGAGATTCGCGAAGGTGCAGTAAGCAGGGGCGGCTACATTAAGGGTACCCAGGGGAGGCGCTCACCAATTCAACATAGACTTCTACTGGCGGATTTTTACATGAATTGACCATGACATTCAGCATCGATGAAGGGCACAAAGATGGATCCATCGAGCAAGGCGAGAAAAGACGATCGGTCGTCACTCCTTCTCTCCCAAAATCTCCGTGAAGTATCTTTTCGTATAATTATAATTTTTTATCCGCGTAATTTATTGCGTCTTGTTTGTATATCTTTTTGATGTCTTATATTTTATCCGCGTTATTTATTGGCGTATGTGTTTTTATTATTTGACGAATCTTTTACCCGCGTAACTTATTTCGTGCGACATGACTTAAGTTTTTATCCGCGTAAACTATTTTCGTTTATCCATTTTTATTGACATGCATAATTGCTATTTGTATAATGTTGACAAACGGTAGTTTTCCGTCTATGTGCGCGTCCTAAAATTGACAAATGGAACAACAAATTGTTCTCTTTTTAACTTATTTTTATTTCAGAAGCATTTTTTTAATTTGTATTATTTTTTTTTCATTTTATTATATAGGAAAAAGAGTATGTGTCTTAAAGCTGAAAAGTTGTGAATGAAAAACAATTCACAGTAGTTACATCGTGTAAAAAAGAGTATTTCTCTCAAATTGAAGCCATTAAACACAGAGAATTTAATTAATTTAATTAACCAGGCCTTTTGGAAAATTGGAAATTATAATGGACCAAATATTACGCTTTCTGGACTGATAAAAAGAAAAATCCGTACATTTGAAAATAAACGTCTTGATTATTCCAATCAAGTTAACTTCAAACCTTTATAACTCAAAAAATACTTAATAAAAAAATATTTTATTATAGTGTTTTGGAAAGCTCTCGAGATAAGCTATAAGAATATGCAATAAAATGTAGGGGGTTCTATTTAAAAAAATAAGATTGACCTTGAAATGACCATGAAGGACATAGTCAAGGTCAAAGTCAAGGTCATCATCTTACTCCCCGCTTGAAACCATACAACTTTGCTATTGGACATTTTCTCCTAAGTGCATTCTAACTGAAGATATTAGGGTGGTCCGATACTTTTCGATGACCCTGTATGACGGACGCCTTTCTGTATGCGTTACTTTTCTTTGCAAACTTATTGATATCGACAGAAGTCGACACAATTCAGAAGAAGGTTGTAAATCAAGAATCATTGGAAGATAATCGCGGCAAACATGATCAACATCATGTTGTACTAAACGAAGAAATGAAATGTTTAATTAATCAACATTGTGAAAGTATTCCTGACACTCAGTCACACTATTCCAGTAGTAAAATGAGCTTGAGATGTTTTGAAAATCCCGAGGTAACAATAAATCGCATATATGAATGGTTTTCCGATTATTATGCTTCTGTTACTGGTAATCTCGAAGTTCCATTGAGTTTACAAACATACGTCACATACTTCAATAATCACTTGAATTTTTCTTTTCGATTGCCTGGTATAGACGTGGGCAATGTATGTTTTGAAAATGAATCAAAATATAAGGAAAACGACCACCTTCTCCAAACCGAGGTCATAAAATTTTACGGCCGAGGTGCGAACACTATTTTTTGATACATTGTTTGCAAAAGTAGGCACTTTATCAACTGTTTTTAGTCCGTAAAGTGCGGATATCAGTCCGTAAAATCTAAAAAATATTTTACATTAGGCCCGATTGATAACGCGAATGCTCATTCTGAGGTACAAAAAATTGTACCTGAACTCATAGGTCCATTTTCTGCAATATCATTGAAGCATATGCAAATTTGTGGAAAAAAATACCGCGAAGATAGTATACTGCCATTTAATAAAGAAAATTTCGAAAATGTTGAATTTGGAAAGTTGAAAAAAATTTATGTTATTAAAGATAATGTATATTTACTACTTTGTACACTACAACGTATTGGTTATGATGATTATTATGGTGCTTTTAATGTTTATAATAATGATTCACCTGATGTATTAATACATATTGATATGTTTCCTTCGATTGTACCATGTTTACTGATTAGAAAAGATGACGATTATTATGAATACCAAGATATAATGTATAAATGAATATTGTAAAAATGGTATAAGTTCATGTAATGTACAATTATAAGTTATAAAATAAAACAGGAATGCTGAAAAATAATTTTATACAACCATTTACAATTTATTTCCAGTTTATCCCCCTTTAATACTACATTTTATTTATTTTATATGCTTGTTATTCATATCTTAGTTCTTAGTTGTCGTTAGGTGAGCAGTCGCACGCATAATTTACTGCTCGTCTTCTTCATGCCTAGGACTTCTTGAAGAGTTCACCGAAAACAGCTTTTACCTCATCGTCAAGAAGGGTAAGTTTTAATTTGCGTTAGATGCAAACAAATTGTGCGTAGTAAATACGTGTGTTTAGAGTGCGGTGCGGCTTTCCACCGTTCATGTTCCATTAATTTCATTAAGCACAAATCAGATATGTGCTGTTGTGCGCGATCATTCGCTTATCTTCTTGACGGACCGGCACCCGTTTCTCCTTCTCCTCTCGCTCCTATACCTCTTCATCGACGACCAGTTTCGTGCCACTCTTCGCACTTTCCACTACCATTGTCGCGCCCACGTGTCTCCCCACCTGTTCACCTTCCGTACATGATTAAACTGATACACTCCTGAATTCTTCGTCGCGTACCTTGTCTATCGTCCCCTCTCCCTCTTTATCATTAGATCGATCACTAGTAAATTCTATAAAGAATAACATCAACACAACGAATATGCTTTCAGAGCTGTCCTAAGTTCCGTTGCCCGACTCTTGGCAGACGTTGACATTTGATGAACGAATGCCTGTTTTTATGCAACAATCTATAAGGAGTGACGCGAATTTAGCACGCTTGACAACCCATGTGGGTGCGATTGCAACCGAGATGCGTTCCGAAATTAATGACCTCAAAAACCTGTGGGCATATGCACCAACTGGTGCAGATTTTGTCATTACCGGTATTCCCACTCTTGCAAGTTACCTTTACTTGACATTGTACGTCGAGTACTTGCGAAATTAAATGCAAGCAATTTCAATAAATTCATTGTCGGTGCCAGGAAATTAAACAAACCTGCTTTGGAAAGTGCGGAAACTACTTCGTATTCATCCGTGACTACATTTACAATAATTGTCCAATGTGTTTCCTCGGAAGTACGAAACCATATTATTGATGCTAAACGTAAATTCGGGAAAGTTATGCAAGCCGACATTTTGCCTGAACTCTGTCCTGAAAGTGCTGTGACTATGAAACGAGTTACTTTTCGCGCTTAGACGATTATAAACTCGTGTAAACTCTGGGACATGATAGTTTTCTTCAAAAGAACGCGAAACATGCTACTCTTCATAATATAACATGAAACGAGTTACTTTTCATGGCAATAATCCTTGAAATGCTGAAATGTGCTACTTTTCGTCAACAGAAGGGAAAACGTACTACTCTTCGTTCCAAAACGTTAAAATGTTACTTTTCGTGGTGTAGAATGAATCACGATATTTTTCGACTATCAATTTGCAAATGAATTGGTTTTTCCCTCAAATGCTGAAATGCAATGTTCTTCAACATATAAAAGTATAGCGTACTACTTTTCGTAAAAAAAATGAAACCCAATTTGCTACTTCCCACGCAGCATACTTAAGGCAATTTATTTCTGAACACTCTTTGTACTCAGTACCATTTGGTCCCACGCATCATTCCCTGCATAATAACTCACACACACACACACACACATATCTTGACGTCTTTATAGTGGACTCAAGCATTAAAGTCACAAGTTTTTCACAGTCATCTCAACCATTTGCTATTGGCCATGATCTTATAAGTATTTGTTATAACATAGCGAATTACACTCATAAAGAGAAAATCGTCACCTACAGAAATTTCCGGGATTGTAATTATGATGTCTTGGCGGAGGAACTAAATTCAGCGCTAAGATATTATGTACCAGAGTTATTCCACCACGAGCTGTCACCCGTTATCTCTACTGATTTCTCTGATATTCTGACACGTTTTTATACAAACTGTGGGATTATGCTTGATAAGCATGCTCCCATGACAACTAGGTTATCCAAGCGACCTCATGCACCATGGATAACACCCGACATCAAGCGGAAAATTAAACAGCGTAACTCACTATATAACAGAGCGAAGCGTTCACAAAATTGTATTCTTATGGCCCAATTACATGATCTGCGTAAGACTATTAAGTTGTCACTGCGAGTAGCTAAAGATAAATACATCATTGAAGCGTTAACACAAGTAACTCAACCTAACAAAGTCTGGGCGATGCTTAAGAAATTTGGCCTTGCTAAGTCAGCTTCACAGACGGCACTAAGCCACTTTTCCCCTGATGAACTGAACACTCATTACAGCAAAGTCGCTTCTGTGTTTCCTCCATGCAGTTATTTACAGCTTCAACTATTTCTAGGACAGCCAATTGATCCTGACTCACCAGTATATAGTCTTCCAACACTACGTGCTGATGAAGTGCTAATAACAATTAAAGCTTCTGCTTCCAAGTCTAAAGGACCCAGCCCTGATGGACTCCAATTACGTCAATCACGTCTTGAATATCTTATCAGCTGCAGTTATATCGTTAACTTCGATTTTCAACTTGTCACTCTCTTGTGGTGTGTATTCCTCAGCACGGAAATTGTCGTATATCATTCCTCTTAATAAAATATCACATCCGCAAACTCCAAGTGATACACGGCCTATTGTGAATCCATCTCACATTGCCAAGATCTTGGACACCTTGGTCATCAGATCGATTGTACATTATTTGGAATCAAATAATTTATTGCATCATATACAGTGTGGGTTCAGACGTTATCATAGCATCCAGACAACACTTATCAAAATTTTAGACGATGTGCGGTATGGGATCGAAAAGGGATTTGTTACGATCTTAGTATTGTTTGATATTTCCAAAGCGTTTGACTCATTAAATCATAATTTAATTTTGCAATCATTGCGTAATATTGGTTTTGATGATAGTGCGATTACTTGGATTCATTCATATCTGACAGGTAGATCGCAAATTATTCAAGGCGCTGACGGCTCTGCATCAATAGAGTTATTTGCTACCACAGGAGTCCCACAGGGTTCAAGTTTGGGTCCGATCTTATTCAGTATAGTGTTCAATACAGTTTTCAGTAGAATTCGTCATTACCGTGAATCATCCATTGTATTTGCAGATGATACTCAGTTTTACTTAACAACGCCACTATGTCGCATTCATAAAGCTATAAATAATCTTAATAGTGATGTAGACTCTTTTGTAAATTGGACACAGGAGTGCGGCCTCACGCTTAACATCAAAAAATCAAAAGCAATTGTGCTGAGCAGTACTGCTGTCCCACCTGTACTAGTCAATGGATTTGTAGTACCATACGTTGATGAGGTTCGTGACTTGGAAGTATACCTGTCATCAGACCTGACTTATTCCAAAGTTCCAAAGTTCATTACGTTCTGCACCGACTGAGGTTTCGAGGGTCAACGTTGCCGTCGCACTTAAAACTCCTACTGGTTAACGCGTTAGCTGTACCCCACGTAGACTTTACCTGTATTCTGTACAGAGATGCGTCAGACTACCTGTTCATAAAAATACGCAGACTATTAAATGCAGCCGTAAGATACATTTTCCAGCTCCGTCGTGATGAAAATCTAGCACCTTATTGGATCAAAGCCAACTGGTTGTCACCAGAAAATCGACGAAACTACTTTCTTGGGACCTTTACATACCAAATTCTCACAACTTCTCAACCAACCTATCTTTATGCAAATTTTACTCCAGTATCACCATCAGTGCGTACATCATCACGTCTATCTCCGTCTTTCTTCTACCAACCGATTTGTCGTACCGAATACTTTAAACATTCATTCTGGATATCGGCAATTGCATATTGGAACTCTCTTCCGCAGGTAGTTAGGGTTTCCGTTTCCCTTCCAGCTTTCAAAGCTGCGCTTATAGCACACTTGCGAGGTAACCAGTAATCAGCATCGTGGTATCGCAGACAAGTAGTTAGTTCGTTTTCATACAGTGTATAAAGTGCTCACTATTGAGACAGTAAACATTTTTTTTTCTTTTATATCTATTTATGTATGTTTTCTAATTATTATAAGTTATTAATTGTAATTCGCTATTATGGTTTACTTACTAAAATGTATTCGTATGTAACGCGGTATCAAGCATGTATTGGATTTTTGTCATTGCGTATTATACATAATTGTTTATAGCGTTTACTAGTGTGATGTTCCGAGAAAGCTTAGTATAGTAAGTTAGTTAGATTAAGATGATAGATTATAAGGTTCTAATGTATTAGCGTGAATTACTCATTAGTATATGTAACTATAATGTTATTACTATTCGCACACGGTCTGTCGGACCAGTGCGTAATAAAGATATCAAATCAAATCAAATGGTCATCGATCTGACACTTGGATAGACCATCGCCTAGTCTTAAATTCTTAGTCTAACTTCTCATAATATTTTCGGCGACAATTCAGAAATTTTCTTAAATGTAAGCCTCATGATCTTGATAATTGTATATAATGCATCTTTGAAGTTGCGGAACGATTTGCCGATTAGGCTTATAAGAACTGTATCTCTTTACATCTTAATAAATGGAAATCCATTATTATCGGTACTGCGCAAACCGCAGGCATACTCCGCCTCGGAATGACACTCACTTGTTTGTTCAAGAGGATAACTGATCATTTGGGCGAAAAAAGTAAAGAGTCTTAGAGTTGCTATTAACTAACATTTACATTGGACTGATCACATCTCGTAAGTGTGACGTAAAATTTATCTAAGTTTATCTCTAATTAATGTTACCAGGTGTTTAACGATCTAGATACCGCTTCTGGTCTGAGGGTGGAACGAATGCTCAATGCGCGTATTCGCTTCATGTTCAATTAAAAAAAATATGAGCATGTTACAACTCTTAAGACTCTGTTGTGCTGGCTGATTTCGGCAGGCCGAATGCTTTACTTTATCGACATTTTTGCGTTTCAAATCTTCACCGCCATAAGAACAGACTACCTTTACAAAAGATGCATCAGGCATCAGTCACAAACTTCTCGATAATTAGGACCAGGAACAAACACCTTACGTATTTACAACCATCGTGCTGAGACGCTCGTTAACTCGTTCGGGATCACATCCATAATATAGCATTCTTAGCGATTTATATTGTATACAGAGTGATCCGTTTTAATCTATCGATGGAAATAACTTCGAGAGAGATGGTTGTATCAAAAAATATTTCAGACAAAAGTTGTAGGGTTTGAAGGGGGTCGTCTAACGGTGACCTTGGCGTTGACTTTGAGTTCAAATTTGAGGCTTATTTAAAGGTCTAATCGCGCTTTTTAAATGAAACCGAAATTTTTTATTACAGATTCTGATTCCGTGACGAAAAATATGAAAGTTTTGTCCTAAACATTTTTCTCGATGCTTGACAGATGACGTTGTAATCGGCATTTTTAATCTATCGATGTGATTATCTCGGAAAGTACGCACCTGATTGAAAAGTTGTAACGGCAATGTTTTGTTTAGATAGGGGACATCCAACAAAATGAAGCTCGGCACCCACCCCCACCTCCGAAGGTGGGGCGCGGGTCAAAATTGAAATTGACTACCCCGATCTTTTATTACAGATACTGATTCTACGTCAAAAAATATGGAAATTTTGTTCGGAACATTTTTTAAATTCATGACAAATGTCGTTGCAGTCGACAAAATTAAAAATGCTTACAAAAATTGTTACAGAATTAAAATTTCTCAAGGAATACACATCATGTTCTGCAAATTAGAATAGTGCGGATAAATACGTTTAAAGAAAATGTTTTCATGAAAATGTCTATTCTGCTTTTTGCGTTACCACGGGGACAACGATGTGTACGTAGTAGAATCATGTCCCCATGAGGTGCTTTTATTATGTGAGTCTGCAATGCTAAATTTTCCAACGGTTTCAAACACATCACGTGTACATGTGCCATTGAGCATATACAGTATGTAAAAGTCGACTTCTATATAGGTTGTGATATCTCGCGTATTCACGTTTTGTCGCCCAGGTCGACCTTTCCTTCAGGGATCAAAGCTGAAGATCAAATCCATCCCTATTTAGCCTTGAAATGGGATTTCAATATCAAATCGAAAATGACTTACAGGACGACTCTGATCAAATCTAGGATGACCTTGAAATGACCTTGAAAGTACATGTCAAGGTCAAATCGAAAATGAGTTACAAAACGATTCTACGACCAAATCTAGGATGACCTTGAAATTACCTTCAAACCCCATATCAAGGTCAAATCGGATATGATTTACAAGACGATTCTACGATCAAATCTGGGATGACCTTGAAATGACCTTGAAGAACTACTTCAAATGGAAATACCTTCAGACGAACTTCAAGGTTGATCCCTGGATATCGAAAACTAAGAAGCTGTCGAGTTGGACGACGAAAACCTTCGAAGCACGTCAGCTAGATCGAAAACTAGGAAGCGGTTACAACTCCCGTTTCTCAGATATAGGGAGATGCTATTGAAAAATAAGAAATATGATTGCAAATTACGAGAGATCAGAACAAGTCCGTAAATATTCTTATTTTGACATTTCCGAATTAAACAGCATTCGCGAATTAAAGAAAGATGAATTTACTATAAATAGTAGCCACTCGTTTCTCTACAGAATCTGAATTACAATCGTTTTTATTAAATTCGATTTATTTCGTTTTTTGTAATGTCGGTGCGTGAGCCGACAATGAGTTTTGAAAGTTCGAATTAGGTTTTGACCCATACAAAAAAGTTTACATTGGCAAAATCAGCGAGTGAAAATGTCCATGGAAATCATTAATGAACGAAACTAACAACTCGATTCGTTTTTCTTCCCGAAAAGACTCAGAATCGCAGAGACTTATTATTTAGGCTTTAGATCATCGTTCAACGTTTAATTCTTTTCATCGGCTCAAAAATAAGATTGCGCTCTCGTGGCCGTACTGTGACCATCGATCTATTAGTGCGGTCAGATTTCACTGCAAGAACTCTCATTATGAACATTAATTGAGAAACTCGAGAAACGATGGTTTTTCCAATAGCCGCCATACTTTTGAATGCGTAGGTAATTTCTTTGAGGTAAACATGTCGGATTATACTCCTACCGAAATTATTCACACGATTATGATTTTAGGCGAAATTCAAAATAATTTTCCAGCTGCTGCACGACGTAACCATTCGCGACACAACAGTCAATATTGGCCAGACGTTAATCCTCGCTGGCATAGATGTATTGACAATCAATATCGGTGGTCTGTAATGGTCTGTTGTGGTATTGTAAATGGTTACTTAATTGGACCCTGCTTTTTTTGCAAAAAAAAACAGGAATTTCAGCATTTTCGTGCTTACAAAAAAGAAAATATTTGTCATAACTTTATTATTTATTCTTGAGAAATATTTAAAAGAACATATTTTACACCGACTTCAATAAAATTACGAGTTTTTCATGTATTTTCATGTCAAAATCAATTACTTTGCATTTTGATTCAAATGTAATTTCAATACCCACCTTCAGATTAATTTCATAATGATTATTTTTGTCTACTTGCAATTAGAGATGATTCTATTTTAATATTTCCTTTTTTATATTGTATTCTGAGACAAGTTTTATAGAAAACTTATTTATTCTATTTGAATTTCGTTGAAATGCCGCCTAAAGGAAAGTTGATTATTGGTTAACTGAAATCCGCCATTGTGAACGCCACTCATGGTGCACGCTGGTTCACCTTCTATCCTTACACCATGGAGTGATCTATGTCATTTATGTATTACTTGTAAAACGAGACTAAACGTAGGATTGTGGCCGGATAGTCATTTCTAACTCAAATTGAAAGCTCTGCTGTATCCATACTATTATCATTCTCGGCCTGTCCTTGGAACGTATCTTCAGGCTAGTGCAGAAAGGTACACCGGACGCAAGTCCTTGTAAGAACGGAGGAACCTAAAGGCTCACAGGGCCACCATAGCCACCCTAAAAAAAAAGAATCAACTCTCCCCTGTAATAGAGATAACATGGTGGGCGGATATGGATACACATGAGGGAACGCGATGGTTAAGTGGTTAGCATGCTCGCCTCGTAAACTGAACGTTCCTTAGGTCGTAAGTTCGAATTCCCGTCCGGCAACTTTTTCTGATTATTTCCATTGCGGATAATTCAGGAAACCTTGCTGGGCGAAGGTACGAATTTGGGACTGCTACCGACATCAGTCGGTAGTTATCGACACCGTGAATGGTTTTTCCGTGGTCGACGCTTCGTCAATATTGTCTTGAATGAAAATAAGACAATGTTTGCGATGCACCTGCTACGGCACAGGCCGCCGACTAACTGTTGACGGTATCGATTATGTGTAGTATTTGTGATTGTTTACTTGTTTGTATCGTCCTGTGTGGGATGATGACTAAGCCTTGCCCGATTAGCCATAGATGGCATAAAGTTGACAAGTAAATCTGACCAATGTATGTATATGGATACACATTGTCTCGAGCATAATTGCGGGTCAGTTAGTGCGATAGTAGATTCCCTCGAGGGCAGTTCGTCTTACCATCAGTCGCGTTATATATGTCGTACGAATGGTCCATGATGCGTATATCATGACTAATGGATGCCAAGGCGGCGGGGGTCATCAGAGGTAAATGCACGTGACCCTTAATGCTTATGTATTAATAACCTTACATTTATCCAACACTGGAGATTGGTATCTGGGGCAGCAGCCGCTAATATACCAGCCACATTGACGAATCCATAAGGAGGTCCGGGACGAAACACCGGCCTTCATGTAATATTATGATACAGTAGTCAGTTTACGCATCAAGACTCGCAGAGAGTCCTAGGAATTCCCTAAAAGGCGCAAAAGGCCATGGCTCATTTCAATCTGTAATAATATTTAGAAAATGTAGTAATATTTAAAAGTAATTAACTCCTGTATTTCGGGCTCTCACCAACTGAACCCCTAAAACTCTTGAAGCGCTGAAAACCTAGTGCGCAACTCCTCTTCCGACACGGGAGTGAGTGGAGGTAGTCAGTGGTCACGAGTCGTGGATTTCTTTCATGGCCACATCGAAGTGCAATACGGTGCGCCGCCCGTCACTTCACCCAATCTAATTGAAACGGCGATATTTCTGAATCTATGAAAGGCTCCGAGGATTTTTTTTTAAATGAAAAGTGAAATCATAAGGAATAAGTTTGTATACATTAGAAAAAAATTGAAGGGGAATTGTACAAAAATTGAGTTAAAAAATATTAAAAAATTTGTTTGAGCGTAATATTAAAATGTTTATATCTACTTATTTTATTTTAAAAATATATACTTTCAGCTTTAATTTCATATTTGGATCATCACAATCAAATTACTGGCTCCAAAGTTATGGCGATTTAAAAAATAAGTTCGTTTAAAATTCAAGCCCCCACCATGGCCGTAATTTTCAAAATTTTCAAAAATCCTTTGGGCTAACGTATCTCTGATATAGAAGGATAATTACACGAAGTTTTGAAAACACCCGAAGACCACTTGCAAATCGCGATATTTCTGACGTAAACTGACGCTATTAGAATATATGAGGCGTTGCGTGCAAAAACAACCTAACCCGGCTTAGGTTGTTTTTCCGTAAATGATATTATTGGATACAGCGAACCCTTATTAATGAATAGATTGTTTAAAATAAACGCAATTAACATTATTGTTTGAATGAATAGTATTCTTTTGAAGCAAGTCGCACAGTCTGTCGCGCGCGGCTCCCTCGTCGCTCTCGGCGCACAGCTGACGAACAGTATAGTAAGCACCCGTGCAGAGTTATAATTATTTATTCTGGAATTGTTTTGTTAAATACAAAATGGATGTGTCAATGGCTGACACAACCTCGAGCTTAAAGAATTAAAAAAGATTTATCATCCACTGAATTTGTATCCGATGGAGAATCTGAATTTGAAAACTGAACATTTTTGCTCGTTATATCCTTTTAAATGTGTAATTTTATAAATAAATTTTTATTTTTCACCATAAAATTTAATATAATTTAATATATACCGTTTTTATTTGAAATTTATAAAAGAATTTACTTAAAATACCCGTTGGATGCAAAAACAACGTAACTTTTGCCCTTTTATTTTTATTGTTAAATTAAGGTTTAAAACAAAAATATTTTTATTTTTATTGGATTCGGGTATCAAATAGTGTTACTTTATGGCTGTAAAAGAATTTTGTTTAAAAATGTTATCGAAATCGTAAGATAACAGTATCAAAACTTTAAACACATTTATCTTAAAATAGGGATTTCAGAGTTAGGTTGTTTTTGCACGCAACGCCTTATATATATTATAAAAGCAGTTCGATTTACCTTTATTATACAATTTAACAGCAAATGGGTGCAAAATTACACAGATGTTGTAGTTCCAAATCAAGTTTTAAAGATAATTTTAGTTTTAGGTGATAAACATTCTTTTCCTATTAACCCGTTTCCGCCTGAAATGCCGTAAATTCCACTGCGTTTTAGTCGTCACATTCCTTATAGAAAAGAACGATGAATAATTCTAAACACGTCTATTATACAGTTTTCGACCCTGCTCTTTTCGAATCCGAAGTCCGTTTTTAGCTACGAGTCGCCATTTTTTAATATGGCGACAAAAAGTATAAAAAATCGAGAAAATGTCCATTTTTCGATCAGTTTTTCATATTATTGACTAGGTTCGCGTTGACTGATCGCTCCGATGACCTGGATCTGGTGGCATAATGAGTTTGACTAAAAGTCTACGTGATTAGTTATGAAAAATATGAGATGGCGGATACAAGATGGCGGATTTTTCGACAAATTTTTCGTCTTCCTAACATTTTCGAGATTATTAGTTGTTTAAAGCTGTCGTTATGGACGCAATATTGTTTTTTGCAATTATTTACACTAGCAGCTTATATCCACTACTTGAAATTCAAAATGGCGAATCCAAGATGGCGGACTGAAATGTCAAAAGTTGCTTGATCGATCTGAAACTGGGTACTCGGAGGTTTTCTGGGTCGCTGATGACGAATATGACCTCCGGTTTCCAAAATTCAAAATGGCGGATCCATGATGGCGGCTATCTGTCATGAATTATCGACAGAACGCATTACCTTCGATTGAAAAATTCATTACATTTTTGTATTGATGACCATACATAGTTCATGAATTCTGCGTTTTTATCGTTTGTTAGCCATAGCATTCCATGTTTCCAACTCTCACCACGAGGAGGTCAACGATATTAGAGTTAATTTTTTAATTTTCATTTTTGCTTTGTTGTATTAGCTAGATATTATTTTTATTTAGCATGTTTTCTATTTTTTAATTTTTACACTGTTTGTATGTGCTTCTTATTCTGCAATAAATTATTATATTATGTATATTTTATTGCAAAATATTTTTTTATCAATAAATGAAAAATAATTAGTATTCTTTATAATCAATGCAATATTTTGTTGCTCTCAAAAGACATTTCTCATAACTGCACTGATTTCGTTCCTTAGTTCTACATCTATGTCCTTCTAGGTTTTCATTTGTTTTTTTCCTCCGAGTACCCAGTGTCAGATCGATCAACAACTTTTGATATTTCTGTCCGCCATTTTGGATTCGCCATTTTGAATTTTGGAAATTGGAGGTTATATTCGTAATCAACGACCCAGAAACCCCCCACGTACCCAGTTTCAGATCGATCAAGCAACTTTTGACCCTTTGGTCCGCCATCTTGGATTCGCCATTTTGAATTTCATGTAGTGGATATAAGCTACTAGTGTAAATAATTGCAAAAAACCATATTGCGTCCATGACGACAGCTATAAACAACTAATAATCTCGAAAATGTTAGGAAGACGAACAATTTGTCGAAAAATCTGCCATCTTGGATACGGCATCTTATATTTTTCATAACTAATCACATAGACTTTTAGTCAAACTCATTATGCCACCAGACCCAGGTCATCGGAGCGATCAGTCGACGTGAACCTAGTCAATAATATGAAAAACTGATCGAAAAATGGAAATTTTCTCGATTTTTTATACTTTTTGTCGCCATATTTAAAAAATGGCTACTCGTAGCTAAAAACGGACTTCGGATTCGAAAAGAGCAGGGTCGAAAACTGTAGAATAGACGTGTTCAGAATTATTCATCATTCTTTTTTATAAGGAATGTGACGACTAAAACGCAATGGAATTTACGGCATTTCAGGCGGAAACGGGTTAAAAAACAATAGAAATTTCCCTGACACAACTTTGTAGCCGCTTACAGAACGTTAATAAAAAAAATGCATTTATTTTACAGTAATTAGCGAAGTGTTTGTAAGAGAACTCTTAAGAGAATGCACCTACATAGCAAGGACACGCTTTCCGGAAAGATAATGGTATAGTTGAGGGGGGTTAAAAATTGTACGGAGTTCTTGAATACTGCGATAAAATTACTGCGTCTAAAGTGGGATACAAGGTCCTGAGCACCTTAACTGAGTTTATAGTAGTAGTTTTCATTGTTCTACTAGCAAGTTATGAGAAGAAAGAAGGATCACCAGGATATCTGTCAAGAAAGAAGACAACGGAACGATCGAGGCATATAGGGCTGTTCTCGTCGTACTCTGCGTCAAAACATGGGTAGAAAGAAGACACGGAGAGGTGAACTACTACCTCACACAAATGTTTTCGACAACTGAAAAGCAGTCGCCGCCTATATCGAGACGGTGATGCCTACCAACAAATGAGCTAACCTAATTGACGACCACCGCTTAGCGGAAGACATCAACTGATTCCTCACCCTATCATCTTAAAAAGCAGAACAGACGAGACGTAAAAATGCGAAGACGAGAAGAAAAGAAGAAACTATGCAATTCTGCAGGCGAGCTTTGGTGACACGACTCATGCTGTCTTGCCAGACAACTAAGATACGGCAAACTGAATAGAACGAGCCGAAAACTTGGCGAAGAAAGGCCATCTTGTGTAATGCTAACGGGGGTCGGAGGTGGTACCTTCCGTACTATTCAGATGTAGAGAAAAAAGAGAGTTTAAGTGGGTGAGTTCCGTATCAATCTTATCTAATATATCAGATTGGACATACACGTAATTCCAGATAATATGAAACCCCGCACGCGGGACCACCGTCTGAATTTCTCCAACCCTTTCATAAAAAAAAACTAGCAAGTTATACGATGGTGGAGTAAAATTCTCGGCACCCCTCGACTTATCTACTACTTAAATTGGAAAAGCGACGCACCGCGCCGTTTTACTGGGATACCGCTGTTGGCGCAGTGTGCAATGGTGTAATTTTGTGATATTAAAGAGGTATATCGGAAACTTTGTAGATAATATACTAAATTTTTGATTATATAAACTCAATATAGAACTTTACCTTCGTGGTAATGTTCACATCAGAGTATTATATACTAAACGAACTCATATCATACATACATTACATACATTGGTCAGATTTACTTGCCACCTTTATGCCATCTATGGCTAATCGGGCAAGGCTTAGTCATCATTCCACACAGGACGATACAAACAAGTAAACAATCACAAATACTACACATAATCGACACCGTCCACAGTTAGTCGGCGGCCTGTGCCGTAGCAGGCGCATCGCAAACATTGTCTTATTTTCATTCAAGACAATATTGACGAAGCGTCGACCACGGAAAAACCATTCACGGTGTCGATAACTACCGACTGATGTCGGTAGCAGTCCCAAATTCGTACCTTCGCCCAGCAAGGTTTCCTGAATTATCCGCAATGGAAATAATCAGAAAAAGTTGCCGGACGGGAATTCGAACTTACGACCTAAGGAACGTTCAGTTTACGAGGCGAGCATGCTAACCACTTAACCATCGCGTTCCCTCATGTGTATCCATATCCGCCCACCATGTTATCTCTATTACAGGGGAGAGTTGATTCTTTTTTTTAGGGTGGCTATGGTGGCCCTGTGGGCCTTTAGGTTCCTCCGTTCTTACAAGGACTTGCGTCCGGTGTACCTTTCTGCACTAGCCTGAAGACACGCTCCAAGGACAAGCCGAGAATGATAATAGTATGGATACAGCAGAGCTTTGATTTGAATCAAAATGCAAAGTAATTGATTTTGACATGAAAATACATGAAAAAATCGTATTTTTATTGAAGTTGGTGTAAAATATGTTCTTTTAAATATTTCTCAAGAATAAATAATAAAGTTATGACAAATATTTTCTTTTTTGTAAGCACGAAAACGCTGAAATTCCTGTTTTTTTTTTTGCAAAAAAAGTAGGGTCCAATTAAGTAACCATTTACAATACCACACCAGACCATTGCAGACCACCGATGTTGATTGTCAATAGATCTATGCCAGCGATGATTAACGTATGACCAATAATGACTGTTGTGTCATATATACATAATACATAAAAGAACTCATATCAACGAAATAAGAATTTCTTGGTGAAATGGACGGAATTAAATAAATCATGATATCGTCGATTGACGTTTCGGCCATTTATTGTAGCCCTCTTAAAAATTATCTATAAAAAGGTATAAAATTTCGGAAAAATATAATATAATACAAATATAATACAAAATAAAACATCAAATTCCATAAAAAATACAACCAATAATAAACAGAAAAATGTAAATAAAATCGAGATAATAAACATTCACAGAATACCGATGAATAAAAACCACAAGCATTTTTTTAAAACCGTCTTTTAAAAATAAAAATTATCGAAATTAAACATTTTTTTGTATAAAAAATATATTTTTGATGAGTGACAAAAAAAAATAATAAAAATTAAAAAAATAAAAACGAGAAAGGTCGAAAGAGCATTGCAATTCTCAAAAATGTTTAAAAAAATTTTTTTTAAACGGAAATTCGTAATTGATTTTCCTTAACGAACATGAGAGAGTATTTGTTCGGCATCATTCAAAAAAGATGTAGATGCATGTCAACTAAGATAAAAATTGAGTTTAATAAACACATTTTTCACTAATAAAAATGGGAATATATCGCATTATACCTATTTAAAAACCACTACAACATGTAAGATTTAAACACGCACACTTTGCCATGATGTTAATACGGCATATGAAAGTCGATATGCATTGTTTTCATATTTATATGAATAGCGGGTGTGCAGGGAAATTGACGTGGTTCCTAAAAAGCGGGATTGATTACAGTTGGCGTTGTTAATATTTTGAGTACGACATTTTCTAAGGATAATGTTACTTTATAATGTGTTAATTGTTTATTTGAGTACTATGGTGGTTAAATAATATAATATTTTAAATTGTTAAAAATTACCTGTGTGTAGGTCATCCAACAACATGGTTCCACCTGATTGGAATCAAGCCCCCAGAAGTCCAGTTCTTCTTCAAATAATGGTCCGCAAACGTCAGTTGGATAGTGAAGTTTTCCTGTACGATAGTAATTCAAAACTTGAGCGAATACTCCAGGGTGCCTGTCGAAGAAGTACTCATTTAAAATTGGATCATAGTTTGCTAGTGCTTCTGTAAGTCTTGAGAGTCTTGTGGCTGGTATTTTCTTCAAGGTCGCCTTGTACGTTTCATGCCGGATTCCGCCAACATTGAGAACTACGCGGTTCTCCGCGTCCATATTAATTAGGTTCATTTTCTTATATGGCAACTCTTTGCTACCGTTTGCATTGACCAGATGATGGCCCCACGATCTGTCGCAAACACAACAAGTTACATTAAAGATGTTATATATGAAATACGGGTTTATCACGATTATATGCGTTAGTTTTCGTATGCGTACAAGCGAACTTCTGCATGGACGCTATGTGAAACGTTCTTTGCAGAATATTAAATAAGCAATATTTAAAAATTAATTTCAAATGCTAAATATATTTATGCAGAGGAATGTTGATGGAATGTATTAGTTTCTAACAAGTAAATAATTGTAACCATTAAAACAAAACTGCAATAACCAACTTGAAAAAACTGAATAATTGGTGTATGTTTCTGATTTTTATGCCTCCGATACAAAATTAAATCCATCACACCAAGTAACAGAAAAATAGCAACGCAAACTAATACAAGCATACAATGAAAGCGAATTAAATAAATATTATATGCAAAATATTTTATAAATATCGGAAATCGAGAAGATCACCCTCGAAATTTCAAGTTAGAATGTTGTTATATAATTAAATGGAATGTAACGGGACGTTACGCCGGCGGACCAGCTACATTCGCCATCGTAGAAGTGTTGCCATAGAAACCGATTTCGTTCGTTTTCGTTACGGGATCGGGTGTTAGGAACGGCCCCGAATCAGTCCGAGTGTCGCCGGTTTCGGCGAGAGAGAGAGAGAGAGAGAGAGAGAGAAATGTAGCAAGCGAACAGACGAAGGACCGCCGATTGAAAATGTAAGTCGTCTCTGAGCCACGAATACCATTTTTGTATTGGCGCACAGGCCCACATATCCTTTTTGGCAGAGTAAGAATAAAAAATCTGAAAAAAAACTGTGTGTCTCGCATATTCTTGGCCCTCCAATAATTTCGTTTCGATGTTGGGTTTCGCGAATTTGCAGGGATACAACCCATCCGAGCAAGGCTGTTTGCCTGGCGCTACGTATTCCCACCGGGGAAATGCCGAAGTCCGTTTTACGGGTGCAAACGGTCCGGGAAATATTCCCAAACGGCACAAGCCGTTTATTGTGCGTGCGAAATGAAGTACGACCCAGCAAATATAAGTATCTAATGTATAGTGCACAGCATGTAATCAACTACAATCAAGATGTTTAACTTCATTTTTTTTAACAGCCATAAACGATCTTGAAGAGATCACTAAAATTATGTTATCGTAAAATCATGTTATGTAAAGAAAATCTTGAACAGCTCTTAAAAAGGACCAGAAGCAAAATCGTACTAATTTTTTTGTTAAAGATTTTTGAAGATCTTTAAAAGATTTTAATAAACTAGTGGAACTAATGGTAACTCTCATTTTAAATTTAAATTGAAAATATTCAGCAATTCGTATTTTTCAAATTTTATCTTTCTCAATTCGATTTATATCATTTCGATATCTTTATTTTTTTTTCTAATATTCATAAAATCCATATACTACTTTTTATTTCAATTACAAGATTTATAGTTTCGTAATATTGTTTTTGTTTAAATAAATAATTATTGTTTTCTAAACTTCAGATTTATAGCATGCGTATTAATTTTTTTGATTCTGGGAGAAAGACCCTTTGAACTTGAACCACTGAGAATCGTAGATCAAATTACTCGCATTCCTAAATTTTTTCCAGTACTTCGTTCTTTTTGTCCTTTAGAAACAAAACTATATTACAATAATAAATACAATTGTTTGCTTTGAATTAAAATGTTACGTTAATCCAACCTTTATTCCTATTCTTTTGCATTAGCAGCAGCCCCCACAAATTTTCGAACTCAGAAAAGACTCTTCCAGTCAATTCAGACTTTTCGTGGTTGTTTCGAGGTAACTTTACTTGCAATCATCGTTGTAAAACGGTTTCCCTCCCCGGCCGTAACACAAGCTCGGAAGTATGGCCTAATAAAACAAAAAAATGGCTTTGTTTCAAAATACCGGCCGACCGGCTATCGCGTTCCAAAAATTCCGATCTCTAGCTGTTCGTCGTGAACGACATCCGTGTCGCAACATTCAGTAACAGTTCCCTGAAATTGAACCTCGGGCACCGCCATGAATTTACATGGAATTTTCTCATTGCAGACGTTCCATGCTTGGTTTCTTAAATTATTTCGTATTGACATTTGATCTCCGACGTCGCAGACTAAACAATAACGTGACTAGTTTGTCCATACGCGCTAAGAATAAAGACGACCATACCTTCCGTGAGCTCGATTAATCCTACGTCGGAATTTACTTCAATCTTGGCTGAATTTCCGGAAATAGTCGGAATCGATCCGCAGACCTTTCCGTCACATAATACTGTGCAGCATCACCTTATAACTGCCGGCACTCCGGTAGAGCCAAATTTAAATAACTTGTTGAATGCATGGTCTGTAAAATGTATTAAATACATGGTCCCGAAAAAGAACGCCTCTTGGCATAGTTGCGGGGACTACAAGCATTTGAATTCGATCACCGTACCGGACAAATATCCCGTACCCCATTTACACGATTTTTTGGCAAAAACATATTTACAAATTAGATTTACAGCGTATAATCAAATACCCATCGCGTCCTAATGCTGTACAATCCATTCAGCGATTCATTTACCGTGCCATCTGTCAACTAGATTTCGTCTTCGTCTATATAGACGATGTACTTGTGGCTTCTGTAGATCGGCACAAACATGACGAGCCTTTAAGAACAGATTTTATATCAAGAACAAATTCCATCGCAGGCCGAATGCTGAAAGCAGTACTGCTGGGATCTCTTCGTCTGCTGAGGTCACACGAGATTGTATCTTGTAACCAATAACCGCATGGTAGAGGGATTGGTTGCAGTTACGAAATAGCTCGATGCATTCTGCAGCGGAGAGGATGGATATCGGAGCCACTTTTCTGCTACAGACTGCACAAGTGGATTATGGAGGGCCAAGGGAAATTAGGGTTTTAGTCGGTAAATGTTGCCCTGAACATCAAGTGTAAGGGAGTCCGACACACGGCCGGTTAACCAACATCATCAACCCCCTATGATGCCTAACGCATCCCCCCTCCGTAAAAAAAAAATATATCAAATTTATTGGGTTAAGTGATGCCCAAAGGTCGAGACGCAGCATAAAGCTGTTTTACAGCCTGACCCAAACATAATTCCAGTTAGACACAAGATCATTAGATACAGTTCCTTTTAGACACGAGATCTTTTCTACACAGTCCCGTTTAGACACAGGATCTATTAGACGGTATTCCATTTAGACACTAGACCTTTTGAGTACAGTACCGTCATATGACAAATGTGAAGAAATACGGGGTGCGTGACTAATTAGAAAATTAACGGAGCGGAGGGATGTGAGGCCACATACTCAGTTGGCAAAGCATTCGACCGGCAATCGAAAGGTCCCAGGATCTTACTCCATTGTCTACCGAATGTTTTTCTAAGTTCCCCGTCATTTGAACCTTGAAAATATTTAATTAAAGCAATTACTACCTATATGCTTTAGCAGGGTATAAGCCGCGAAATTCAATTTGTTTAATTTATAATTTCGACCAGCGAAAAATTCTAAGTAACATAATATTCATAATCAGTGAATATTGATTTCCACGAGCGTCTCTCAAGTTTTCAAAATATTATCTGTCATATATTGGATTCGCGATTTTGAATTTAGAAAAATTGACACCGTACTTGCATGCACAACCTTAAAAATGAAAGTAATAATAACTGAAACCACATTGCAAAATAATTCCCGAATTGTTTTGCAATCAAATTGGGATTGAGAAAAATAGGACTGTATGGTTTGGACAAAAATTTATTACACATTATTCAAAACACTCTATAAACTTTTCAACGTATTCTGTGTCTAATTATAAGGTCTTTTTGTTGGACAAAAATTTTGTTTAAACTCTCATTTGCAATAGAAAATTCCTGAACTTTTCGTCGATTTTCTTGTGTTGGTATCGCCGTTGTGGTTTTTTATCTTTATCATCGAAATGCTAATATGCAAATTTTTTACTTGAATACTCGAGCGGTTTGAACGGCAAAGTTTAGGAAGAGCGAGGATTTTTTAGGGAAGATGTATTTTGCGGCCTTGAATAGCATACTAAAACTCCTCATCGACAAAACTTGTACTTGTATACTAGAATTTATTTAATAATTAAACTAGTGTTGGTGTGGTCAGCCACCAACTATATTATAAAATTATACCAATATTTGGTGGACTGAAACAAAAAAGATAAAGGGGGGGGGTCCGAATATATGACCTATGACCTATGGGTCGAAGTAAGATTGAAAATGCGCTTTTTTGAAAACTTCGTCCCCGACCACAGGCCACCGGAAGTATTAATAAATAATATTTATAAAACACTTACATCACGCATTTTTATTATAATATACTATTCGAAGCATATTCCCGGTCACTAATTAGCCATCTATAGTATACTCTACTTCGTAGAGAAAATGTTGTTATTATTGAAATATTTAAAAAAAAATGTTTTTTACGATTTTTTAAAATTTCGGATAGACGCATTGCCTCCAAAATCTGATCAGAGGCAAGTTAGATCTTGACAAGTTCAAAAAGAGGTAATACTTGTGAAGCTATAGAATATACATAGTGTTCACGTCAAGTTGATTATTTTCACGTAAATTCGTATTCTACGGCATTACCTTTGATTTTACGCAGAAATGGCACATAACTATTTTTGTAGAAAATTTTACGACCCACCTTTTTTGTTTTAAACATTTTTTAATGTGATTTGCATTTTTGAAAATAATATTCTTGCAAAATATGTGGTTGGGAGGTCATTGTGTAGTATTGAAATAGGTGGAAAACGTCGATTTCGATTTTTATTGCATACGTTTATTTGTTTTGTGAGAAAATCAAAATTTTCTTAAAAATTGAATAAATTGTAAAATTATGAACGGACATATTTTGAAAAATAAATAATCGCAACAACTTCATACTAAATTAATATAGGCCGAATACAGGCTTAATTTACGATGTAACCACATTAAGTTACAAAATTTACCAAAGTAATGTAAATCTAATCAACCATTTTTTTCGTCTGTCCCCCATAGCACAACAATATTCCATCCATATTCCGGGAATATTCCATGGAACATTCGGAATATTCCGTTAATATTGTCGGAACATTCAAATGTCCTACCTTTGGAATGTTCCTGTGTATATACCTGGAATATTCTTGAAGAATATGGATGGAATATTGCCTTTAAAATTTTTAATTTAACCGCTAAAGTGCCTGAATATGCAGATGGAATATTGACGGAACATTGCATTTTTAATTCTATTTGAACCTTGAAAGTGTCTGAATATTCCAGGATTATATATTATTATATATTGAAATATAAACAAAATTGATATATTGTTAATATATTTATAAACAAATGGCAAGTCGAATGAAATTAACAATTTTTGTGGATATTAACTTTTCTCTTCTAAAAGCTTTATTAAAAGACTTCTTTTAATCGTATAGTTTACAATAAACCGTGAAATATATTTTTACACTATAATTACATAAATTAATATTACTTGTGCTTCTTATTTTTTCTTTTTCTTCCTTTTGTCGTCTTTGTTACTTTCACCCTCTTCATTTCTTCGTGTTTGGAGAGTTGTTCATCTGATTTTCATCCACCACATTCGCCATTGTATTTCTAATTCAATTTGAAGCGGAGTAAACGGCGTAATAAAATCCGACGAATTTCATATAAACCCCCAGTACAGAAAACTACATATCACAAATACGGTTGACTTATTAAAATAAAAAAATGTATTAGTTGAACATTGTTGTTTTCAAAAAACAATTAAAACTAATTCACGGAGTTTTTCATTCAGCATCAAGGGTCACGCCTGCTGCGAGTTCGCGCAGCCGCACTTTGGAGACAGAAAATTAGAACAACCTTTTCATAGAATATATATATTTAGAATTACAAACTTTAGTCTATATCGCCATTTTGACTCGTGAGTACAACCACGCCGTTCAATCGATACACGCGAGAAATTACAGGCCGACGCGCAAAGTGTGCCAAATATATGCAAAAAAGACTACGTCCCTACGAAAATCACACAAGGCGTATCGAAAATGCACACGAATCGCCTTCTACAACAATCGGTACCGAAGCACAGGGTAAATCGAACCGAAAAATATCGCAGGAACGAATATGGCGCAAGCGACGGCGTAAATCCACACGTCTCAAGGCAAGGCAGAAAACCAACAGAACGGGCCGAACGTTTGATCGCCACACGGCCTCAGTCGCTACAAAGGCGTCTTCGGACGGTCACGCACCACACACGCCGCCGAAGCTTGTTGAGCAACGTCGCGTACACTCGTCGACTCACAGCGACCAATCAGAAAAGAGGCGAAATAACGACCGATACTAATACGTCGATTACCGTCGTAGCCGTTTAGGACAACGCGTCAATTCAAATCGCGTAAGTGCATAGCGCGTAAGTCTTAATGTAAACATTACCGCTCGCCTCGTTATACGTAATGAAAATACAATTTCAACTTAGTTAAATTACAAAAAACATACGCCGCTCGCCATGAAATACAATCATAGATGCCGCGCGCCTGACAAACTCTAACCAAGCCGTCCTGACCTACGTGGCAATGAACGACGCGTCCCAGGGCCCACTTTGCTGGTGGCAACTTCTCATTTAAAATTAGGACGATATCGCCAACTTTAATGTTAGGATATGACTTATGCCATTTACTGCGTTTCTGAAGAGACTTTAAAAAATCATTTGCCCATAAATACCAAAATCGTTCAGTTAATTTTTTAACTAATTTCCAACGCGTTTGGGTACCCGAAAAATCATCCGGTAATGGTATCTGTACTGGTGGAGTTAGATAGAACAAGTCGTCCGGACTATCTGAAAATCCTGAGATCGGTCGGGAATTCAGGCAGGCCTCAATTTGACACTGACAAAACCGTGCCTAGTTCTTCAATTCCTAGGATCTGATCGCCAATGACCCGTCTCAAATGGTGCTTGACGGATTTAACTCCGGACTCCCACATACGTCCGAAGTGTGGGGAGCCAGGGGGAATGAATTTCCATTCGATCGACTCGAGAGCCAAGACACTAGCAATTTTAGTATCACTCATGGCTTGGTTAAATTCATTCCGTAAAACACGACTTGCCCCTACGAAATTAGTGCCATTGTCACTAACTACCAACGTGGGCAAACCTCGCCTTGAACAGAATCTTTGAAAAGCCGCCAAAAATGCTTCAGTTGTATATGCCTGTACGGCTTCCAAGTGGATAGCTCGAGTATTCAGACACACAAAAACGGCGATATAGGCCTTATGCGATCGATACCCTCGTCCCGTACCAAATTTAACCATCAAGGGACCGGCGTAATCCACACCAACGTGTTGGAATGCATGTTTTCCATGCACGCGAAAAGAAGGTAATGGGGCCATCTGTTGATCAAGATGCATAGCTCGATGACGAGCGCATGAAAAGCAGTGTACAATAATTGATTTAACCAAAACTTTGACTCTTAGAATCCAATAAGATTCTGCTAAGAGACGACAAGTCAATGACACGCCACCGTGTAACATACGTAAATGTGCGTGTCGAATAAGAAGCTTCGTTAATCGGGATTTTCCCAAAATAATCACATGTTTAAATTCTTCGGAGAGCAACGAATTTCCCAATCGCCCGCCAACACGTAACATCCCTTCCTTATCGACATACGGGGCGAGAGCTA
Organism: Trichopria drosophilae; assembly: GCA_030407085.1. Taxonomy (NCBI): domain Eukaryota; kingdom Metazoa; phylum Arthropoda; class Insecta; order Hymenoptera; family Diapriidae; genus Trichopria; species Trichopria drosophilae. The sequence continues at coordinate 127,685,662 of CM059583.1, read as the reverse complement.
ATAGACGATTTCGTTTAGGTAAATCAAGTCCTGACTGTATTAAATGTAGCTCCGGTTGCAGAGACTGATACTGAGCCTTACGTAACCAAAAATGACGAGCTTTGGAAATGTACGAGTTGGTAGGTTCTGAGAGAAATTATCCGATTTCCCCTTGGTCTTATAATATAAAATATCCATGTATCGGAAGAAAACAGCTGTTATTCGTATTAACCGACCCCAGTCGGAAACACGATCAGAGAGAGCAAGCATTTCGTCCACTGCAATATGAGTCGTGACTGTACGGGCTGCACACTCATCATTACAATTTAAATTTGGGGAAGCAGTCGGCCAGTCAGTTGGAGGGTTACGTAACCATCTCGGCCCTTGTCACCATAGTTATTTTCTAGCAGTGTCGATACCGAACAACCGCGAGAAGCGATATCCCCCGGATTTTGATCTGTAGCTACGTATCGCCAAGCTACGTGAGAACTACGCATTTGTATACGCGAGACACGATTGGCAACAAATACTTTCCAACGTGTAGGCGTGTTGGAAAGCCAAGACAATACGACAATAGAATCAGACCAGGCGAACAGCGGAGTTTCCGGAGGAAAATTCAAACTACTAGCTGTCCATGCAAGTAAACGCGATCCAAGTTCAGCCGCGCACAATTCCAGTCTTGGAATGGTTAACACCTTCAACGGAGCCACTTTTGTTTTACTTACAAGTAAATTAGTCGATACAATGCCACTATTTTCAACCCTAAGAACTAACTAACTAAGAACTAACACTGCAGCGGCATATGCAATTTGAGATGCATCGCAAAACACATGCAGTTGCATCGTAGAGTTAGACCTAGACGATAACCATCGCGGAATAGGCAATGAGGTTAAATGGGGAAGTCCATCAACGAACGATAACCATCGAGATGCAATATCCGAGGGCACTACATCATCCCAACCAAGTTGCAAGGACCACAATTCTTGGTTGAACGATTTGGCCACAATAACAATTGGGGAGATCCAACCTAACGGATCAAACAATTTGGCGGTATACGCTAAAATGGAACGTTTCGTAACCTGATCGGGCAGCACCGGTATTCGGGAATAAGCAAAACAATCTTCAGATCGTAGCCAAGAAATACAGAGAATCTTTTGATTTTCGTCAGATGCAAAGTCCTTACATGGACTAACTCCGATCAAATGCTCTGGAATATCGGTGAGAGCCGTCAAATTGTTTGAACTCCATTTTCGAAAAATGAAACCACCGCGCGAGGTTAATTCCAAAATTTGTTTCGTAATTAACTTAATTTCGTTGATGCTATCTGCTCCGAATAAAAGATTATCAACATACGTGACTGATTGCAATTTATTAGCCGCAAATGGAAAGGATGCCCTTTCATCGGAGGCTAGCTGATGCAGCACACGCAATGCAACATAAGGTGCACAGGCCGTGTCATATGTGACAGTCAGTAATCGATATGTTTGAATCGAAGCGTCAACACGAGGGCGCCACAAGATTAATTGCAACGAAGTATGCTCCGGAGCAATAAGAATTTGCCGAAACATTTTTTCTGCATCGGCTGCCATGACAAAACGAAACGTGCGCCAACGCATAATTATGGCTGCTAAATCTTGTTGAAGCTTAGGGCCTACTAATAAATTATCGTTAAGAGATCGCCCGTTCGTGGTACGACATGACGCATTAAATACTACCTTAACTTTAGTAGTAGAACTAGTGTCTTTAAGAACAGGGTGGTGGGGGATGAAGCACAGTTGTTGCGAATCTGAACGCGGCGTATACGCAGCCATATGATTCAAATCAAGATATTCTTTTAAGAATTCATGATATGCGTCGCTTAAAGCTGGGTCGCGTTCAAGTCGACGTTCGACACGTAAATATTGTTTGTAAGCTATCCCGTACGATTCGCCGATATCTATAGGCAAGTCTGATTTCAATGGCAAAGTTACGACATATTGTCCGTCCCCGTTACGATAAGTAATATTTACGAAATTCGATTCACATTTTTGTTCTTCCGGAGAGAATAATTTTGAATCCGGAACCTGCTCCAACTCCCAGAATCTAGTTAATGATTCCGATAATTCAACATTTGAAATTACGTGTAGTGACATAATATCATTGTCAGATTTCTGCAAATTAGAGCTGGCACACGGACCTGAAAGAACCCAGCCAAAGATCGTGGCTTGTGCTAAGGGTTCGTGAGGAAACTGTAAAACACCGTCACGCAAAATCAGGCCGTACACATCTGCACCAAGGATTAGATCGATCGCACGATTGCCACCCAGGTCTGGATCAGCTAACGGCTTTGGGTCATCGGAGATAAATTTACTCGTGTGCCATGTCTCACCAAGCCAGAAGGTTGACTACCAATACCGATTATTGACGCATTAATCGGTGTGCGCACGACGCGTAACTGTTGAGATGCCTTCTCCGAGATAGATGAACGCTCAGACCCTTGGTCTAGTAGTGCTCTAAACGTCATCACACTTCCATGTTGTGAAGTTGCTTGTACAAGCGCCGTAGCTAAAAGTATACTACTTCTCGATTCGACGCACGGATTGGTCGAAGAAACTGTACCAGCAACTGTATTTACTGATACTGGTAACCTGCCATTATTATTTACACTATGAGTCTTTACATCAAAGGCTTCATGAACTAAAGTGTGATGACGTCTGTGACACATTGAACAACGTAGTTTATTATGACACTCGTTAGGCAAATGTCCCTTTTTAAAACAATTAATGCATAAATGCAACAACTTCAAACGAGCCAAACGATTTGTTTGCGAAAGTTCTTTAAATATTGAACAATTAGCTAATTTATGATTAGCATCGCATAAGAAACACAGTCTAATTAAACTTTTCGGCTCAGTTAATAAATGAGTATTGACACAAGCTGATAAATCTTTACGTTTAGCCTTTACAGAAAGTCCGGTCTGATTAAATGAAACTTCTGACTTTATCGAAGCAATTGATTCTGTGTGAATCCGTATCTGAATAAAGTCAGAAAGCTCATCGAACTTAGGAAATGTATCTCGCTTTCCTAAGGAAATTTTCCCAATCTTGACGCAACGATGCATCAAGGCGTAAAACTGTTAAAACAACTAAAAACGAGCTCCATTCCCGAATCGGTTCACCGAGCGACTCTACAGCCGAAAGGACTTCCTTTGTATTAATAAACAGACGTTCCAACTGACCAGACTTTCGCGAATCGGCTGATTCTAATTTTAATAAATGGACAATCTGTGCGAAGATCAAAGCATTTACATTTTGATAATAATCATTTACAATATGCGACGCACGTTCAAAGTTATCCGCGTGGACATCGATACTTTTAATCAAAGAAAACGCGTTGCCCTTGAGGCACCGTTTCAAGTATGACAATTTATGCACATTCGAAATCGAATTATTATCTATAATTAAAATCTGAAATAAATCTTGAAAACTAGGCCAATCTTGAAGACGTCCATCGAAGGTGGGTATCGGTATATTTTCTAAAGCGGCTACATTAGGCCGGGCCGTGGACACAACAGACGATATTGGATTCGACGATGTCGTTGCACTGACAGGTACTTCAACTTCTCCTAGAAGGTCGACAGCATCGAAATACCTTTCTCGCGCGACGGTGAATGAGTCATCCTTCAGGTATCGTTGCACGTCCGCATCCTCCGATGATGATATAAGGACGTTGCGAAGTCTCAAACTCTCGTGCCAACCTTTTCCATGGCGTCAAGCTTGCGTTGAACCTGTGATACAGTGACGTTCTCCTTCTTAGCCAACTTCTCGCCTCGACTACATTGTGACAGCAATGTAGACAAATTCGACTCCTGTCGAAGAATATTGGTACACGGAGAGAAATTTCTAATGTTTATACCGTGGGTCACCTTCGCCCGAAAAGACTCAGGCTCTCACTTACGAGATTCGTTTGTTTTCATACTCTTTTGAGCTGTATACAATTGTAACAGAGTTTTCTGCTTGCAGTTGCACTGGTTCAGTGTTCCCATAACAGCCAATGTAAAATTTTATACTGGATCGGCGGATGTTTGCACTAGTCCAGTTCATATTTTAACATGGGCAAAATTTCGTTACGCCGAAGTTGCACAAATGGCTTTATGAAAAGAATAATACTTCTTGATAACTCCGGTTTCATTAATCATTTGAATTGTTTATTAACTCTCCTGCGCACAAATCCAAGTATACTCGTCCAAACGTTTTTATTAATCACTTTTCATCAAAGTAACAGCGATTAAAATGGCAAATTAAAGCTTAAGATTCACAGATTATGACACAAATATTGGCAATTTTAAATATCTATAAGTAAATAACAATAAATTATTAAAAATTTAGAATAAAAATGATCAATTTGTAAATTTTAACCCTTTGTGCCAAGAATTTTTCTTTTCATCCAATTAGGTCAAAATTTGTTACTCGGGGGTATTCAAGGTTGATGATTACGAATGCGATTTCAGATTTTCGAAATTCAAATTGGTGGATCCAATATGGATACCAATTTACATAGAAATCTAAAATATTTTTCAAAATATGTACGCCATATTAGATGCACCATTTTGAATTTTTAAATACCGACTTCAAATTCGTAATCAGCGATCCCAACCCCGGTATACCAATTTGTAACAAAATCCGACTACGTGAAAAACGTATGAGTTTGCAAAGCACTTTTCCGGGGAAAACTATTGTGTATTTCTGCTTTATTAAAATCACCTATAATGATATTATTATATATCACATTTTTATACCCTTGACAAATACTGATTGAGGTTAAGGCCAATTTTGGGCAAAAATGGACTAGGACTGGCCATCAAAACTATACAAAATTAGGCATGTAGTAATTTTCTAATTGAAAAATATTCCCAGGAAACATTCGATGTTCGATTTGTAATTGAATGCCACATGTGTCAATTGTTAGTTCAGCAAACTTTTATCCAAATCTGCTGCAATTACGAATAACCTCTATACTCTTCGCGAACGATTCACGTGTAGTTTTAATTATAACAAATAAACAAAAATTGTAACAAAAAAAGAGGTTAAGTCAGTTTAAGAAAACTAAAAACAAATCCAGAATCAGCCTATTTGTAATTAAACTTATAACTAATTAATTGTTAATTACGAATATAATTGAAATACATTGATATTTTAATGAAATTTAAAATTGTCTGATACTTTATTTCCTGTAATACTTTGCAGAGCCAGGATTCTTCTACATTTCTTCGGTTTCGTCTTAAAAAGAGCAGCATTACATTTAATTTTATCATCGGCAGGTAGTAGATGGCAATATAAATCTTCGTCATATTTGTACTCTGTTATCCAATTAGAAGCGACAAGACGCGGGTTTTCGGCGCCCAAAAACCAACAACGTAGTATTTACGATCGCCATGATCCATTTTTGTTAATACCTTTATAAATTATACATATTCTAAAAATTATAAAAAATGAAATACAGGGTAGTTCTATTCTTTATAAAAAGCAAATGTTAACGATTATAAGTCATTATAGTATATTTCGATACAAGTGGGTAAAAGTTTTTCTACGAATGTGAGGGTTGCAGGCCAAGCCGAAGGCGAGGTCTGCATTCACAGTCGTTGAAAAAACATTTTCGCACATGTGCCGAACGATATTTTTGACAGCCTACATGCACATAAAGTGAGTATTCTAACGTCGCTACGCTACAAGACTAGGTCATTCTTATATAGATTTTTGGCTGCTAAATCCGAATTCGAGTCCGAAATTTGTCCATCGGACTTGATTTTTTTTACATTTGAACTTGAAAGTGTTCAAATATGCTTTAACTTTCCAAATATCACCTAGTCTTATTAAACTTCAAATATAATGAATATAAAAACTCGCTGGTGATGGACAACTTCTAGGTCCGAATTTGGCTTCAGCAGCAAAGTCTATAAGAATCACCCAATCTCGTTTCATTTTTCAATCAAAATTTTTTTTTGTGGTCCTGTATTATTATTAATACGAATAAAAATACTGTTCTAACAATTGTGGTCCATTCTTTGCATTTATAAATTATACATAATTTAATAATCTGATTCGGTATGAAGTATATGAATAATGATAGCGTTGTTTCTCTTTTGTATTTTCCAACATTTGGCGTGAACGTCTTGTAACGGCCAAAACGAAAGCTTATTCTTTTCTCCAGATGCGATGATAATGTTCAATTGTCTTGAATTTAACGGCGTGTCATAAAGATCTTGATCGGTTAGTAAAAGTTCCTTTCCTATCAAAAAAACTTCATTATTTTCACATTCCACAATATTTATAATAGAAGCAGTTGATCCATCACTAAGAAAAACACAATTATTTCTGGAACTTTTACAATCGATGTAAAACGATTCAAATTTTACGCGTTCATATTGTTTTTTTTATATTTTTAATTTTACTAATAAGTGGTCCTTTTGAATGACTTCGTTGTAGATCATTTTTGAAAGTGGATGTTGCAACATTTTTACTCTCCTTGGCTTGCATCTCGTAATACCGTCGATAAATTGTTACAATTCTCTACCACTTCTTCTCATTTTTCTTTTAATACCAGTCATGTAATTTTCAAAACGAAAAGCACTGAACGCATCTAAGTGCCTATACTTTCGTACGTCGTCTCAAAAATGAAGCATGTTGTGAAAATTGTGTGACATATACTCTTGACCGTAAATACATTCGAAAGTTTTAATGAAATACTCAAAAAGTTTGTGGACATAATCGATCTTACTTTCAGTTTTTATGTGAATTGGGCTCGAAAGTATCGTGATTGCTACGTGCAAAGCTAAAAAATTGTACATTTTTCATTCAAAATGTTCTTGAGTACAATAGGTCCGCTGTAAAGTAAGAATTTACGAAACTACGTAGCTTTCCAATTTTTAACGTCTCTTAAAGATCTTGGTCTCCTTGCGAAGTCAAATCCGATCAATTGAGGCAGCAGATAGTTTTATACCAGCAGGGCCAAAAAGCCATAAAAGAATTAGTGTCTTTACCGCCCCTAACAACACCAAATGCATATAGTTCAATGGGACGCTAGAAACCGGGCTAAATCCAGGAATATTTTTTAAAATCGTTTCAGTATTAGATTCTTGATAGGTACCTTCATAATCCTGAGATTTCAATTTTTCATCTGTCCTTAAAACGAATAGTCCCAGCCCTGGAAACACACTCTTTTCTTTAACCTCGAATTCTTAATTTTTTTGTGTGACTTTGGTTTGATTCCTGCACTCTAACTTCGCATTTTATGCAACTATTATAACCTGTATGCCCTTTAATTTTTAATATTTTTGTACAGTAAGCGCACGCTATTAGTGTACTGGAGACGTACGGGAGGCGAAACTAGGCTGTACATTGATGTACGGAAAATGTACGGAAAGCGAAACCGAATGATATTTTAATATTTTTGTACAATAAGCGCACGCTATTAGTCTACTGGAGACGTACGGGAGGCGAAACTAGGCTGTACATTGATGTACGGAAAATGTACGGGGAGCGAAACTAAATGATATTTTATTAATATTTATGTACACTATAAGCGTACGTTATTAGCTCACTGAAATGTATGGCTCCATTGTGCTCAGGCCTTTTTTAATGCGTGCAAAATTCAGAGCGTACTAATGCAGTCATAGCATTTTGCACTCACTGCACTAGTGCGTCCTGAATGTCTCATAATTTTGCATGCATTTGAAAAACATATATAGTATATTTAATAATTTAGATCCAATACAGTCATATGGTCTTTGCCTAATAGTTTTAGATCTTTTTGGAATTTACAGTAACAAGTTCTTCTTATCACGGGTATTTTTGCCCCTTCAGGAAACGTTTTCACAGCACCTTGAATTTTAAAATATAAAGCGCCCCTCGTTTAAGAAAATTACCTTTCGATCTGGCACTCTTTAATATCTATTTAAAATGGTTCGCTAACCATTGCTGATTTCTTTCAAGCTGATATTCATATTTAACGTTTTAAAAAGTGATTTTTAACTTGTAAGTTTTTAAGGTAGTTCTTACGAAACCCCTTTTATTCACCATGAACATGAAATTTAGAGACAAAATATTTGAATACGTAATGCGTCCCTGTGTGAAATCTGAGAGTCATTGACCGTGTAGTTACTGTGAAAAAGCGTATATAAAATGTGATTTTTTACTATGACAGCTTATGGGGATGCATGATTTCAGACCTCAAAATGTGACGTTTTTTACTAAAACTCTTTTACTACATTCACGGTCGGAACAAAAAACGGTATGAGTGTAGATTAAACTATTAAGAACATAATATTTAAAGCTGAATAGAATTCACCGTATAGTTTCTCCATAATAACTTTTAGAAAATCGTGATTTTGTCGCAAAATTTTCTCAATCACGTCAGAACGTTGATTTGGCAACGTTCCGCACTCGGCACCTTTTGCGCATGTACAATACATATGGAATGTCACTTGGGTTAGGTGTTCTGTTGACGAGTGAATCTCTCGTTTTGATTCGCAACGTTGTCCTATCTAATTGTTTACTTAATGTATTAGTCAAATGGGAGATTTATTATTATTTAAACATTAATTATAATAACATTTGCACTCGTGGCTTTATTGTGTACAGAATTATAAAGATATTTTATGATTTCTGATCAAACAAATTTGGTGAACTTTATTTTTTCGTCTCGTGCTTGACCTGTTCAGTAGGGTAAGAACTACTTTAATAATGATATTCATATTAAATATTTTTCACGCGATTTCTTGTCACTCATTACACAAAATACTGTGTACTAAAGGTATGTTCCTGAATTATCTTTCGTGTGCTGATATTAAATATCTGTTCAACCCACCTTGTTATCACTTTCAATTAGAGCCCCAAGGTTGGGTTTTAGATTCAAATATTAAGAGACAACTAGAAAAAAATAAAAAATGTGAAAATACAGGTTTGACGCTCTACGCGCAATTACTAAACAAATATATAATTTTGTTACAAATTATTATTTTTAAGTCCATTTTTTGTTATTATTATAGCTGCAGTAAAATTTGTTTCCTTGGAGTTTTCTGTCTATTGTTATTTATTAAGTAATGACCTTAAATATTGGCCGGTGTACCTTTTTTTCTGTTATTTCATGTACTATTGATGAAGAAACATCATATAAGAAAGCCGAGCTTTTATATTTTTTAAATCAAGAGTTTTCAGTTCCAAACAAATTTTATTTTCTATGCTGTTGTATGCTTTTATTTGTAAGTAAGTAAGAAGGTATAAAAACATAACAAAGTAAGTTTAGGTAGAGTGCATGGAAAATTTATTTTTTTTTCTGTAGTGGACTATTAAAAGCTCTAGGAATATACGTTAAAAAATATATATTTATGAATTAATAGTATCAGGAGTTGACATACTATTATTAAACAATTATTATATTTTTTAAATTGAAAATTATAGTCAAATTTGTTTTTATATTTTTAGATCTCGCTGCAGTTCATTTGAACAATTCGAGACAAACTGAAGTTTCTCATCGATAAGATAACGTCGCAAATAAAACATTCGCTAATGATTCGGGTAACGTAATTGCAAAATATATAATTGTAATAATGGAAGAACAACCTAGTATAAGTTTTTAATATCACTAAAATTTTAAATCTCATTATTTATTCAGCACCGATAAAGAATACACCGACAAAAGAAAAAACTCTGAAAATTTACCAAAAAAGTCCCAACTTAGAGAAAGCTCTTGCGGCCATGACATTACGTGATCAAACTACAGGTAATATTCAAAATATAATAGTATACATTAAATTTTGAATTAATTAGAACCTGGTGTAATAAATTAAGGTCCAATTTCATGCAGATAATCCCCTCGGTAATCCCCTCGGTTACCTCTTCCCAGCATTAAATAAAGAAGCATATTACTTTACTCCCCCCCCCCCCCCGTTTTCACGAACGAAAAATATCGTACTTTTCGTCTTTAAAATGAAATTTCACGGACCATGTAAATACACAGAAACAGTATCTGCGCTGTTAAAAAGCCCCACTTTTCTACCTTGGTACATAATGTATTCTTATTTTGATTTGCACGAATTGTAATGTTCCTTATAAATAGTTTCATCATACGACAAATTTAAATTACAAAATATTTAGGTATCAAATAATGTTATAATCTAATGTATTATTTCTGTATTTACAGATCTAGGTTTTGAGAAACTATTGCTCAATAAAGTCAACGAAGTTATAATATTAATTAAACTTTTGGACATACGCATGGACAACGTAACTATGAATTCGTGTTCAAATGATCAATTTTTTTAAATCCAAGAATTCCAGAATTGCCATTGCAAACTCAAGAACAGTTTAATCAGTTTCTTAAAAAACTGGAGAACAGAGTGTTTTTTAATAAAATTGTAAGTATTATAAAGTGTTATAGTCTAAAAACTCATGTTGTATAATGTAAAATTCTACACAGGTTGCTGCATGCGGATTGATAGTTCTATCAATAATATCATTAATAATATTTGTGAAAAACTATTCACAAGTGCAGTTGATGTACATTGCAGCTGGACCGGGCGGAAAAAACCAAAACTTTCGATGAAAAAAAACAAAAGTCACTAAACTAATTATTCCTATACGTATTATTATAATTTTATAGACTATTATCTATATATATATATATATATATATATATATATATATATATATATATATATATATATATATATATATATATATACAGGGTGATCCAAAAGTCCCGGAACAGCAAAATATCTCCGCGGGAGTGCATTTTCGGGGAAAATGTTTTAGACAAAAGTTTAAGGATTTTTCCCTGGCTATTTAATGGCGATATTGAATTTGACCTTGAACATGACCTTGAAGGTTATTTCAAGGTCAACTTAATTTTTTTAAATGGGAACCCCTATTTTTTTTCATGGATTCTGAAAGAGCGGGAAATTCTACGTCCGAGTATGATATGATCGATTTTTCCGGCAAGGTCATTTCAAGGTGAAACTTAAAACTCCCGTAACGGCGAAATATCTCAGAGGGTGTGCATTTCTTTGGAAATTGTTTCAGACAAAAGTTTAAGGATTTTTCCTGGGATATTTAATGGTAGCACAGAATTTGACCTTGAACATGACCTTGAAGGTTATTTCAAGGTCAAGTTTGTTTTTTTTAATGGAAACTGCTATTTTTTTTCACGGATTCGGAGAGAGCACAAAATTTTACGTCCAAATATGCTATGGCCGTTTTTTTCGGCAATGTCATTTCAAGGCCAAACTTAAAACTCCCGGAACAGCGAATTAACTCAGCAAGAGGTCATTTTCGGGTAAAATGTTTCAGACAAAAGTTTCAGGATTTTTTCCGGGATATTTAATGCTAGCATAAAATTTGACCTTGAAAATTACCTTGAAGATTATTCTCAGGTCAAGATTATTTTTTTTTTTAATTGGAACCCCGTTTCATTTTCTTAACGAAGTTATGAGGATCTTCCGGTATTGAGAGTGGTTAAATTCATTTTGTTCAGTCGATGCTATTACTGGACGATCTGCTCTAGGGAGATCCTTTACAGTGCCGTAAACTTCGAAACAATTTATTGTTCTGCCAAAAGTCGATTTAGGAATCAGTTCCTGTCCCTCGCTTGTCCTCTAATTTTGTAAATAGAATAATAAACTGTTTAAAAAAAGTGTATACATACATCTTACGCAACACTTGTGCAAAGTGAACTTGGGGGCGCGAACAGCGACAGAGAGCACGAGTCACCAGCGAAGTAAATAAACAACATACATTCACATTGAATTTATACATACGTGTACAGTCTTATAAGGTTACATTTTGGTCTTAACTTTATCGTTTTGTGAGATACATGGATTTCCTATCTAAACGCCTTTCCTATCTAAACGTATTAAGCATCATTTCAGTAACAAAATACATACGTATATTTCGTACAAAGAGCAATAGCTGCGCTAAGTGAACGAGAAAGAATAACCATTCTCATGATGAGAGGCTGGGGTGATAACCGGCGATCTTTAGAGAATGTGCGAACCTTATTTAACGCATCATTTAGAGAGGGACGAGAACCGATTTCTAAATCTACTGTTAGCAGAACAATAAATCGTTTTGAAGTTCACGGTACTGTGAAGGATCTCCCAAGAGCAGGTCGTCCAGTAACAGCATTAACTGAAGAAAATGAGTTGAATGTCGCGCTGTCAATAACGGAAGATCCTCATACTTCCATCAGGAAAGTTAAACAGCAGCACGACTTATGTTACGGTACAGTACAACGGATCTTAACTAAAAACTTAAAATTTCACCCATACAAAGTTAGACTCGTACAACAATTGAATGAAGACGATCCTGATAGACGCCTACAGTTTGCGGAATTAATGATGAATCGAATAGATGCTGATGCCGGTTTCTTGAATCGCATCGTATTTTCTGATGAAGCTACATTCTTCTTAAATGGGGCAATCATTAGACATAACATGTCTTATTGGAGTGAAACCAATCCTAATTGGATGGTCGATAGTCGTTCTACTCAATATCCTGAAAAAGTAAACGTATGGGCAGGCATTATAAACAATGCGGTAGTTGGGCCCTTCTTCATCGAGGGTACCCTTACTGGCCAAAAATACCACGATATGTTGAGGGACGACATCATCCCTGCTATTCAGGTTATTGTAGGCGAGGATTTCGATCAGACTTGGTTTCAGCAAGATGGTGCAGCACCCCATTATGCAACAGATGTTCGCAATTATTTGAGTGATGTATTCGCAGAACGGTGGATAGGTCGAAGGGGTGTAATAGAATGGCCACCAAGATCTCCGGATCTTACGCCCCTTGACTATTTTCTATGGGGTTATCTCAAAGATAGAGTGTATCGAACGAAACCGGTGAATATTGAGGAAGTAAAACAACGAATACGGGATGAGATCGCGGCTATAGAACCAGATATGATTAAAAAAGTCGTATCGACTTTTTATAATCGCTTGGGATATTGCCAAGAAGTTCATGGCAATCACTTTGAGCATAAGCTTTAGTAAGATACATAATTTCATCAAAATCTTAGTATACCCATCTTGCCTTAACTGTCTGGGGACATCCACACACACACACACACGCACACGCACACGCACACGCACACGCACAGGTGACGGCGAGGGGAACCACCTGAACAAAGCACCCCGAAGAGGTGTAAACCC